>JACDJE010000194.1:441743-452929 GCA_016647715.1 Pavo muticus | reverse complement strand
GTCTTGTTATTTTCTTAAGTGAAAAATTATTTGTTTAATCACTTTAACAAACATAGTTAGCATGCCCACATTAAAACATATTTCACAGCTAGTGCTTAAAAAAGTTCTCAATTGATACTTTCTAATCCTTGGTACAGCAGAGGGAACTGTCCCACCTGTGATTAACTCATCAGGCACTCCCAGGACAGTCAGTCTGTGAATGTGACTCATCTTCTGCTCCTTCTATGACACTTGGCTCACACTGAAACTTGCATTACGCCTTCCTGGTCCAGGAACACACCAGGACAAAGGCACTCTACTTTATCTGTAAGTAGCTTCCCTCTGGTTTGGGTATATACAGCTAGGAATGGAGCAGCTACTTATTCCCTCTTCCTGGCACAGAGGGGCTACCCCATCCATTACTTGTTGAATTGTGCAACCAACATGTAATAGCAGATTATTTCTTCTTTTTTTTTTTTTTTTCCTAACTCTCTTTATTTTGTCATGCAGTTATCATTTTTTTTCTGGCCCCAGAAAAAGCAAGGGAAGAATTATGACTAATATGAGGCAGATCACAACATTTTGGGAGCCCGGACACAGCACCTTCCTGAAGGCTGCCATCAGCCCAAAACTGCAGTCCTTAATTTCAAAGTTAAGAAGCTCCTACTAAATGCATCATGGCAGTCACATACTTTAAATGAAGGAAAACACCTCCTCATGATGACTTGCCATTTTATATTCCCTACACCTGCTGTGCTAGACGCTTGTAATGGAATACAATGTTGAGATACTAAAGAGAAAAGCCGCCTTGTTTCAATATATATATTAGTATTAGAGATTCAGGAATACTGCTATGAATACACATGTTCTGGTACTCCTATAAATGCAAATTTTTGTCTAAATACAAAAGAACTAATCTGAAAGTCAACAACTTGACCTACTATAACAAGTCCTCCTTCTCGTTATTATTAATAGATTACTTTGTAATTCCGATTTATGGTATTTAAAAAAAATCTTTCATACAATTAATTTATTTATCAACAGTTTGTTCTATTATCTCCTTAGGCCATGAAAATAAATTCAGGAATGTGAGCTTCATATTCAAACGCAGGTCTTTTATTGGTGAGGTTTTTGCTTTACAAATAGATTTACTATAATTTTTGGCATGTGCATTCCCACATATTTGCTATTGAAGGCAGTGGTATTATATTCTGCCACTAAATGTAATTATGAGTTGGAATTTCTTGGCCCGCTTTTCAGTATTTAAACACATAGTTAACAATGTCTAAGGAAATGCAGCTGCCCCCACCTGCCTCCCGTCAAGCCTTGAAAAACAAACAAACTTTACTAGCAATTCTACATCACATCTCATGGGATTAGGCAGAGGAAACAGCATGAAAAATGAAAATACTTCAGGAGTATTCAAATCACATTTTAAAAACAAATTAAAAATACTAGCCAGAGTAGAAGTATCTGTATGCCTATCTGTCATACTACTCTGTATTTTATCTCCATGATCATATTTTTGAATTAAGTATTCAACACAGCATAAAATGAAACATATTAAGCGTCTTTCTTTCTACACATTTCTATTGATAAATAGACATGAAGACCATATCTTAAGTTAGCCCTTCCAAAATGCGTGCCTCTTTTGGAAGATTAAAATAAAAGGAACTAAAAACTAAGCTAACACATGTTGGTNTTTTTTTTGCCTGCAAGGTAGTTTTTGCACATCTCTTTATATTACGCTTACATTAAACTGATGTCCACATTTTCAAGACTGTATACGATACCAAATTCAGTAATTTCAAACATACTCCCCCCTAACACTGAATCAAACACTCTGCTACCATACAACAATGGTAGGACAATGATGCTCTTAATAATACCACTGTATTGCTCTATTCTCACTCTTATTCTTCTGCTGCTGAGCCCAAATGAGAAGAGTACTGAATGCTCCTAAGTTGTCCTTGCTACTTACACAGCTCCCCACTTTTACAAAAAAAAAAAATCTAAAGGATTTGCAGAAACAACCTTCACACTTTTTTCCCAAGAACTACTACTTTCTGTAAAGCACAGAGATCCCGTAGTAAGCAGACAAGGGCAGCTAGATACAAAGCAGAACAAAGAAAAGCTTGCAGTCAGTCTCAGTGGCATACAAGGTGAATTTCTGAGTGGAACAGAAAGGAAGATGTTCTTTGCTGAACTTTTCTTCACTACGCAACTTACTTAGAATGTAATGTTTACAGTTTTCTATAGAGTGTTTGTGATAAGAGATAAACCTTCCCTGGCTACTTTTATGCTTATTACGAATTCTTTTTACATACAGCTTGCTGAACTCTACACTCAAAAGAAAGAAGCATTTTTTTTGCATTTTAGCTGTTGCCCCTTCTGTTTCATAAAACCAAGACTGAAGCAACTAAGTGTCTTCTCCTTAATATTGTTAGAATATAATCAAATTTGGTATTTGTCTTTAGAAGACTGAATAACCTTTCAAAATCAAGCAGCTTTTCATCAGTGCATATTGAACTGGCACACTAGTGAGTAAAATGAAAAATGTTGAATTCATTTCTTCTATACCTCCTAAGCCTTCAGTGCACAAAGACAGCTCTGTGTTTTTTCAGTCGTTTTCCTCTCTTTTTATTTGAAGTGACTCCTGTAGCTGTGAGCTTAATTGGCATCACTTAAAGTAGTCAGGGAAATTTCAAACAGCTAAAATGAACATGTTACTATTGTATCTGATTGAGATCTAAATAAATTCCACATTCAGCCCAATGAAATAAGAGAGGCAAGATTTGAATGTGTACTAGGAGAGGAAGGAAAACAGCATTCTACATACTAGTAAAGTAATAGATAAAAACAGACTCCCTTCCCTGTGACCCCTTGCTACATTTCACACAACAGTAATTTTCTGGCTAATTTTCCTTATGCTAATTAAGCCTCAGATAGCTACCAGATAAATAAAACTTACTTCTCCATGGAATATTCTCTTAATTTATAAGATGTGTAAACAGAAACAGAGTTACGTGACATACAAATATTGAAGTCAAAGAGCATGGCTCTGAATTCAAATCAGCAATATCTCCTCATACTTGCTCATTAGTGTTTCGTTGTTTCGTTTATTTTAATCAAGACACCATTTGCCTTTTGTAGGTCTTCACAATGTAAAGAAAACAAAAATATTCATTAAGGGTCTTCCACAAATTAAACATTACTGTTGAAATATATGAAAAGTATCATTATGGTTTCACAGACAGAATTCTTCAAAATGCCCTCTTACAATCTGGGACACCCTCTCAGGGTCTATCAAATGCTTATATGATTTCTTGCACACTGCTTTGTCTGCACTAAAGTCACAGCAAGTGAAGATATTCATGTCCTGCAAAAGGCCTCTGCTGTAACCTGGGACAAACTCACAAACACACCAGCCTGTGAGGGAAAACTGAGCCTAGAAGTATGGGGATGGTCAGATATACTGATTTCATTTCCCAAGCATCTCCTTAGCTGGAGATGGTAAACTTGACAAAAAAGCAGGGAAAATACATGGCTGGCATCTGTCCCATTGGTGTAATTACTGTATTTTAATCAAGCCAGGAACTTTCATCTTTCAAACAGTACATACTTTTTCCATTACTGCATTATTACCAAAGGTAAGGAAGCCACAAAACTACAGAATGAGTACAATGAAATTGAAACCCTAAGTAACTGCACCATTTGCTAAGTCCTAAAACCACTGCATGCTTTAAGTGTAAACATACTGCTTCCAGCTACAGATATATCTTCATACTAAAAATCAAAATGTTTCATCTATCTTAAATATTCTTAACTTTGTATTTGCTCCTTGTATTACAAGAAATAGCAGTTGCATACAGAACATTCAGCACAGCCTATTTATCAAAGTTCCCCAAAGAGTTCAAGCTACTGTCCATTTGTACCCATGATTTCTAACCTATAACACGCGAAGAAATGAGAGCTTATCTAGAAATAACCTATCTATATAATTTGCACAGACACTCTTTTTCCCATGGAAGACTGTACAAAAGCTTTGTTCACCCTAATTTCAACTCAAGTAACTGATCAAGTTTTGAAAACACATTTCTATACATTCCAGGTTCTTGAACAGACAAAGAGACTGCTGCAAAAAGAATATAAACTGTAATGGGTAAGAGAAAAAAAAACTGTGACCCAACACCTTGCAAAACAGTTTACATGGCTTGAATTCCTCTATTGTGTAACATCTAAATGAGATAGCAGAAATGTTATTCTATATTACACTGTACTACTTACCAGGCTCTTTCTCCCTGTCTGAGCCACACTTTCAAAATTACATTGAACACACTGCCTCCAGGACTGTCAAATGCTGGGGAAGGATGGCATAGCCTAGAGGAATCTAGAGGAACAGGCAGGAACTGAGAGCACAACTCACATCTCCTGACCCCAGACTTCCTTGAAACTTTTATTACCTCACTTTCTCCCTTCACACTGCCTCACTTTCTCCAATGACAGCATTCTTTTATTGTACACTGTAAAATATTCTGATGATAATTATACTGCTAGACTACTTATGTCATCATTTCTTTTACTAACCTACCTCATTTTCAGATACATTAAAGTGGACTGGAAGAATTTGCTTTGTGTTTGCATCCTTAACAGTAGTTTACAGGATCTAACGAGGTTGCAAGAATACATACAAGGAAAGAATTGGTCCGAAAGGTTTAAACTGGCTCCTATGAGACATTATTAAAATTTCTATTTGCATTTTTTCCAGTATGGAGCTTAACCTGAGCTGAAAAGTTGCATAAGCTTGATTAATCTATTAACCTAGCCAGTCCTCCTTAAATTGCTTCTTCAATTCATCTGATGTTAGCAGTTCTGGTTTTTTTTACATGTACATAATCCCCAACAATTAGATAAGGAATGTTAGATTAGGGACACTATGAAGGAAAAGCCATTAAAAAGGTCTTTGTTTTCAGACAGAGAAGGTAAAAGCATTCTTTGATGCAATAAAAAGTGAGTATTTACATACTATGCCCTAATTAAGATTTTTCTCTTTATTTCTATTGGCTGCCCTGGAAGAGCCATAAACATTTAGTAAAATAATCTCAATTTATACTACTTTGTTCTATGCCTTCAAGTACCGTACATGGCTGTACTCCAGATCAAGTAGTTGTCCTCAAATGACTTCCAATGAGTCCTGCCAGATTCTGTGGTTCAGAAGTAATTTAAAGGCAGAAAGCTGTAGCAAATGAGACCTAATGGAAAACAGAGAATGCTTTAGTTCATCTTAACTGTTTGCAGAAGAGAAATGGAAAACCACAAAGAAAGAAAGGAAAAAGAAAAGGAAGTGCCAAAATGTTGTATTTCTCTCTACAGATGAAGTTAATGAATCACCATCATCATTATACAGCATGTACTTGCATTATATTAGTTTGAGAAATTTACAATACAAACTTGAAATAGAAAAATACTGCCATTGTGAAACCATAACTTTGTTTTTTAAGCAGTTTTTTTCCCACTTTTATTTTTCCTCTTCCTTTAAAAACGGTGTGCTATTTTTCACTTTCAATCACCTGCACTGAATAAACTAATTCCTCTTGGTTGGAGCAGAGACCATCAACCACTGGTTGTTAAATGCAGCCAATTGTTTGCAGCTCCAGCAGATGGTTCTCCTTTGTTGGCCAACAGAAACTTCATGGTCCTTTTCCTAATTTTTCTCAAGAGATACAGAAATTCTTTATTTAGAAAGCAATCACTCCTTCAATACAGTGCCTCCCCTGTGCGGTCTATTTTCAGTTACCCACGCTTTTTTTCCCCCTCCTTTTCTAAGTACACTGACAGCATCAAATAAAAATAGCCTGACATCAGACCTGATCTAAAGCCATCCGATGTAACAACAAGTCTTTTCATCATTGCATGTATCCTGAGCTTCCCCTCCTTTAGCCTAACTAACCCCAAAACATGTGCTCCCAGCTGTCCAGGGAAGGGGTGGAGTCACTGTCCCCACATGTGTTTCTGAGATGCGTGGATGTGGCACTAAGTGACATGGCTTAGTGAAGGGACTTAGTAAGTCAGGTTGATGGTTGCACTGGTGACCCCAAAGGTCTTTTCCAGCCTAGATGGTTCCACGATTCTATTCGTATTCTGCCCGTTATTCAGGGCACTGATGTGGTGCGGCTGGCCTGGGGGAACTATCGAAAACATCTGTTTTCCAAAGAGCCTAAGTCCCATGGAAATTAATGGCACTCTTCTTGACTACAGAGGGTCTTAAAACCAAGTCCTAAAACTTAAAGCTGGTTCAAACAAACTAACAAACAACAACAAAACACAAAAATCAAAGCAAAATTTATGTATTCATGTCCAATAAATGACTTCATTTCCCTTAGGTTCCTATAAGTTTTCCTGCATCCTCTCATGGCAGCACACAAAACAAGAAATACTCATGGTGAACGGTCTTCCCTCACTACGCTCAGGCCAAACAAGGTGGGATAATTTCATTTTAAATCCAAGCTAGGCAAAATGCGGTACCCAATCCTGGCCTGTTCTAAAGACTGGAAATTAGAACTGATGGGATGAAGGTCTTTCCTAAAACAGCTTCCAGAGAGCCTCCATAGTGCGTAAGAAAGCACCACTACTGTGCTCCATCTCCAGCATGCCCTCCATCCCAGCTTTTCCCTTGAAGTTTTCACTAACATCGTTAGAAAATAAAATCAATTACTTATTTACAGAATGCTTAAACGCATTTTTTCAACCTTCCCCAAATAATTATTTCTTGGGATGAATGCAAGCATAACAGTTTTCAAACTGAAAAGAATTCATCTGGCAAAGTATAAAGAAAAACAGTTATACAGCTATTAAAAACACAGTTGAACTACAGCATATGCTACAAACACACAGGCATACACATGCATTTTAATAACAACTTAAAAGCAAAACATAATCTAGCTGAGCTACTTCTGCTTGCCAAATGAAACTTTCGTAGGATACCTTTTATGACTTCTTATGACGCAGTTTTTAAGGATAACTGTGAATTATGACTTATTCAAGGTTCTGGTGTAACATGCACAGTTTGGGAGAATGTACTGTTTTAACAGAAGACAGTTTTACATACTGCATTTAAATTACAGATGCACTCTTCAAAACAGTAGCTTTATGCTCAGCTAAAGCAGATGAACAAAAGTGTAATGTTTCCAGTTATCTATCTTGCTGTTGAATTTTTGGTAGTTTATTAAACCCTCTGTAAGATTTTAGGCAGCTAAGTATCTGTTATTTACGTTTGATCAACCATGGAAAACTTATGCAATCTCTGTGAACAAACAAAGTAACCAAATGATGACAGAATAATTTTCTGCAATATGATAAAGATCTTAGGGCTAATGATTTAAAGGCTACTAGTAGCCAAGAACAGTAGCCTGATGAACTTCTGCAGCTCAAAGAGATAAAATAACTCAGAGACAGTACTGGCTGTTTCAGTAATTCTCAATACTAAGCCTAGAGCATGACTTAGTTATGCTGATCCTTAACACGAAGGGTTCTGTTCAGAAGACAGTAAGTCCTACTTTCAAGAGGCTCAGTCTTTAAGAAGATACCTACAGTAGCTATAATTTGGTTAACTGACCTAAGAGAAGTAGAAAGGAAAAAAAAAAAAGTATTTTCAAGAAACCAAGCTACATAGCTCCTCTCCTCAACCTTCATGAGAGAGCAGTTCTCAAATCTTCTGGGGAAAGCGAAAAAAGCCAGGCTCCCTTGTATTCCCCTAGAAACTGGGGCTCCTCTTCTGTCCCAGCTTCTGCCTGAAAGTGGATGGACACATATGCTCTAAGCTTCTGAGAAGAAAGGCTTCCAGTTCCAAATACCCTTCTGTAATGCTTTTATTTGATACTCATTGTTAATGCTCTCAAGCTCTTCATTGACTCTGTGCTCTGTGAGTTCCTAGTGTTAGGATGCTCTTTAGAGAATGGGAAGCACAACTGCACGAGGAACAAGGAAGGATATTCAGCACTATGAAAAGGAAGGCGTGCAAGCAGGAAGTTACTGATGGATTCGATGGTGCAGAAAAGGAGGAAAACTAAAACACCTAGGAACACATCCCAAACTTCTTCAGGAATTGCAGAATCGTGTCTTTTCAAAAGTAAATAACAAAGAAGCATTTTATCTAAATACAACTTTTTCCCATATTACTATATGAAAGCAATCGGTACTTCCAAACAATGTGAGATCAAAACAACAGACAACAGGAAATACGTTGTAGGCAGCAAAACAGAGTTTCCCTGTTGACATTGAGACCAAAAATCAACTGTTGAAATGTATTTCTGTATACTGACATGATGCAGACAGCCCTCTCGCACTGTCACAACGAAGACTTCTTCAAAAAGGCACATGTAGGTGCTCATCTTTACATAGATATATGCACAAACACATTCATTTCTGTATAAAACAAACAAGAAGTAAAACAGTCATACCGCAAAACCGACAACAATTCTTGGCTGGATGGCTGTTGTTGGAATACATCTGTCAAAGAGAGGAGTCAGATAAAATCAGAAGGCTGAGCTTCTCTCACAGTGCAAGCCTGGTGGTTTAATCCTGCCAAGGTTATTTTCTCTTAATAGAGCTCATTTTTTAAGTATGCATCAATTGCTCCATAAATAGACTTTTAGTAATAGATAAAAATAACGCAGAAACACCACTGTAAGTGTTAGAGCTGTTAATGAA
Source organism: Pavo muticus (assembly GCA_016647715.1). Taxonomy (NCBI): domain Eukaryota; kingdom Metazoa; phylum Chordata; class Aves; order Galliformes; family Phasianidae; genus Pavo; species Pavo muticus. Next base: position 444,241 of record JACDJE010000194.1, on the reverse strand, counting down.
ATCCATTCAGGTTCCGTGGTATTACAGGCGCTCACTGCAGTTCAGGCACAGATTTGCCTGCACGGGACCGATGGGTGCACAAGACCCTCCCTGCTCTTGCGCTGCATGCAGCAGTGTGATCCCAGCCCTGCAGCCGGTCACACACCCCTAGCATCCCTCTGCCCTGACGCAGGACACAAACATCACGGTCTGGAGACACGTGGTAAAAGGTAACCTTCTGAAGAAGAGATATGCTTTTTTATACAAAGCAAATGATGTATAAATTTCCATTTTTCCACTGGCTGGATGCTTCTAGTTGGATACTTTTGCTTTATTTTAAAAATTTTGGTAAACATACGGTAGCTCTGAGTCAAAAGTAGTGGGTAAAGACATGAAGATATTTGGTCTCAGTGGAAAGAGCAGTTTTTACAGCTTTTAAAATGAATTTAATTCATTTAAGCCCTTTAAAAATATACACATCTCTGCAAATATTGTCAACTCAGTGACCTATTTGCAAAATAGTAAAGCTGAAATTCTGAATTCCACCAAGTATGTGATTGTCAGTACTATGCAATTGCTATGGAGACTCGAGGATTTTATACAGTTGTCACTAAATAAAAAAAAAAAACACAACACAGCACACACTTGAAATATTTACCAAACTGATCACCTTCAGTCCAACATATTTGGTCAGACAACACCACTAACAAGAAGCATCACATTAACTGTGACCAAAGAGTTATACTCGGATGCTACAAATATACACCAATAACAGCCACCTTACTACTGCTTCTTCCTACTGTGACTTATCAAACAAAAAGAAAATAGAGAAAGTGTTGTTTCTGTTCGATGAAATCTTGCACACTGCCATAATATGTATGGAAATTCCATTTAAATAGTTTGCCTTAAACTCCTTGATACACAAGCAAGATTTTATCAGCAGTGAAAGCAGTGTTTATAGGTGTCAGTCACAAATTTATGCAGCTGGTTGAAATGGAGGAAAGACGAAGGTCATACTCAGCTAATTCATTTATCATGTCCTCTTACTTTCTCTTCACAGATATGATTATCATTCAATAAATGGGGAAGCTCTAACTAAGCAACACAATGTTTATCTGAAATATTATCTTAATAATAATGAACACTAATATCTCACATTTAAAATTATTTTACTTTTATCAATAGCTTAACTGCCTAATTCTCTACATTCTAACATGTATTTATCAAATTTATTTACACAAATGCAAATATTATTTGTCTTAAGGGCTCCTAATGTAATCAGTCTTCCAATCACTCAGTACAGATGTTAACAATAAAATTTGAATGGATTAGCACATCAGTATAAAAACCTACGAGGCTTTTAGCAAACACAGTTTCTACTTTTATTTTCATTGTGTGATTGATAAAACATTGCTATCTGTACAGCAGATCTACTTTGAAATCCAACAAAAATAACTCCACAGTTTTTTTAATCTACTTTTGAAGTTCACTCAGATTAATAATAGTCAAAGTTAACACTGCATGTTTATTTATATTTCTATGCTGCCAGGGAAATGCATTTAAATATTGCCTCAGAAACGGTTTACAGTATTCAGCATCTACTGCAAACCAAATTCGCTTGGAAAACTGATGTGGCAGACTTGAAACCACAAAAATACATGCATTATGACTCATCAGGGCTGCTTTCCTAAATGTTTGTGAAAACAAATAGGTAAAAGTCCTCCAAAACTAAAACAAGCTGGTATTTATCTGCTTCTAAAACATCACTATTAACTAATTCTAAGATGCTACCAGTGGATAACACTTCCAATAAAGACACAGATGAAGTTGGGCATTCTGTGAAGCATAATCTTTACATTAAGGTCCTAATCCTACAGTTCATTTCAGACAGGCAAAATCACATAACTGCACTTTGACCCCATTAATTTTGTAAGAATTATTCACATGCTTAACGTTATAAATGTGTTTAATTACATATTGAATTAAGTTTGGACTGGGGTAAACTATGCCTCAAATTCAATAGCAACTCACGGTTTCCCAACTAAATTAATGTCGATATTAAAACACCTACTTCATACAGAGATAAATCTAGGCAACCTCCCAGAACAAAGCCAAATAGGTTGGGAGGCACAAAGACTGATGCAGGTCCTCATGGGAAATGAACTATCAAATACATATTAGTTAGATGGTTTAACATGGTCCTACAATGCAAGGCCTCTTAAGCTGTATTTTCAGGTTTTATATATATACATAACATTAGCTAGATTAATAAGAACATCTAAGCACATCAGATGCCTAGCTATTAATGAGTTCATCTACTCTGCATATGTACTTATAAAAAGTTTGGCCAGGAGATTACTGTCATCTGCAGGTGCTGACCTTGAAAATCTAGATGCTATGGTTTCACTCTGATTCGTACAGTGGTGATGAAGATGGCTGCAGAAGCAACATGGAATGGCAAAGTGAAGAAGTTCAGCTACCTTAAGTGGGCACATAGTGAGCAACATACTCAAAAAAAA
>JACDJE010000194.1:388868-441723 GCA_016647715.1 Pavo muticus | reverse complement strand
GTCTTGTTATTTTCTTAAGTGAAAAATTATTTGTTTAATCACTTTAACAAACATAGTTAGCATGCCCACATTAAAACATATTTCACAGCTAGTGCTTAAAAAAGTTCTCAATTGATACTTTCTAATCCTTGGTACAGCAGAGGGAACTGTCCCACCTGTGATTAACTCATCAGGCACTCCCAGGACAGTCAGTCTGTGAATGTGACTCATCTTCTGCTCCTTCTATGACACTTGGCTCACACTGAAACTTGCATTACGCCTTCCTGGTCCAGGAACACACCAGGACAAAGGCACTCTACTTTATCTGTAAGTAGCTTCCCTCTGGTTTGGGTATATACAGCTAGGAATGGAGCAGCTACTTATTCCCTCTTCCTGGCACAGAGGGGCTACCCCATCCATTACTTGTTGAATTGTGCAACCAACATGTAATAGCAGATTATTTCTTCTTTTTTTTTTTTTTTTCCTAACTCTCTTTATTTTGTCATGCAGTTATCATTTTTTTTCTGGCCCCAGAAAAAGCAAGGGAAGAATTATGACTAATATGAGGCAGATCACAACATTTTGGGAGCCCGGACACAGCACCTTCCTGAAGGCTGCCATCAGCCCAAAACTGCAGTCCTTAATTTCAAAGTTAAGAAGCTCCTACTAAATGCATCATGGCAGTCACATACTTTAAATGAAGGAAAACACCTCCTCATGATGACTTGCCATTTTATATTCCCTACACCTGCTGTGCTAGACGCTTGTAATGGAATACAATGTTGAGATACTAAAGAGAAAAGCCGCCTTGTTTCAATATATATATTAGTATTAGAGATTCAGGAATACTGCTATGAATACACATGTTCTGGTACTCCTATAAATGCAAATTTTTGTCTAAATACAAAAGAACTAATCTGAAAGTCAACAACTTGACCTACTATAACAAGTCCTCCTTCTCGTTATTATTAATAGATTACTTTGTAATTCCGATTTATGGTATTTAAAAAAAATCTTTCATACAATTAATTTATTTATCAACAGTTTGTTCTATTATCTCCTTAGGCCATGAAAATAAATTCAGGAATGTGAGCTTCATATTCAAACGCAGGTCTTTTATTGGTGAGGTTTTTGCTTTACAAATAGATTTACTATAATTTTTGGCATGTGCATTCCCACATATTTGCTATTGAAGGCAGTGGTATTATATTCTGCCACTAAATGTAATTATGAGTTGGAATTTCTTGGCCCGCTTTTCAGTATTTAAACACATAGTTAACAATGTCTAAGGAAATGCAGCTGCCCCCACCTGCCTCCCGTCAAGCCTTGAAAAACAAACAAACTTTACTAGCAATTCTACATCACATCTCATGGGATTAGGCAGAGGAAACAGCATGAAAAATGAAAATACTTCAGGAGTATTCAAATCACATTTTAAAAACAAATTAAAAATACTAGCCAGAGTAGAAGTATCTGTATGCCTATCTGTCATACTACTCTGTATTTTATCTCCATGATCATATTTTTGAATTAAGTATTCAACACAGCATAAAATGAAACATATTAAGCGTCTTTCTTTCTACACATTTCTATTGATAAATAGACATGAAGACCATATCTTAAGTTAGCCCTTCCAAAATGCGTGCCTCTTTTGGAAGATTAAAATAAAAGGAACTAAAAACTAAGCTAACACATGTTGGTTTTGGTTTTTCTTTTTTTTTCTTTTTTTTTTTTTTTTCAGATTTTGAAGACTGACCTCAAATTTCTTCTGCTATGAGTTTACACAGAACTTAACAGCTGGGACTCAGATTTAGCCAAAGAGCATTATTATTTTGCCAGCACCTTCTCCTGTGAAGGTATATTGAACTTCCACAGCTTTCATCACAGCTACTAAGTGAACATGATTTAGAAGAGGTGAAGACTCAACTATAGCAAAACCTGAACTACAAATAAACAGATGTACACTGAAATAACTCATATGAAACCTAAAAATAGTGGTAGGTCCTTTATTTGTCAAAACATTTTTTCAACTTTAGCTTCTGCCATGAGAAGATCAGTCTTCAAGTAAAAAAAAGGTCATTTTTTTCACAAGAAAAGGTCAGATTCTGTTAAAAAGGTTTCTACTGAAGTCAGAAAGAGTAAAGCTGTATTTTTCTTCATATTAAGTTCAAGACTGGCTCTTTTCATTATTTTTTTCTCATTGTCAAAGGATATCTGAGATCATATAATGTAAAAACCTGTGAACCAACATGTTACATCTTCAAGCACAAACATGACTGATTTCATTAACTTCACTAATCATTATATGCTGTTCTTTTTCTCAGTAAAAACGTTAACCGTTCTTACATTCACAATACTCATTGTTATTTTAGTTGAAAATTTGTTAAACTAGCAACTAAAATACAACAACTGAAATAGGTTTTTTTTTCTAAGAAGGTGATGGTTGGCAACTGGAGAAACACAAATACTTTATGTTACTCAAAATAGCAGTATTTCTGGTAATTTTGACTGTGCACCATTTTTACGCATTTTTATTTTATAATTCTTAAAATATAATGTTTAATAGGATAAAGAACGAATGACAAACTATAGAAAATGAATTCGTTATTAAGAACAATATTTTTGTCAACATTATGGACTTTCTAAACTTAATTCTGATTCCATTGAAACAAAAAATTGTGCAAACATTGCTTAAAAGTTTTAAGATACCTATGTTACGTGCATGGCAGTATTACATCACATATTTCTTCCTTTATTTGATGAACCCAGATTGTTTATTCTTTACTGTGAAATGAATTACTGTCCAGAGATGCAGAGATGGGATTAGGAAAGCCAAGGCACAGATGGGACTGAACTCTGCAAGCAATGTTAAAAACAAGAAGGGATTCTGTAGGTACATGAGTTGGAAGAGACAGGCCAAAGAGAGTACACCTCCTCTGCTAAATGAGAAAGGAAAACTGGCTGCAACAGCTATGGAGAAGGCTGAGGTACTCAATGAGTTCAATGAGTACTTTGCTTTAGTCTTCACTGGCAGCCAGGATTCTCATATATCTGGTAAGAGATAGGGGAACAAACTCCCCCCCACTCCAAGCGCAGAGCAAGTCTGAGACTGTCTCATGAGACTGAATGTATACAAGGGCATGGGGCCGAACAACATACATCCCAGGGTCCCTAGGGAGATGGCTAACATGATTGTTGAGCTGCTCTCCATCATATCTGAAAAGTCATGGCTGTCAGATGAAGTCCCTGGAGACTGGAAAAGAGAAACATCACCCCCATTTACAAGAAAGGGAGGAGGAAGAGCCCAGGGAACTACACCTCTGCATGCGGGAAGATCACAGAACAGATCTTCTTGAAAGACATGTTAAGGCACATGAGGGATGAGTAGATGATCTGAGACAGACAGCAAGACCACCAAGGGTCAGGCCTGACCAATCTGGTGGCCTTCTATGATGGAGTGACAGCATCAGTGAAGAAAGGGAAGGCAACTGATGTCATCTACCTGGACATCTGCAAGGCCTTTGATATGGTCCTCCACTACATCCTTATCTCTAAACTGGAGAAAGATGGATTTGAAGGATAGACTATTCAGTGGATAAGGAATTGCTTGAAAGGTCACAGCCAGAGCCACTGCAGACAATGGTTCTATGTCCAGGTGGAGGCTGGTGATGAGTGGTGTCCCACAAGGGTCTATCTTGGGACCAGAACTCTTTAACATCCTAATCAATGACACAGATGATGGGATTGAGTGCACCCTCAGCAAGTTTGCCGATAACATCAACCTGAGCAGTGCAGTTGATGCAGCAGAAGGAAGGGATGATATTCAGCGGGATAAACTCAATAGGTGAGCCCATGTGAACCTAATGAGGTTCAACAAAGCAAAGTGCAACATTTTGTACTTGGGTCAGGGTAATCCCAGGTATGTATACAAACCAGGAGAACTCCTTGAGAGTAGCCTCGTTGAGAAGGACTTAGGACTGCTGGTAGATTAAAAACTTAACACAAGCTTTCTCAGCCTGGAAGGCCAACAGTACCCTGGCTGCATTAGAAGAGAGGTGGTCAGCAGGGCGAGGGAGGTGACTGTCCCTCTCTACTCTGCCTTCGTGAGGTCCCATCTGGAGTACTGTGTCCAGATCAGGAGCCTCCAAATACAGGAAAGATGTTGAACTTTTGGATAGGGTACAGAGAAGGGCCACAAAGACTCTCAGAGGGCTGGAACACCTCTCCTATGAAGACAGGAAGAACTGCGCTTGTTCAATCTGGAGAAAAGGCTGAGGGAAGATCTCACTACTGCCTTCCAGTATTCAAAGTGAGATTATAAACAGGAGGGAAAACAACTTTTTACATGGGTAGATAATGATAGGACAAGGGGGAGTAGTTTTAAACTAAAAAAAGGAAGATTTAGATTAGATGACAAAAAGAGTTTTTCACTGAGAGAGTGGTGAAGCGTTGGAACAGACTGCTCAGAAAGGTTGTGGATGCGCTGTCCCTGGGGGTGTTCAAGGCCGGACTGCACAGGCCTCTGGGAAACTCAGTCTAGTACATGACTTAGTGGTTGGCAACTCTGCCTGCAGCAGGGGGGCTGGAACTTGATGATCCTTAAGGTCCCTTCCAAACCAAGCCACTCTATGATTCTATGTTTACATCATTTAGAATGTGCATTATGTCTTATTGCAGAAATTATCAAAATTACAACAGAAATATGTATGAATATATTAAGAATATGAATCACACTAAAAAAAGTTTAAAAACAACACAAAAAACCTCCCACCTACAGCATTCAGAATAGTATTTTTTTTTTTTTTTTTTACACTTCAAGGTACAGCTCCTAACTGCCCTCCATAAATGAAATGAAAAATGAACGCATGAAAATCAAAGTCCCTAAGGTCAAAAATAAAACCTGTATTTGTGGGAAGTATCACTTTCAGAGCAGAAGTTTCATTTTTCTCTTTGAAATTTACATCTTGAAGTACAGCATACCTAACAGAAACATATCCAACAAACTTTCAGAGTTCTGTGCATCTTGTCTTTCACTGACCCGTCAAAGAATAAAATCTAGGAGCAAATACACATTCCTGGAAAATGAGTAAAATAGAAAACCATATTTTAAAAGTTTCAAACCTTTTACTATGTAACGTAAGGTGCAGTTAAGCTTTATTTCTACTGGCTGTTATCTAATTTAGATCCCTTTTTTAATCTGCTAAGTGATCCTTCTCTCACTGGCAAGTCTTTATTGGATATTTACTGCAACAGTGTTTCAAATAACATGGGCAGAATATTTGGTCAAACAGAGAAAATGGCCTTTCCACATATTTGAAAATTTGAAATTTTTCCAATCAAGTAATGAAAATTGTTTCACTAATGCCAAGTGTACACCAATATGGTGGCAGACAGGTAATAGTCAAAACTCTTCAATTTCCTTTCCAAATCAAAACCCCTCTGATGGCTTTTCCCCAGTTATAACACTTGTCAGCGACAATACAAACTTGCTTCACAAAGGTGGGCTACCTTTCTCATCTAGCTAGGAACAATAAGACTGGATGGGACCTTTCACATAATCAACCCTGACCTGTCAGCCCTTCTATAAAACAGAAGAAACTCCACCTTCAAAAACAGAGCCTTCTGCCTCCCTGCCTACCAAGGGGCTACATTAAAGCCTCAACAGTTATAAGACAACCAACAAAGTTTTGCCCTTCCATTATACAATAGCCCTTTCCACCCTTAGCATCAATCTTAAGAAGTCATATGAGAAACCACAGACTTCTGCCCAACGACTTTGTAATTTATCATATGACAGACTCCTCTGTTCATTTGTCAAACTGCATCACCTGAGAACTGCCCCTTCTTGCTGCTTCCTTTGATAAAATTATAAGTAATTACAGAAATGTACTCAGAAAGAAACCTGGGTATTGAGACTGCTATAATAAATAACACAGGCAGCATAAGGAGAGCAGTACTTACACCTGCATTTCTTTGGTATTTCAAGGTAGTGGATGGTGACAAAAGGTAGGCTTCATTAACCTGCTCATTTAGTTACATAATAAGTATATGTGTAAGGAGAGAAGAAAAGACAATCCACTAGATCCATAAAGATAACTTTAGGTTTCCAAAGTGCTGAAGCAACATTATTTACGTAGCCTGTGAAATGGCTCTTCAGCTACTCAGCTCTCAAAAATCCATCTGTGCTTTGCAGCCTGACTCTTCTAACACATCCATCCACATTGACTATCTTAAACCATGGCATCCCCTCAAACAGGAAGCTACTTCTATAAGCAACATGTAAGGCTTGTAGTTAACATACACTGCCATTGGACTTACCATTTGATAAAAGCAAGGCTATTTACAGACTCTTGTAATGTAAAACATGTTACAAAATGAACACTGAAAACCAGTATTCATTTTCAGAAAGAGCAGCAAAATTGCAGTAATCATATTATCAGTGTCATACGGTCAGGTTAGTAGAGCATAGTGCAAACAAAGCCATCGGGAGAGACGTTGTTCCAGAAAGCCACTATTTCCAAACTAATGCTAAACTATTTGGAAGCTAATATCTCTCCTTACATTAGCATCTGCCTGAAGTTTCTATTCTATTCATACTTAAGTTTCCAAGAGCTGCATGGCCATATGCTACTGAAAATATCTAGTAGTGATAAAGAGAAACCCTACCAGTCTTATAAATTGTATGGAGGAAGACTGGACAGTAAGAAAATGGATCACAATCAAATCTTTCCATCAGTTGCCAGAGAGCAGCAAAAGATAGACTTTACAAACCGTGTATACTAGCACATCTGAATCTACTTCGCATCTTGAGTGAAGAAGCTCTGCGTGGAAACAAATTTGGCACTTAGTTTTCAAGGAGCAGCAGCAGAATTCCAGACTCAGTTCATTAGTACATGACAAGGATGCAGAAGTGAAGCTGAGCTGGTTATAGATACAAAACAGAGCAAGATGCCAACCCGACAGTCACACCATCAAAGCTCTAAGGAAAAACAACGAGATGAGAACTGCATCCTACACAGACTAGGCTGTGACTGAGCAAACCTCTCTGGAGGTAGGATGCCAAGCCCCACTGCTGAAAAGATGATGGTACTTAGAAACTAAAAGAGAAGGGATTTGCTCTTGATAATGCCTGCACTGAAAAGAGAAACAGGCACCAGCAAAGTATCCTCTGGCAGCACCTCTCTACTTCTGCGGGTTATAGATAGAGTCAACAGCAGCTGCACTGCTAACTTACATGCCTTTAGTTCAAAACCCCATCAGTGCAATGAACACTAGCCTTTAACATATCAACATAACCATCTATGTGTTATACACAGGGTTAAATCAATCTCTGTTCACTCTGGTATGGGGACAGGGACAAGACCAAGCAAATCCCTCCTGCCCCAAACAAAAAGCTCACGAGTACCTGAAAATTCCTCTGAGTCTGTTAACATTCATTCCACAAATCTGTACGTTGTGACTCACTTTCTGCTAAGCTCAGACTCAAACAAGTATTGCTGTTTCTTAGCAGTGATGAAAAGCAGTGTCATGCAAGATCCTCTTTTACTAGAAGGCTACTTTTATGAAACGTACACTGTACGTTTTAGTGCACTGTTAGATGTTCTGCATAATCAGATACAAACACCACTCACAAACTTTTTTCCCCCCTTTGGTCAAATGCTATGCCTGAGCTTCACTGCTCAGAAAATGTCTGAAGCTAGGAAATGAACAATGAACGTATAATCACAGTGAAATTAAAAAATTCAATTCCCTTAAAAAGATAAAAGCAAATACTTTCAAATAAAGGAAGGTCTCATTTGATTAATTACCAAATTCACTCTGTGTTTGATACTAAAAATTTTGCAGTACCAAGAAGCACTCTAGGTAAGTGAGCATTCATGTGTGAGCAGCGATTAGCTAAGAGTTTCAGACAGTCTGGTGGGCTGAAAGATGAGATCATCAACTTGAGTTCCTCAGCTCATTACCTTTGCCACTATCCAAACCATTAAGTCACAACTGGAAATATATACCATTCGTAATATAAAGGAGTTGCACTTGAGATTACTTGAAAATGACAGAAGACAGAAAAAGAATGGATCTACGGACCATTTACTCACTGCTGAGTTATGAATATGAGACAATTTAAAAAAAAAAAGTAATAATCCCATCACAATTCAAGTACCCCAGCCACAAAAAAAATCACATACAGAATTAACAAAATACTAAGTCTGAAGATGGCAAAGGTAGCATGGAGCTGTTTAGAATCATTCGAAGTCCTGGAGTCCCACATGCTTTGGCTTCATTTCATGTCTGATTTTTTTCCATGACTAATAGTAAATTCTACACAGCATGATAGCCAGCACCAAACAGATCACACCATGGCCACAGTCTCATTTTGCCTTCCTAATGAAACTTACAAGTAATTAACCATCAACACTGATACAGTGCAGAAATTACAAGTACCTATTAACTAAACAAAATATAAAACATTCAATTAGTCTCTGAGACTTCAAATAGCTTTGCGGATCTGCAAGCATCTCCCGAAAGACAAGCACTACTTTTGTGAAGGCTGGTAAACATATTCATTCATGCTCAGTGCACAGATACTCTCCCTTAGATCCATTGATGAGAAATGTGCTGTCCTGTGCCAAATGATCCCAGTAGTGTGACAGGTAACTTCAGTTTCTGAAACAGCTGTATCTTGAGTCCAGTCCTCAACCTTTCTCAAGTGACCAGGTTGGGTGTCTATTTTCCCCCAACTGCCCTTCATGTCAAAGAACTCCTCCACTGCTCCTTCATTCATCAGGATGACCATACCAGAAACAGTGTCAACCCTCTTCCCCTATTCCCATGAATAATTTTATAGATAATGATTCATTTACCATCCTCTTCCACTCAGGGTGCTTGAAAACTCTAAAACTTTAACAGATCTTGACTTTCACTCTAAATGCCACGTTTATGGAGTTTGTCAGAGCCAATGGAGAATCACGTGCTGTTTCTGTAGGCCCTTTGCTCTTTTATTGAGACATCTAATTCCCTATGACTCATGGCAGCTCCGCACAGTGCCCAACTCTGTGCATGCTGGTTGGGAACAGGTGGCGTTGCCTGACAAATTCTAGCGGCTTTGCTGAAGTTAACTCTATGTCTTGCCCAGTTCTTTCACCGAGATTTCAATTTAGAAGATCTGCTGCTGCACTCTTCTGATCTAGGTTGGTCACAAAACCTCCTTTTTCAGCTCACAGTTTCCTCAGTAGCCTCCTCTACCTGAACTAATTAGTGCTTCAAAATCATTTATTTTCCCTCCCTTTCTGTCCACATCCATTTCTTTAACACACAGGACATACTAGGACTGTAGTTCTGCAAGGGCTTTCAACAGCCCCAGGCTCCCATGAGACATTCCCCCTTGCCTTTCTGCTGGTACCTGTTATTTGGAGATGACTCAGAGCCAAGGATTTTGATTGCATCCTGCTTTCCTGCAGTATATGGTCAATAACTTGTCAGCATAGTTTGAAATTATGGTACATAATATGGCAACTCATTTTACCTCATCTCTTTGAGAAACAAAGCTTGCAGGTATCTATAAATCAGCTGCTGTCTCCCTACAGACACCAAGCCCTCAGCCCTCGTATACCCCACTTCACCCTCAGACAGGGGAGTTCACAATATCCCCCTCTTCCTGCAACTTCTAGGTCTCTTCCTTGGATGGTCATTCACAATCCAAACACCCTTATTCTCCTCTCAACTTGCCACTGCTTACAGGGAGGTCTCTTACTAAGTCTCTCAGCAAAGGGGATGTTACCAATACTATAGAAAATAAGACATGTATTAACACTGGGATAGGACTAAGACAGCCTGAGTTCATTTCCAAACTTGATAAGTTTCATACACAAAATAGAACAAATCACTGCAACTTCTTGCACTGCAATTCTTAGCCTAAAAAATCTACTTTTTTTCTCCACTTCCAAGGAACATACAATAATTAAAAAAAAATCACTTTTTTGGCCAGGTCACTCAGATATTAATGGAGGTCACAAAATACGTAAATAAGAATTGATTATGAAAAGCAGGAAGTGAAAACAGTCCATATGTAGCTAATATTGCTACTGAAGCCTATACTTCTGCACTTCCTGCCATTGTGACTGTAATTATGAAATGCTAATGTTACAGTAAGATAACTGCCATGTTTAGTTTCCTAGTTGTCTTTAAAGGAAATATTAAAGAGACTACAAAACAACACACATACAAAATAGCTACAGCAATAAAAATAATAATAATCAGAACACACAATTCAGGTTTTGCATGTTCCTTCAACTCTTCAGTGCCTTCTGGAAGGAGGTTCACTCACAGTCTTGCCTGAGGTCTGCTCTGGTTCCTTCTTGCTACCTGGGGCTCAACAGCACAGAAAGTTGACCAAACGCCCCAAAGTAGCCAAGTCTATCCAGTCTTTCCTGGAATAAACCAATCTATTCTGTTTGAAAAGAAAATATGGCAGAGATCTGGCCCAGAATTTGTACAGAGAAGAAAAGGTTGATTCAGGGAAGAAAGTGGTTTAAAAAAAAAAACAAAAACAAAGAACCCTCCCCCCCCCCCAAAAAAGAAAAAAAAAACAATCCAACAAGTCAGTAAAAACAATAAATCAATCAATCCTCACCTACACGTATATTTTTGCTTATGTGCTTGCCATGGAAGAGGTTAGGTAGGTGATCCTCTGGCTGGAAACATCAACAGAGGTCACAGGAGATACACAGGCAAAATGAAAGGTAACAGACTGCAAGTGTGAGATGGTGTTCCCTCAAGCTCTGCAGGAACTCACGTACACATAGATGAGCTATTACAGTTCATGTTAATCCTATTTAAACCCATCTCCGTAGCAGGAAAAATGAGAGATAGCAAACAATATCAATTTCTTAATAAGTCTCCCAAGGGGATCCAGAGAACTACACAACAATTAATTTGGTGTACATGTTGGGCAAATTGATAGGAACTGCTAGGAAGAACTGAATTCTTTAAACAATGAGCTAGATGCAACATGAGCCGGAGTCAAAGCGGCATTTGTAGAATTGCCTCATAAATCTATCAACATTGCTGGCTAATCAATGTATGTGAGGACAAGCATGATCAATAAACAAGTCTGATCACCAAACAAGCAAATAACAGAGCGGAAATAAAAGATAGTATCACGCATTCAAGTTTCTTAATGAAAGTTGGTCAACATTGATGTTCCGCAGGAGTTTTGATGGTACACAGTTGAATAAACGGATTGGAAAAGACGCTGGACAGAAAAAGTCTGCTGCTGATACTAAAGTACTTACAGTAATACAAACAAAAGCTGATGGAGATAACTGTGAACAATCTCTGATAAGGAGGGACTAGATAGTAAAAGCAGAAGACAAATCAGTGTTGACAGGTAACAGAACTGCAGGGAGTGGTGGTCAGGATGGGTGGGAAGGAAAACAACCCTATGTTTACAATACAGGCTGTGGATGAGCTTTCACCACTAGAGAACTATATGCACTTTCAAGGGCCATATCTTTGAAAATACCAGTGTTTCAACAGCAGTCAAAATATCAAAAACTGTTTAAAATCGCCAGGACCACAGAACAACACTAAACACACCACAGTGATAGCATGTAACCAACAGACACTGTATGCTACATTATCCATTTTGCATGCAGTACTCCCGACTCAAACTAAGATGTTACAGAACTAGGAAAAGCAGAGAGAGGAGCAAGGATGATCAAAGGCATGAAATGGCTCCTGTACGAGGAACTAAATAGACATGGTTATTTCCAACCTGGAAGACAAGTGATCAAGGTGGTATCAAAGCAATCTGTGATAAACAGAACAGTGTAACAGCAGTGGATAAGGAATCATTTGTCTCATAAAAGAACAAAGAAGCATCAAATGAAATTATCAGGTAGCAAGTTCAAAACAAAAGCAAGCACTTCTAACGCATACATTGTTCTGCTGTAGAACCTGCTGCACAGGATATTGTGAATGATAAAAGCGCATATAGATTTTAAACAATCAGACAAACTAATGGAAGAAAAATCTATCAAGGGCTATAAAACCCAAGATACCATCTCTGTTTCAGGAAGTTTGTGAGATGCAGATTGCTGAAAGCTGGGAAAATATACTGGGAAAGCACTACCACGTGCATGCCTTTTACAGACTTCCCTAGGCATATGCTGCTGGTCACTGGCAGAGACAGGATGGGCTGGGACAACAGCAGCATGGTGCTCTAGGAGTCAATGCCGAAGGCAAAACACAGGGTCTTGAGGGCCAGTATCCACATTTCATTGAGATATTTTCACCTTCAGTTCAAGCCAGTATGGGCATTACCATGGTGAAAACATCTTTTGTTGTAGCGTCACCCCAAAAGCAGCCCGTTTCTGCATTGGGAGTCCACTCTGCAAGGCATGCACATTGGCAGGCAACAGTGGCAATGAGCAGGTCTGCTGCAGCAGAGGTATATTAGAAACTTCACTGAAATTCTCCCATCAAAACAGCATGATTCTTACAATGTACTTGAACAATATTATAATAGTAGTATTAACGTTGCATATTTTCTTCATGGCAAATGCAACTTCTATGACAGTATATTGTCTTTAATATAAAGGCACCTTATAAATAAGATGACAAGCTGATTTTGCAGGCTTGATACCTGCTCAAAGCATACTCTCCTGGAATGAACAACGCACTAAACAAACAAACAAGTAAAAAAATCCACCAAGAAAAGCCTCAAAATGCATCTGGTCCTGACTTTTGTTATTTAATTTTCCATGCCTAATTATGTAACATGGAAAACCTCAACCGAGCGTTGAATGAAATAGAAGTCTTTTCCAAAGTAGACCACTACTTCCTTAAACAAAAGGTTATGAGTTTGTTTTTGAAGTTCAGCGACACTTTTGACCTTGACAGAGAATGCACAATTGAAAGCAAAAGTCACTACAGAAACTTCCAAAAGATTAACATGAAAGAGCTGAATTCTTGCATTGCCTGCAACTTAATTCAAAAGAGGGAGTCCCATCCCAAAAACCTTTGTGCAGGGTGCTTATTATGAAGTATTATAAAGTTCTACATAACAGGACCCAACGGCAGGAGAACTGTTTTTTTTCTGCGTCAGAAACTAACAATACAGGACCAGAATTTTCCCTTCAGAAAACCAAACAACTGTTAAGGTACTTTAAAAAAGATGTGTAAATATGTATCAGCCTTGCTTCATTTAAACTGGATCTGGGAAAGAAAGAAAAATTTTTCTCATCTTGGTCTGTCTTGTACAGACTAAAATAAAATCAGTTGACCCATGGAAAAGCCTTGTAAAGAAAACACATAGATCCTATTTATTTATCCATTTTTCATCATGCTAGAGCAACAGAAGAGCAGGTAATTTTGTCAGTGTCAGATGGTAAAAGAACCGTAACAATTACCGTTCTTTAACCCCGTTGACCATATTTACTGTACTGAAGATGAAACAATATCTACCAATTCACAAAATTAGTTGACTTTTTTATTATTGTAACTAAAGAACATTACATTCCATCAATGATCATCCATAGCTCGAAGCCGTGTGTGTAGTCTTACAAAACAACGTACAAGGAGAATGAAAACTTCACTGTAAGATCCTCCCCAAGTTTACCAAGCTAAGTGGAAAGAGTTTTATGTTCGCCAATAGAAAAATGCTGAGAATGGATCTTGTCTTTCCCGTATCTGGCAATAAAGCTCATCTTGACAGTACATCCTTATACTTAGGGTCCACATTTATCCAACAGCTAATGCATGTCAAATATATGAATGGTCTTTAGAACAGGAACTGGAATGCATGAGTCACCTTCCTCATAGCATGGACGGAGTGAGACTTGGTCTCTGCCTGAGATAAACGAACACTGACCGGGTCCAAAAGGATTTCCATAGTGTACTGAGTATGCACTTGCTCTAGTACTGACTCCAGCTTGGACATGAAGGACAGCAGACACTCCCTGATATTTATTATGAGCACACCTGCTCTGAAGCCTACAAAAAAGATATTTTACACATATTTAAACATAGCCACACCTATAATAAACATAATAATCAACTATTATCTTTGCCACCTAAGTGTCAGAAAGCAAACTTCACACTGAAGAAAAGAACTTCTAAATTATTTAAAGATTTCAAGCTGTTGCAAGCATACATGCTGCTCCTTTTTGCAGGGAAAAAATTTGTTCACAAGCAAACATCACTGAACTTTGATAGATTTCTTTAGCCAATGTATCTGACACCATTTTATTAAATAAATTTTGGGATTATCCTCCAAAAGTAGTAACATTACTTTGCACTAAGTACATTGAAGCATCTTTTATGAGTGACATTACCAGCAACAACACATTTCTGTTTCTGTGCAAAAGTCAGAAAAGCGTTCACCACTATATTATTTAAAGAAAATTAATTAATGGTATTTGATACCAACTGTCAGATGGGATGTTACCCAATCCTGGCAAAACGATGCAGATACTAGCAGGCCTCCCCACCCAGAATTAAGTGCAGAACAGCACTTTGGGTACAGAAAAGTCTCCCCAGGATGGCTCTAATAGTTCAAGATGACTTTACTCAGCCCAAACCAAATTCTTCATAGCCAGGGAAGGATTTGTTAAGACACTGGGTCATGAGAGGCTAACAGCACTGTGGCACACCTACTAAACCTTAATGCAATAAAGAAAATCCCTTAGCCGCCGTCACGCCGCAGGTGTGGTGGCAGGGCCAAAGATGAGAAGGAGGTGAGGGAGCTGAAGAGAGCCTGAGCTCCTCTCTGCCCAAGGCAGAGCCCAGCTCAGGAAAGGGAAAAAGGAGCCAGCTAGGACTGCGGTTGGTCTGAGTCCTGTTACAAAGGAGAAAAGGGGATGTGATCTGGCAAAGGGAGCAAAACAGTGAATGCAACAGTACGCGGCCTTGCCAGGGGGATAAAACAGGCAGCAGCTTATGCTGTGACCTGTGGGGAGAGAGAAAGAATAGATCGGTGGGACATGCCTTGTCAGGCTAAGGAGCTGGGGAACAGAGGTGGAAGACCTGCTGGGGAGGACAAATGCAGTCATACTGAAGAGAAGGAGGAAGAAGCTTTTTTCCCCCCCACTCTTCATCCAACATACTTGGTTTTATAAATCAGAAAAAAACCTTGTTAGGACGAGAAAAAGAGCAAGATGCCAGCAGTACTTTTTCTTTTCAGGAGGGACAGACACTTAAATGGTCAGTCTTGCTACCAATCTGGACATGAGCCATTGCTGGGGATTTTACCAGTAATTCTCACTGACATTAATTCACAGACTGGCTCCCTGATCAGAAAAGGTCCAGCTCTGGCCTGACCCATAATGAGGATCTTCGGGTGGAGGGTTCATTTGACTCATGATAATTGCCTTACTGGCGTATCGGATAAAGGGCAGCCTCTGAGGCACTGGGTCTGCATTCAGGCACAGAACCTGCAAGCTCCTGGCACACACTGCGAGAGCAAAGGAAAACTGTTACTGTAAGGACTGAGACTGTCAGTAAGAAGCAAGTGATAAAGCCATCTTCTGCTTCTTCCAAATATATATTTAAAGCAACTAAGAAGTCTAGCTTTTCAGATCCACATGAGAAATACCTGCATGTGCTAAGAGTGCAATACACTGTTCTTTGTTAAGCAAGTCACTGTAATATTTATATCAAGCACTTATTCCTGTGTTTAAAAATGCATACTGAAATTTGCTAACTATTCAACATAATCTGCTCAAAGTATCGAAGAATAAAAATGCTCTTAAGTGACACAGCCACACTGTAACTCAAACTCTATGGAGGTATTTCTTTATTTCCCCCCCAAAAGAATGAAATTCCACTTAAAATAAACAATCACATTTACCAAAGACAAAATCAGTTTGCAAAACATGAGTGAAAACAAAATCATCAGCTAGTTGTTCTCCTTCTAACATCAGAGATGCTTAAAGAATGAATTCTAGTTTTCCGTGTGGGACGCTCCACTGAAAGGGCAGCAAATCCAAAACGGTCCTCTGGATAACTGTGCATCTCATCCAGCAATCTTAAAACGGTAGAAAATTTGTGATAGTTTTACTTCATTTTCCAAGCGATCTTCCCCATATTGCTTGGATGATGCAGTTTCAAGAAAAAATAAAAAGTCAGTGAGGGGAAGATATCTGGTGGCTATCACTGAGATAGGGGGATATTTTCTGACCCATGCTTTTGTAAGGGAGCCTTTCACATTATTGTACATATAAATATTACTCAATTGCTGAGAAAAAAATGCTTCTTCTCTTTGGATAATCTCTCAAATTTAGTAATCTTAAAACAGTTCAACTATTCATTATTTTTTATTTACAAGTTACCTATGCAAATATCTATAAAAATGTGCCACTGCTTTCATATTTGTGAAGAACTTTAGTAATCAAGACTCGTCCCACAGCGTCTGAAAAAAACAATCGTAACTAAAGAAAGGAAGGAACTAAAGGAAGGAAACTTGTCAACTATTAAATTTCTCACATAAATACTTTCTGTATCCCTCATTTGGGCACTGCAGACTGGGAATTAAGCCTCAGATGTGGTATGCTTATACAAGAACATATTCCAAACATTCAAGTTAATGCAGTTTTTCAATCTTACTTTCACATGAATCATTAATGTGAATACTCATACCAAACCCATTAAGTATCACTGCATTGTCTCTCAAACATTCACAAATTTATCTTTACCACACTCCCATCTTTTAAGGAAACAAGATTATCTCCATTATATGGATGAAGAAATCAGGACAATAAAAATAACAACGACTTAAACAAATTATTTCAAGAAATTTGGCAGATCTTGAAACCAAGTCTGGATTTTCCCAGTTACAGTACGTTGCTTTAAATACAAAAATATTCCTTTTAATTTCCAGAAGCCTTAACTTCTAATTAGCCATAAACTATAGAAGGTAAGAAATATGAATCCTTGTTTTCTTTCAAAAAATGCTTTGAGCAGAGCTGCGCATACATGACCTGGATGATATGCTCTAGACTTCATCAAGTCAGAAACAGATATATGTTGGTATTACCAAGTGTTTGATAGATTTTAAGGAAGATAGACAGACCTCTGAATGAACCACTGTACATTTGGGGATATAAAACAATCCACTGTGGGCTGCATTTTCACATTAAATCTGTGTTTAACAACAGCAGTCATTTATAAGTTTTATTTGACCTGCTGTACCATTAACGTAGAAAAGTATTTTTCTCCATGTAAATCATTAAAATGTGCACAATCTACATGTCTCCATAATCACTTATCTTAAGCAAGGATAACTTTGCCAATAATCTAGCAACGCAACTGTCAGAAAAGCAATAATGTTAATTCTCTTTCCAACATGAAAGCAAAGCAGCTTTAAAGGCATGTTTTGCGTTTGAAAAGCAGCTGAAGGAACTCCACACTCCTCTACCACTTTTACACATAAGAGCAAAACAAAAAACTCAGCAGCTACTTCAAGAAGCTTAGTTATACGAATAAGAGAATACTTACAAGCAGAGGCTAGGGGGTACCCTTTACAAAAAAGTATTTTCTAGAGACAAAGTACTCATTATTAACAGGAGTTCGGAAGAAATGGGGAGGAAGTACATCTAAGGATCAAATCAGCAGCAGCCCTGTGGATTATTTTAAACTGCGCATGATGGATGCATTCTGCTCTGTCCTCATTTCAAACTCTGCACAGACTTTTCGCTGCTATAATCTGTTCCAGATGAAGCAACTAATATTTCTAGTTTCACCAAAAAGAAATGGGAAAAGGAGGCAAAAGAAAAACAAACTGATAACTCTTTGTTATTCAACAATTAATCAATATGAAACCTTCACTCAACATTTAACTTTCTCTTATTTACTGAACTCCTTAATACAGAAGGGAAAGTAAATAAAGGGAAGAACGGCAATTCTTGATTTCTTGCCAGTTTACAGTATTAAAAAAAGAATCTGCGCCGTGGCTTGGCAGCCTGCCATATTTACAGTAAGCTATCTACTGTTTCACCCGGCAGGAAGGACAAAGGATTCAGTGTGGGGCTGCTGCTTTTCTCTGTGTCAAGCGTACCCTTCAAAACAGAGCACAGGAATATTAAACTGCGTGCAATTAAGACTGTATTTCTCATGGTTTTTCCTTCTTTCGGTGGATGTTTTTAAAAGCCCTTGAGCGTGTTCAGAAAGAAAGCACAGAGAGGAAATGGACGTGTTAGAGTCACAGTGTTAACATTTTAACTTATTAAATCAAGTTGCTCCAGCAGAAATATAAGGTATTAGGTTAAGTACTTCAGTTCATATTTCTATTTGCCCATGACACGAGTGCACACACACTGCTTCACACTGGTTAGAGCTGTAGGGATGCCAGCACCCACTTATACAGGAAGGCTTCAACAAGAGCGTAGGGATTTGTACCACCCCCCATGTTTTCCGGGGGCTAATTTCTAAGGCTTAATACTATATGGAGGCAGTGGTTTGTCAGCAACTTGCAATGAGAAAATCTGAAATCTATACTAACTAAAGCTGAGTTTCTTAGTGCATTTCTGTACTGCACACTACAGATGGGTGTTGTGCAAAATTCCCATACCTTCATCGCTCGAAACCATCTGACCCAGTGGTAGGAGGCAGGAAGGAAAGAGGAGCAGGAGGAGGGGGGGAATTAAGCACTAGGGAGAAAAGGAAGGACAGAGCAAAAGAAAGCAACAAGAGAGAAACAGAATAGGCTAGAGTTAACAGAGCCAAAAGGAAGTGAAAGAAAGCACGAATGAAGAGGAAACAAGTTGTTAAAGGACAAAGAAAATAGCACGCATATTTAAATAGAGAGAATATAGAGGAGAGTCAGGGATCAACGACTAAGTTCAGCCTGAGCGCTCCTTCCATAATTAAAAGAAAACAAAAATAAATAAAAACAACAATAAAATAAGAACAAAAATAAAATGAACGCCAACATATCAATATAAAGTGAACGTCCAAGTGATGTGCTTTCATTTTATTATGTGGTCATGCAACCTACTGTAGACTTTTGACTGTTTCTACCCTGCCTAGTTTATGTTGCAAGCAAGCTATTAACTGCAGAGGCTTCAGAATATTTTCTCAAATAATTATTCTTTCAGAAAAGGCTTCTCTTTTTTATCCAAACTACTGTACTTCTTATATCCACATCCAATTTTCAAAAATTCAATACTTTCAGTTCTATATCTGATAGTATTCAAGCAGTTAAACTTTGATACACTGCAGCCGCTCAAGTCTAAAACTTTATTTTCAACTTACATAGAAGAGAATGGTGGGATTTGTACCTTCCCACTGAACAGGCAGCTTTTGCTTCCAGTCCTGGAAGTACTTGAAACATCAATTTTTCCTCCCTTAAGTAAAATTGTCCAGAGTAACTACCACAACTCAGTAACAGCCATGTTTAAATGACCTTCGCATCTGTCTGAACTTTTCATGCTCGTTCCCAGCTTTGAGTGAAACCAGTAAAGGCTGTGCTTATACATGCAGCTTGCCTAGACTCAACAAGATCCTAAGATCACTGACATGCATCTTGCTTTACAAAGTACTTTATTTTGGCAAATCTAGCACAATTTCTTTTCACACGAAAAAAAATAGGAAACTAACAGGAAAGCTGCTTTAATACGGAGCATAAATTCTGGATATCATATGGCCAATTCCCTCCCAGACCGCACAGGCAGACAACAATTCAGAAATATTCCAGAACAAACAATCCCTGGCAAGGGTGAAGTCCGAGCACCACTTTCCCCAATAGGATTTCTGAGCAGAGAACTAGACCCGCCTGGCTCTGCATTGTCCTGGGGCAGATGCAGTGAGACCAGACACGGGCGTGCATGGGCTGCGGGCGCATTTCTGCTTCTAGTCTGCAGCTGAGTCCAGCAAAACCACTCCTGTCTCCATGTCTTTGTTCACAAAACGGGAAAAAACAAGATCACTTCCTTCCCAGAAGTATCATGTAAACAAAATATCTGAGGTACGTTTTTCAGATGTCCCATAATGATTTATTAGTACAGCTTTCAGAGGAGGTCAGTTTTCACCTTCCTAATCTGCATCTATTCCATAGCTTACAGCACATATTTTGGCTTGTTTATATACTCTTGGGAGAATTTTTCTCCAAAACGAAGTTAGTGACACCATGATAATAATTTTATTTATTTAAAGTAAAAATTAAGAGAGAGTAATTGCTATAAAAAGCATTGTTCCCTAAATCTGTCTCACGTTTTCCTAAGGTCCCACAAATACTTTAACTTCAGGTACAAAATGCAGCAAGCCATGGTTGCTTTCACAACAAGATACGAGGGGGGAAAAAAAAAGTCAGCCTATGCAGAGAATTAAGGCAGCAACAAATTGTTAAGCTTAGCAGAAGCTCTCCTGTATTTATTTTTTAAACTAGATAATGGAGCTTAGGAGAGAAAGAAAAATCAAGAGTAAAAGTTACACTTCCTACTTAAATTCTAAACATAAATGGAAGCTTTGATTAAAAGTCCTGATTATTCCTAAAGAAGTAAAAATATCAAAAATAAAAAGCACGTGCATGAATAGTTTGCAACAACTAGCTCTAACTGCAAAACTCACAAACACCCACCAGTTTGAAGGAATGCAGATACATGGCCACCATTTTCAAAAAAAGTATTAACTTCAGCATTGGAAATATTTATCTTTCCTAATCTGATTCTCCTCCCTGACAATTATAAAGCAATTACAGGAGGTAGGAACATATTTCTAGGCACGATTTTTTACATATTTTGATTACCATATCCGATTACAAATTTCTCTCACTGCTTAGATGAAAAATAAAATAAATCTTGCAAATACTTCTTTTTTTAAAATTAATTATTCTCACACAGTGCTTAAGTGTCTTCAATGAAGAAAGGAATTCACTGGAGCTCTGATCCAAAACGTAGCAGAAGTTAACAGCCTACTTCCAGTTAACTTCAGTGTGCTTCTGACCTGGCTGTCAGAAAGCTGCCCTGCATAGCCTTGAGAACTGTGCACTAATTCATGGAAACACGTGGAACTGGAGATTTTTTTAGTTTTCATTTTTACTCTAGCTAGTCTTTTCAAGGTCAAGATTCTTTAAAATGCCATCAGCTGGAGTAACACATTATTGTTTAAACCAACAAATGACCTACAAAACACACACCTAATCTTGCAAGCCTGCAATTTTCATTAACCTGCAACAGGTTAAGCACCTCTCTTTTTGCCTGAGCCTTTTGCCAATTAAGTGAAAGTGAAACATTATTTCAACAGACAAAACACCTGAAGATTTTTGTTCTATCGAATTTCAAGCACTCTGTATTCCATATGAAAGCAGCCTTCAACTTCTTAAGCCTTCCATCTATACTTTGAAACATAAAAAAAACTGTGTTAGCAAAAGTTGGTTTTAAAAAAAGTTGCTCTAACCTGATAATCTTTGTTCACAGCATTCCAAAAAGAAATGTTTGAATTCGTTTTAAAAAGAGGATCTGGAAAACCTACAGAACTTGCACACTATCACAAAACTGCTGTTCCTCAGCACAACTACGTATATTTTGCTACTGTAGAACAGCTGAATTATACTGCAGACAACTATTAAACAACAAAAATATATTTCTTAAAACACTGCATCTTCTACTACATCACCAAATATTTCCATTCATTAGGTAATTTTTGAAATGCCATTGATTTTACTTTGGGCAATGAATTGCTTTCAGTAGAATTTTCCACATTTTTAGTTAAACATATTCACCAGGTTCTCAATCTAATTTAAGTCCTTGAATACGCTGCACAGTACCTGCAGCAACTACTTGAAGTATTTCTCTTATTTAAAAACTCTTCTAAAAGTCAGTGAATTATCAACATTTTAATGCAATAGCTGCCACGTCTTTTTGTCACTGAAGCCACAAAAGCAAATTGCCTGCCCTTTGCCAAATGGAGGTGAATCTCCAGCCAGGTCTGTGGAGGAAGAGCAGGCCTGCCCAAAGCCACCCATCTCCCTGTGGGGAAGGAAGGAGGTCAGCAACTCTCCTGCTCTCACCTGGACCTTGCTCCCTGCCAGCATCCAGTGCAGTGCTAGAAAATGGGGTTAAAAAAAAGAAAAAAAAATTAAGAAAAAAGCAGCAGTGGGAGCATCCAGCACAATTTCCACAGCTTGGAGAGGAAGGATGTCAAGCGCACAGGCCAGACACTCAGCTCTACTGCTATGAAAAAAATAATTCACAGATTTTTTGCAGCCATTTATTCTCAGTGATCCTTTTGCTTCTCATCTCCTCCTCACCATCTCAATTCCAAGGAGTATCCTCCTGGATCTGACACAGCTCCCCACAGCTGCACAGCTCACATGGAATGTGCAGCTCCTCTGGGCCAGCAGCCATGTGCTGCATTTCCCTGTCTGGACAGGCCCCTAAGAAAATACTGACCCCAACCATACTCCTCACTGATTGCCTCTGGCACGGAAAGCAAAACATGTTGGAAATGCGTTGCCAATCGAGCGGAGCGTACTTCCATCCTGAGGAGAGGTCAAGGTGCTGACACCAGGACACCCAGCTGGCTGGGCATGGGGCTCAGCAGTGTGGGAGACTGCAGCACTGGGGGACCCCACAGGACACTGACCAGAGCCGGCATCTCAAAGCCAGCAGGCGCCATTTCCAGGGGGAGCAACTTCTGACAACAGGAGGTTTTGTGTGGTCTCCTCGCCAGGCTGGCTCCTCCTGGAGCGTGCAGGCATTATTCCAGCTACAGGAGGCAAATGGCCCTGATGGCAGGGACAGTGTCGCTCCCCTGCATGTCTCTTCTCCTGCCATGCTGGTGAGGATGCTCAGGGACCTGTGGCCAAGCACGGGATGCAGGCCTGACCCCTGCCCAGCTAAAGGAGGTCGGCTGAGGTAGGGATGAGCCCAACTGATTAAAAAAAATAAGCTATCCGATATCACAGGGCTCTCTCAAGCACCCCTGCTGCCAAGAGAGATGTATTTCATCTTGGCCTCGAGCCAGCCTTCAGACATCCCATCTCAATTCCTGATACTTAGGGCATTTGCTCTACCTACAACCACTTTACCACTCAAGCAAGACAGGGGAAAAACAAAACAAAAAAAACCATTCACCTTGTGCAAACACCTAGGGTTGTGCCTTTATGACAAAAAAGGAATGCAAGGAATTGGGAATCGGCAATTTTGTGAAGAATTTGCTGTGCAGGCTACTCGCACACTGGAGAAATTCAAGTACGTGCTCTGCGCTCCAGAGAGGCAGTGGTTCCTTCCCTTGTCATGCTGCATTTTGTCTTTGATTTATTAGAAGAAAGCACTATTGGATTACACAAACAAGGAACAAATACATACTGAATAAAACTAAAATGCTACAGTTCATAGATACACAAAGACACTGGATATATATATATGTATACACATGTCTGCACGTATGTGTGTAAGTAAACACTAAGATAGTTAATTTCACTTTACAAGCACAAGCAATAAACTGTTTGCAAAAACCAGTAAAAGGGGATTATGGTTGCATCCTCTCGAAGAAATTTTAATTCTCTTGTTAGACTACAGCCACAAATTAAGCTATTTCCTCATTAAGAGAACGTGGGGACAGAGCTCCAAGGGTGGGTGGTAAGGAAGCACAAAGCTTGCAAGACAAATATAAGGGATAACTGTCCTACAATGCCACAGGCAAGGAACATTTTCTAAATTACATTTACTAAACTAGATACTGTGTAACAGGCCCAACTGACAAATTTCTTCCCTTTATATGAATACTTTAATGCAAATTAATCGTACTGTGCTAAATCACAGTTCTAATTTAGCAACATTTTTTGCAGCGTTTGAGAAATAAATGCAAAACAGAAGAGAAGGTCAATGCAATAACTGTGAACAATTTCACGTGTAAAGGGCATGTTGTACATGTCAATAGGACATATCTGCAATTGTTGACTACTTTCTGAAATTGTCTCAGATCTCATTTATCGTATTTTGGGTTTAATTTTTTAAGTTTTTTTTTTTTTTAATAATTTTACTTTTGCCTCTGAATAAATTCAGCAACATGGAATTTCATAGCCATAAAGTGTGCTTGAAGTTAAGCAACAATTAGAACCATCCGAGTTCTCTACTATATAAGAACTCATAATAAATTATTATCTTTATGCTTCTGAATTGTTTCAGTAATATATTTCCTGCAAGTAATAAAGTATCTGGCAGTATATTCAAATTCCGTGTTCTAGTACAACTTGATTAACAGTGCTTCCTCTTAAGGACTTAATACTATTTTTAATCCAACGATAGCTTTGGTAATTATTATCATTAGTTCTAATCTACTGTTTTGCAGGGTATATAACATGGTAAGACAATGCTCAATTTTGCCCAAGCTCTGAAACCACATTCCTGATGATTCCTTCATTTCACCATCATTATGGATGCTGTGCCATGCAGTATCTTTCCCACTTGATTTGAGAAAGTACGTTTCCAGAATATGTTATTCAAACACTTGATTAATTTGTGTTCAAAGTCACAAGTTTCTTTGAAGTCAGCATTTGGCTTCTTTTAAGGTAAATTTTCCCAAAAGAACATTTTTTTATGGACTCAGACATCCTTGTTTGAGCATAACAACAAATAACAGAGCATATTGATAAATTTGCCAGTGTTAATCTTCCCTTTGTCAAAAGACCTCTGTAATTAAATGCTCACTTTGATAAGCATTAATTCCTCTTCAAATCCTGTCAATAATTTTGATTGTCTGAAGAATTCTAGTTTTTCTTCTGGACATAAAGAAGCTATAAAAAAATATCTATTTAACCTTTCTGATATATGCATAAGTGAGAAATAACTAAACAAAAGGTAACTAAATAAAGTGCCCATGTTCAGACCAATTTATTTTACAGCTACATTGGAAAACTACAGCTCTGCTTCCCACCTGCGCCTCACGTCCCATACGCTCACGCAAACATTGCTTGCTCCAAGAAGATGTAAAAAGGGGCAGCACAGGAGTAGCTACTCCAACTTTGGGCAAGCAGAGAGGCCCAACACTGCCAGGGGAATCACTGGCTAATTTGAGTGTTTATTTTCTCCATGTTCATACTGCTGAATACACATCCGTGGTGCAACAGCCACACTGACAGATCACTCCAGGTCCTCCTGGAGAGCACCACGCTACCAAGCTGCATTATTCCCTCTGCCACTTCAGAGGCTTTCATTATTATTCCAAAGATAGTGAGCTATTGTTAAAACATATGGGATGGGTACCATCACAAGGCTCCTGGAATGGTCTGAAGTAATATTTTGGGGAAAATGTTAAAACTTTTCTTTCACTTAGACCAGGGCAAGCTGGAGAGTTGGGCAGAGAGGAACATTATGAGGTTAACGGAGTGCAAACTTAGAGTCTCACACTAGGGAGGAATAACTGCATACATCAGTACAAGTTAGGGGATGACCTACTGGAAAGGAACTCTGAAGAAGGACAAGGGTGTTCTGGTGGACTACAGGTTGAGCCAGCAGTGTGCCTTTATGGCAAATAAGGCCAATGGTATCCTGGGATGCATTAAAAGGGTGTGGCCATCAGGTCGAGGGAGGATCCTCCACCTCTACTGTGCCCTAGGGAGGCCACATTTAGAATACTGTGTCCAGTTCTGAGCTCCTCAGTCAAAAAAAGACAAGGAAGATTCCTATAAGGAATCCAGGAGAGGGTGACAAAGATGATTAAGGGCCTGGAGCATTACCTTGTGAGGAAAGAGAGAGACGTGGAATTGCTCAGCCCGGAGAAAAGATGGCTGAAAGGGGATCTTCTATCAATACTTAGAAATACCTAAAGGACAGGAGTCAAGTGAATGGGGCCAGGCACTTTTCAACAATGTCCAGTGACAGAACAAGGGGCAAAGGGAACTAGCTAGAACACAGAAAGTGCCTTATGAACAAGAGAAAAAAAGTTCTTTACTGTGAGAGTTACACCACACTGGAATGAGCTGCCCAGAGAGGTTATGGAATTTCTTTGTCTGGGGATACTAAAAACCCACCTGGATGCTTTTTTGTATAATCTACTGTAGGGAATCTGCTTAAGCAGGGGGTTGGACTAGATGATCTCCAGCTGTCCCTTCCAACCTCTACAATTCTGTCATTTATTGACTTGGGAACAGGGAGCTCCGTACAGAATGCAGCACTCACTCACGAGCATGAGTGACAGATTTGATGCTGGTATCTCTTTGCAAGGAAGCAGAAAATGACAGGCTGGATTTTCAATCATAGAAGAGTAAAGGAAAAATATTTTTTAGTTAAAATTATTGGATCTACAGATTAACACAGGACAAATGAATGTAATTCACAGAAATGACTTATTTTTAATATCAATTCCACAAACTAGAGCTATCCATGCAGCTCAATAAGAGGACACACCAGACCCAAAGAAATTGAGACAGCTGGGCCAGTGCGCTCTGCTCCCTGCCAGGGCTCCTCCCTGAGGTGCAGTAGCCCAAGCACAAGCATGTGCCTGGTGAAGGCCCACCAAGAGAAACCCTGTCCAGAGGCAGCAATGCATCTTCTGTGTCTCCTCATCCTGCAGCCCTCTCTCTCCCCCCTGCAAGCTGCTGGCTCTCATCCCTCTTATCTGTCCATCAGAGTACACGCTTTGCTCATGACCCTTCCTCATCTCCTTCCACCCTTTCCTTAGGAACTTGCTGGCCAGATCTGGGAGTCACTTTACAGACTGCTAGCAGAGAGGTGAGGTGCATCCTGGAGCCTCTACTCTGCATCCACGCATCTGCAGGCTTTACTCTTTGGACTGTAAGCAGTGCAAGGTAGAATTTACCCTAGGAATTATTTATAGAATTCCTGCGAGCGACTGCCTATAGCACAGATTAGCACAAGACAATAGCTTTGCTCATCTCCCGTCAGCAACAATGTGAGCAATAAACATTTCTATCAGCAATTTGTACAAACAACTGATCACATGCATCTTAAACTAGACAAATAACAAAGGCAAGTAAGCTTACGGAAAAGAAGCAATACTCTGGCTTGCTCCTCTGCACCACCATTCAAATCTGAGCAGGCATATCTACTGCCTGACAAAAAGCTGAATAATAATACATCCACCTGGAGAAAATTTCAACTAAGACTTTCCAACTTAAATCCTAACAGTATTTGCTATTTGCCCAATACATATTTTTAGTGCCTACCTATGCAAACACTAAAATAGTAAAACCAGCAAAATTTAGTAACACTTAATGCCCTGAATACAGGTCGCAGAGCCCCAGACACCACAGAGGTTCCCTTCAGCAGGAGGAAGCCTACAGGCTCCTATGTAGATGCTTTCACGAACCGAGCAAATGAGAAAAGCCGTTGTTTGTTCTTTGTATATACAAATATTACTGTGAGCCAAAAAATCATACCAAGACTTTACAGTAATACTCTTTTTTTTTTTTTAATTACAAATCAAAACCTGCCGCAAACATCTCACAGAAGAAACTGCTGACATTTGCTACTGTACTATCTATGGCCGTTGTCCTGCAAGATTACAGCAGAATTGCTCTTTTAAGATACAATCTGAAAAATAATAATAATAATCACTAAATATGGAGAACAAATTCCTAAGAAAACAAACTCCTACTACATCAGCATTCTATAATATTAGGAAACTATTTGCATCATGTGGCTTGCGCTAAAATGCTTAATGATCTCATCCTTACCATAACAAATTATCTGCCAGAAAAAGACCTTGAAGGTCAACACTGGCAACAATTAAAAAGTAATGAAAAACATTCATCCCTTAGGCAGAGTTACAATTTCTAAGTTTGAAGCAATGTGCTGTATATTTTATTAGACATCACTTGTTTAATTATTCATTGGAGCTCCTCTTATGCTCCATACAGCAACCTCACATTGTTAGGATTTCCATTTGAATGCTATTATCAACTCAAGGACAAATCTCGTCTAAACTTTGACTTCTGTTTGTGTTTTCCAAAACATAAATTATGTTCACGAACTAATGGCTCTGTCATACTTATTATTTTCAATTCTGTTCACGCTATCTTTAGCCTGGGATGCTCCCCACCATCTTTCTCCACATTCATCTGCTCCAACATACACAAGATTTTGACCAACCGCATCCCTTCCTTGGCCAACCAGAGTAATTTTTATTCCCACCTCATTTGCAGTAGCGACTCACTCTAGCAGAGTATTTCCTTAAATAAACTCATAGAGTTCAATTAAGGAGATAGCACCATGAAATAACTTTTATGCTGTAACTGGCATTTAATTACACTTCCTGAATCTCTAACAAGTAAACAAAATCATTCCTGAGGTTTAATGGAGAAGTATGGAGTCATTAGGACAAGCTTAGATTGGTATTATCTACAGTTCTTAATTTATCCTTGTACAGGATCATATATGTTTATGCCCTGCTATGTACTTGCACCAAACACAAGAGAAGTTTTCTTGCATAATTCATTGAGGCTCCTTTACTATCTTTGGTCAACAGCTTGAGATAGATTCCACATTTAAAATTTCCTTAGTGGAAACACGTATGTGAATTGTACCGAAATGGTGGAAAAGAACAGGAATGCTCTATATAAAGCCATTTTGGTAGAGTAAAAATGGAAAATGTCATGAAAATTGATGTTAACTATTTTTCCACCTTTCTCCTCCACCTTTCAAAAATACACTCACTTTGTTTATCAATGAAAGCGTGTTACCTACAATGCCAAGACTTACAAAAACGGAAGCCTTTATGGCAGAATAAGAGCAGTGAGACAAGGAGGAAAAGACAATATATTGAAAATGCATGTTAATTTTCACATACTTTGAGTTTACAACACACAGTAACTTAGAAAAAATATAATCAAAATGAGCATGCATTTTCATATCATGAATAGTCAAACTCTTTTACTTTCAGTAGTTATGATTTAGCTAAATCAAATCTAGCAACTCTTAAAAGAAAAAGACAACACTGCTCTCTAACAGCCCTTGGTAGGAGAGAAAATGCACTCTGATCACCAAGGAAAAGATCAAAAATTATCATGTAAAAACTTGCTACTATCACTTCATCTTGGCTTTGTGACACTTTCTTTATCGCCAAGAAAGGGCCAAGTAGAACTGTTTATACAATGGGAAAAATTATTTGCAAATATTACTAGACTAACTTTATATAAATAAAGCTGGAGGTAAAACCAACCTTATCCAATTCTAACTTACAACCAAGTCTTGGGATTAAACAAATTTTGGTTTTCTGATCTAACTAAGTCTCTTTATTTGGACACTGAGGTTGTTGTCACCACCTTAAAACTTCCATTTGCCACGTCTGGGAGAGTGCCAGGCTGAACAGGGACAGAAATGGAGTGCTGCCCTGGAGCTCTTCTACAGAAAGGGATATTGAGGGGGATGAACTCCCAGACCAGCCCTGCCAACAAGATAGACAGGAACGTCTCTCAAAGACATACACACATCTCAGAGTGGAACCTCTTGCTAAATAATCACATTTTTGTATACAGAACTTTCCACTGACTATAAAGGGTTGGAGAAACTTCAGATTTAAGGCTGGTGGGAGACTTTCGTATGCTTAGTCTGCTCTACCGGTAGAAAACATGTTAGGTCTGAAACACACAGCAGAAGTATGTGGAAATTAACTGTAGTTAGATCATGCCAAAACTATTTCACTGCATCTCATCCTCCCTTTTAAAGGGTGACAGTAGATGGGACAAACTGAGAACACCGAGGACACAAAATCCAGCAAATGCCCAAGGAGATCGCATAGACTTTTTGGTGAATTGGCGTGCTCTGCCTATGCTGCTGCTAAAACAATTAAATGTACAGAAGCTTTGCTGCAGAGAAAGTATTTTAAACCCTTCCTGATGAGACCAGAAAATCTGGACAGACCTGTTCTTTGTTAGTGTTATTAAAAGGCCATCAGGATGTTAATCCAATAGTGAAATTTGAAGAAACACATGCAGGAACACATACAATCTTAACTGAAGATAATAACACAGGGACAGCATTCACAAACGTCGTACTTGGCCAAGAGTCCCTCTGTATTCCTCCTTCACATGGTACAAGACACAGGCTCCTCCTGAGAGGAGCTCTCAGCCATCACAATTGCAGTCAGTCACAACTGCTCACGATAGAGGGAAGGAAGAGTGAAATCCACACAAAAGAGACAGGGATGAAAAGTATATTTCCAGGTGTAAGGTTAACAGGTTGTAAGGTTAACAGGTATACAGAGAAGTTAGGCTGGTAAGAATAGTTAAATTTACAGAAAAGGTGCT
Source organism: Pavo muticus (assembly GCA_016647715.1). NCBI lineage: Eukaryota > Metazoa > Chordata > Aves > Galliformes > Phasianidae > Pavo > Pavo muticus. Next base: position 411,539 of record JACDJE010000194.1, on the reverse strand, counting down.
CGCTAGTGTTATAGGCTTGCAAAGGAACTCCACAAGGAACAATCTCCAGGAAGAGATCCTTCCTCAGTGGAAGTCAGCCCTTAAATGGGGTCTAGGAGAGGTGGAGCCAGGCTCCACCCCTTCCGGACACACAGGTGAATTGCCTTCACCTGTGCTCCCATGGCTGACTCAGCGCTTGCCTCAGGTGGTTAATCAGAGGTTCAGGCCGTGATTCAACAGTTCCCATACACCAGGGTATAAATTATGAACTTGCTAGTGAGAAAGCACCACCTACTTCTAAATTTCCTGCAGGATTGCTAAGTGGTAGGTATTTGAAAATGGAACCAGAAAACAGCAATTTTAACACCTCTTTCTGATTTCTCCAAATGGAAGATTTTGACTTCTTTGAAGCAAACCTCAATCATTTGCACCTTGTCTTTTAGCTTTCTTTCTGTAATTGACTTTGTTGCAAACCTCACGTAACTACTAAACTGGAACTTCAGGACACATACAAATACTGATGCTCTCTAAGCTCCCAAGATAAACTGCCAACTGACAGCCACACAGAACTTTCTTTTTTGCAGTCTACCAAACTTGTCTTACATGTTGGTGTGAGCCATTTAATACTCCAGAGTAGGTCACTGAAAGCAGGAAAATATTTATTGAATTAGGTACAGGGGAACACCAACGCTAAAAATACCACTGGCAGTACACTTATTTTTGTTGTTAATCACTAATAACCAACACGCTTTTAATTTCTTGTCAGGCTTAGCTGCTGAAGAGGCAGATACATGAGACCAGTTCCTTTAATATTTGCATTACAGGCAGCAGGACTTTGTGAGAAATGAAACCTTTCTGCATATCTGCCTAACTAATTCAACAGTTTTAAATGAACAAATGCTGAAAAATGACAAACAAGCTATATAAGCGACAGCATCTTAAAACTGCTTTAAAACTTTCTGTTAACATTCACAAAATCGTATAAATATGGATAAAAATACTGTTACCCACAGAAGCCAGTAGTAGGAGTTCTTCATAATGCAGCTTTCACAAATGAAGTGAAGAGCTGATTTGATCTGGTACACCACAGTAATTTGCTGCGCAGCTTCAGGAAACTGCTACAAATAGCGTTACAGCCAAAACTCAATTGTTGCTGAAATGCATTCAGTAAAATGGAAAATATAGAGACATAAAATACAGTAATTGTCTCTCAACCTACATTATATATTATGTTTCCAAATTATATAGTATTATATTTTCTAGTTTTTAATATAGCCTCCCGTTGAGGAATTGACAACACAAGAGACTTCTCTGACCTTTTTTTCTCTGGATATCTAAATAATATACCGCACAGACTTATTTGGTTTATAAGTCTCTAGCCTTTTATTACATCCCAAGGGACAAAATCTGCTTTAAAAAAACACTGCATGTAGCTACGCATAAAACAGCTAATGCAAAGTGCTTTCCTTGCTATGCTATTTCTCCCCTGAATCACAATTTTCTCCTATATAGCAACACTTGTAGTTTATGAATTTACATGCATCTGAAAGACGAAAATTGGACTTCCAGCAATAGAAAACCTGTATGGAACACCCTAATATAATAACAGACAATACAAGCTATGATCCTGCACACCCACTGATTTGTACTTAATGGATTCAACACTCAGTGCTGCTGCCTCTTGAAAGGTTTGACCCGAGCAACGGACGAAATAACTTATCAAGCCTTCTATTCCCCAGACATTGCAGAAAGTATTTCATGGATTTGTTCCAAATTTAGAAGGATGTTAAAAACCACACAGCCACCAGATAAGTAATTTGTGGGGCAGCTAAATCAAAAGCTAGGCAGATCCTTTAAAAGAGGCCTTTCAGGGATTTTGATTTGATAATGTTTGTATCTCTACAATTAATCACATAATAACGAAGGATTCAAGCCACCACAGTCAGCATTTGGTAGTGTGAAAAGATGCATGCTCTGCATGACACGAATCAAAGTGTCAGAACAAGACAGGAAAGAGAACATAATATAAAACAGCTGATGTTGATGTACGTTACAAAAATTGAAAACTTCCAACCTGCAGAGGCTTAAGCAAAGCATTTCTATATGGCCAGTCCCACTGATTCTAACAGGTCCACTATCAAAAAGCCATTAGGGCTCCGACTGATGGAAGATCAAACCCTCAGTCTAAAGGTACAATTCTGAAACTTTGAGCAGACAGTACATCAGAAAATATGGATTCTAAAGCACTGTTCAATTCAGAGCCATTGCTTTTGGGAAGGCTAGGGTGGGTGGTGGTATATGACATATTTTGAATGTACTACTTTGAAAAGAAGCAGAACATCCACTGCCACGGAACTTATTTACAATCTTCAGTTTAGAACTACTTTAGAGCTCTGTTCTGAGCTCACTCAAGATCCAATTAACAAATGGGTTTGCATAATCGAAATCATAAAGTGGCACAGTGAATATTTAACATGAATTTTGAGCTGCTTCCTCAAACAAACCAATATTTCAGTAATGATCTGAAATGTAAAATGATCTGAAAAAGAAATAAAATATTAATAAATTGTTTATCTTTCTTTTCCAATACTTTGTGGTTTGACAAACGGATCTGTTGAAATATTCCTGAAGCCTTACTGACACACACAGTCGATACTGTTCTGGTTTTTTTTGTTTGTTTGTTTTGGTTTTGTTCCTCCCCCCCCCCCAAACTCGGTGCATTATTCCAAGTTAAATCTACCTTGGCTGTAGATAAGTTTATTTTCCCCTCCTCCTGCTACAGATGAGCTGTTCCTCAACATTTCTCCAAGGCAACACACACAGTCAGAATGAATTAGAGTTTTAATTCTCACAGCAATCCTCTGGTGAAATGCCTAGTGAAATGCTGGTCCCATGGAAAGCAAGTGGAGAATGGTCATCAATTCTAATGGAGGTGAATTTCAACCCTCCAACAGATTTTTCTCCTTTTTAGTTCAAATGGTAACCACACAAGTTCTTTTTTGTTTTGTTGTTGTTGCGGTATTTTTTGTATTTTTTTTAGGGAGATGTTTTCCCACACATTAATGAGATAAAATAGATGGTTTTTCTCACAGACAGATGGTGATAGGACAAAGGGAAATGGTTTTAAACTAAAAGAGGTGATATTAAAATTAGACATTAGGAAGGAATTCTTTACTCAGAGGGTGGTGAGGTAATGGAACAGGTTGCCCAGAGAGAGTTGTGGATTCCCCATCCCTAGAGGGGCTCAAGGCCTGGTTGGTTGGGGCCTTGGGCAGCCTGATCTAGTGAGGGGCACCCCTGCCCATGGCAGGAGGTTGGAACTGGGTGATCTTAAAGGCCCTTTCCAACCCAAACCATTCTATGAGCCTATGATTCTCCAACATTTCACCCAACTGTCTTCAAGAACTGTCAATAACAAGATATTTATTAGTATTTGCTTAAAAACAAAATGCTTCTTTTGTTGTGTCTGAAGAAAGTTCTACCTATTGCTTCCCCATTTAAATCACTCATGAATGTCTGAAATTATTCTACTGTTATTACTACACTGTTATTAATATTTAATTAATAAAAAATTAATAAGACAGCTGAGGACATTAGTTATTGCAAGATCTTACTCCTAAAAAAACCCAACAAAATGTTAATATTTTATCTAATATTTATGGAAATCTCATAGAAGCAATTAAGCAACTCACTGGTATGCCATGTCTACAGACAGCAGGAAAGCCTAAGAAGTGCTGATAATGCTCTATCCCTTCTTTCCCTGACAGGAACATTCAATAGAACCATTTTTTCCAGTATCTGAAAAATGATAAACTAAAACTGAGTTGCCAGCAAAGCCTAAAAGTTGTCATAAATGCATTTATTTTCAAGTTATTTTTTTCTGGTGTTCGGTCAGTACTAAAAAAGCTCACTTAACATAATTCCAGCTCCTGTGAACTCTGACATGAATAGATGCTCATCTGAGTACTCTGGTTCAATTCACATGCACAGTTATTTATTTGACCACTTACAGTATGAAGGATCATCCTTCTGCAGTTATTGGGTGGGGAAACAAGAGAAAGTTCTGCTGAAAAGTTACTTTTTTCTGTAAAAGCAAGATCTTTCTAAAATACAAAACCTTCTAGTTATTTATACTCTAGTCATACAATGTAATTTAACCTCAATTCAGAGTATTTTTCAAGTATATAATCTATGTTTCCTAGAAAGCACCTTAAGTGTTTGAAAAGCTCATCATGACTCCCTTAAATGCCTATTTCTGGTATCATAATCTATTTAATTAGTTTGCACATAAAATTATCAGCAAGACATTTCTCTTTTATTATTTAAAAAAAAAGTCACAACTGACGTGATAACCATATTAACTTAAAATTCAGCTTTTGCTTGCATTTCGCTGTTTCCCTTGATGCAACACTGGGCTTTACCTGGGCCTGTTTAGCTTGGAGAAGAGAAGGCTCCGCGGAGACAACACTGTGGCCTTCCAACACTTGAAGGGAGCTTATAAACAGGAGGGGGAATGGCTGTTAAAAGGGTGGATAGTGACAGGACAAGGGGGAATGGTTTTAAACTGAGACAGGGGAGGTTTAGGTTAGATATTAGGAGGAAGTTTTTCACACAGAGGGTGGTGATGCACTGGAACAGGTTGCCCATGGAGGTTGTGGATGCCCCATCCCTGGATGCATTCAAGGCCAGGCTGGATGTGGCTCTGGACAGCCTGGTCTAGTGGTTGCACGTAGCAGGGGGATTGAAACTAGATGATCATTGTGGTCCTTTTCAACCATGGCCATTCTGTGATTCTATGAACACACCTAACCCAGAGAGAGACTGCCCAGGTCAACCAGTGCAGCACAAGGGTCAAGTCTAACACAACCTACTTCTGAGATCCTGGCTCCTGCACCCCAGAGCCCACTTGGCTGCATGTAGTGCAGACCCTCTGCATTCCCCTGGCCAGTGGCTATGGGCAAGGAGGTGGGCTGGTTACAAACAGGCTGACCCAGGCTGCAAGAAAACAAACTGAAGCCTAAATGCGGGAGTCTTCCAATTTCTTGATTTCACTGGTGTCAGTTGGTAGATTTTCAATAGGCCTCCTATCATACTTTTTTTTTTTCCCCTCCTTATTCTGGGAGCACAGCCAATCCCCAGCACAGCAGCTGACTTTCCCCAGAACTAACTAGAAATATTCTGATAGACTCTATTTATAGACTCAAAAACTTAGGACTGGAAGCAGCCAACCAAATTTTTCCATTCCTTGCTCCCCTCTGCTATCTATCTATCTGTCCCGGGCTAACCTAAATTCCAGGCCTGCATGCATCTCCAGGGGAAATTATTCTATCCAGAATAGGTCTACCTTAGGCGGGTACACATCTTAGAAACTCAGAGCACCTCCAGAGATCCTTGCATGCAATTTACTGAACAGGCTGAAAGAATATGAATCCTCTACTCCCACATCACATCAGGAAGCATGCTGACCTTCTCTCCTGTCATTTTAACTCCAGTTTGGACCTGTACATCATGTGTTTGTTTACTTTGACAAAGCCAATGATAAATAACTTTTTTCAGCAGACTCGAACAGTGCAATATATATAGTGGCTTTCATTTGTACTATTTTATTTATACACACATATATATAGCTAATACTTGCAGAACTCATGTAAGTTTAATCCCTATTAGTTTGGGAACAGTACAGATAGACAGCAAAAGAAAATCTATGTCCCACAGTAATAATAGTATTTCTAATGACTTATGATTCTCCGAAACTCTTCACAATACTATCAGATTTTGTTGAGCGCTTTATACTGCAGGTAAGGTATTAAAAGTATAAATTTTGAAACAAAATTCAGAAGCGTGCTCTGGAAACAGTACCTGGCAAATTTGATTTTTACTTAACCTTACAATTGTTGCTAGGAAACTCTACTCAATATTTTCCTCAATTCATAGTGCTACCGATGGAAGCATCAAGGACTTGGCGGAGAATTCCCAACCTAAATTTACTCTTGCCATCTCACTTACCTAATCCACAGCCCTAACATAATATAGGACATAATTAAGATGAGCATATATAGTTACCTTGCATTTACAGAACCTGTACTTTGGATGTTCCATGCAGTACAGACATGGAATTAGAGAAAAACAAAAAGTTTTGCTCTACCGTGCATTGTTGTGCATACATAATGAAAAAAAAAAAAAAAACCATTAATATGAAGTTTTCTACAAACAGCAGACGACTGTTACATTTCTGACCTTTGAACACTGGGTATTTTAATGTATTCCATCATCAACCCTCATATCTAGTTCAGGGGCACGTAACCAGTCCATGTGAAATGTGACAAAGGCTAGACTGTTCTAAATGTGCAATATTTCTGTATTTACTACTGTTCTTCAACTTGACTACATGAAATACAGCTGTAAAATTGATCAAATTATTTCACTTATGCTGAAGCAGTGAGATGTTGAATATTCTCCATTTTTAGTGCTGGTGGACAAAGCCACAAACTTTACCAGGATCTGGTGCTTACATCATCTAGCACCAATACCTGCTCTTTTCCTAGCTGCTATAATCTCGCTCTTTCATTAAATCTTATTTCTTACAATTCCGCATTCCTGATCTCAAGTTCATTCCTGTTCTCTCCCAAATACTTTCTGCTCAGCATGAAAACTGCATTCATTTCTACTGACTTACTGATTTAAGCCACACTAAACCCGTTGTCACCTCAGAGTCTGGGGTACTCTGTGTGATGTAAAAAAAGCTAATACCTATCCCAGTCAGCAGGAAGCCTGACTGGAGACAGAAACTGATAGGGCTGCTGTGGAGAAGTCTCCAGGAACATCCACCAACCTCATCTCACCACCTTAGTGGCCTTATTAGGAGTTTCTTTTGATAAGCACAACAACGGGTGTATGTGCTGAAGCAATTAGAACCTGAAGTATCCTGAGATCATGGAAAGGGCTAAGACCAGAGGATAGAGGACAGGGATCAGTACTGAAGGACATGAAGGAATTGGTCACAGTACAAAGTATGAAAATAGGAAAAAAAAAACACAAAAGGAAGATCCTCTTAGTAGTCAGTGAATTAGCTCAGAACTCATCTAGGTCCTGGAGTTATGGTACTGGTTCATCGAAAAAACACAGATTAAGGCTTAAAACACTTTTTTCTAATGTCTGTCTTCATAGATAGAATTAACAGCTGCAGGTCATTTACAAGCCACTAATACATCACCTATCTGACTTGGTTAGCATCATATTAAAATCAATGTATCAGGTATCTGCAACATATAATTAGCTGTAAAGCAACAGGTTTGCTTTACAAAAAATGTATTTTTCCTGACACCATAATTAAAGTCATTAAATTAGCTTGCATAAGTTACAGCTGTTTGGAAATACTTATTTAAGCTGCCTGCAATAAAAAACAATCCCGTTTTTCTTTGCAGATTAGTATTATTATAAATGAGAATATCTGCAAACCTTATCTAGATCTTCCAACTAGTTCAAAAGAAGTGAAGTTCATTAACCAAAAAAAAAAAAACAAACAGGATACAGCCTATTTGTCACTTCAGCCTCATTTCCTGCTTCCAGGGCTTCATTCGTTTGTTTTCAAGAATTCTGGAGTGCTGTGAAGGAAGAATAAGTAGGTACTCTGGTAATACTGGATATAGCTTACAAACATGAATACATGTGCACAGAGTCATGCCTCCAGTTCTTCTCAGGAATCGTTTCTTCTGCCTTCAATTCCCAATTTTTTTTTTTCTTTTTTCAATTACAAATGCTTGAGCTAACAGCTGAAAACCACAATAAACACACTGCCAGCACTGGCATTAGCAGGCAGTACAGTGCAACACAGAGATGTAGAGATAGGGATGGCTGGGGCTGGAGACCCTCCACCCCCACTACTCGTGTCCCAGGGGTTGGGCCTCAGGGAAGCTACAAGAAGGTCCCACGGACCAAAGCCATTGGGGGCTGGAGTACTGTAGGTACAGTAGGTACTCCTAAAGCACTTCTGTCATGTGCTGCTTTCTAAGCAGCATCTCTTTTTTCACTCCACAGCCACCCCACAGTAAATGGAGACAATGGGAAGACTCACTCCAAAAGCACATTACTGATGCAAGTAAAAATGCTAACACAAACTTAGCAAATATGTTAGCAGCCTTCAGTGCACAATTAACTCTTCTCTACATTAGGAAAGAAACACAGGACCATTTGCAGACCTACAACTGCTGCAGTTTTGGTCTCAGAAAGCAAGACAAAAACCACAATAAATCAACAACACAGTCTTTTCACTTCAGATTTCTGTATAATTCAGCCCCTTTAATTTTTTCCTTCTTTTTAGAATAATACGTCCATCCAAAACACTCATCCTTCTTTCTTCTTCCCCAAATGGGTTTAATATGAAATGAGTACCAGTCTTTTATTTTATTATCTGCTTGTGCAGTTTGAAGTTGTCATTACCACAGATTTAATCAGTCAAAAATTTCAATGCCTAATCTACTTTTTACTGTAAAATCTTTAAAAACCTAAATTCCAAAGTCTCAAGAAACAGAAAGGTTAGTTGGGAAACAAGTGCGAATCAAGTACATTGTTTCATTGCAACATTATCTTATGTCATTAGTTGGCAGCAGCCATAAAGCTCTGGATCGTTTCCAATATTTACTTCCATACACTGAGTAGAAGCTGACACATCTAACCTCTACTTTGTTCATCTTCCAGCAGTTTACACGAATTCAGATTAAAATAAGAATTTAAAAATTCTAATTGAGTCCACTTAGATGATTCAATTTCCCTATTGTGAATCAGAAGTAAAGATTATGGTAACTTCCCATAGGGCTTGCAGAGCTCATTCTGCAGAAATGCTGTTCTACTCAGTGAGTTTTACAACAGGATGGGCTATTACAAAGGTTCGGTGCTGAATTTTGACAAGCTAGTAATGTTTAGTAACTTTATACAACCCTTAAGGAACGCTTATTGGCCAATATTTGCTTTTAATTATTAACTTAAGAAAGACTTAGTGCCTAGAGATAAACAAACTTAAAGCAAAAGCAGAAAAGCAAAACATGCCAGAAAGCTTCCTCCACCCTAAAGCAAAGCAGACAGGCAAGCAACAAAGGGGCAGTCCTCAACAATCAGAGGACGATCCTCATAGCACCAGGGGCACACTCTCCATCTGCTCTGGTACCCCTGCATCCATACGGGCACCTTCAGAGGGCTGATGTGCTGCCAAAACTTTCTCACACGTAACACAGGGCCATGCCCAGCTCTGGGACACTGTCTTCTGCCAGCTACAGAAAAAGACACCTGCACTGACCTAGAAGCACGCATTCCCAGCCCAATGGGCCAGGCCTGGTGACGTATGTTTATTTTTTATTCAGAATTAAAAAAAAAAAAAAAAAAAAAAAGACCTTGATCCTTAAGCATGACAAACATAAGGTTATATTTGTTGTCTCCAAATGGGACTTTTTTTCTGAAGGTTTTCACACATCCTAGGATGAACAGCCGTGTAAGTCTTAGTACTTTAGGGCCTTTTTTTTATTTCTCCAAACAACTTTGGAAAGTAATGAAGGCAGAGCCAGTGAAGAGGATCTGAACATAGCACTGGATGAACAGCTCAATGACTGATCTCATCTACTGTACATAAATTTCATTTACTTTAAAATACTGTACCAAAGCGGACAAGTCAGACAGCCTTACTGGAAGCATTCCAAGTTTTCCACCAGCCTTCATTTGCAAAGTCCTTGGAACTGCAGGCTTCAGAACTCCTGAAGTGCATGACAGTTTCCTGGAGACCAGCCCTCTGCAGTGCTGAATGTGAGACCTCCAGAAGATGAAGCAACTGCCTGAACCCATACTCTCATCCCAATGGACCATCCCCAAAACAATGCTTCCAGAATTAACATCCAATTTGAGGGCAGTAGTTTGAGGCCCTCCTTGAGGCCTTCCTTTCGCAGGAAAAGAGGCCATGCTGACAAAGGGAGTGTAGCTAACCCAAGAGCCCCTTCCCCACTCCTTGACCCGCAGCCGTACCAGCGGAGAGCCACGTACACAAACACAATCGATTTTCCACAACCAGATGCTGCCAGAGTAAACCGGGACACACAGGTTGTGAAACCTGAGCTCCCCAAGGGCTCTGGGAGCACAGGTCTGGGTGAGGACACAGCGGGGTGACGCAGTCATGCAGGTACACGGACACGGCCAGATTGCGCAAGCTCTAGGGGATGCACTGGCACACGCAGCCGCCTGCTGAGGCGGGGCAGCACTTAACCTGCCACCAGGGAGCAAGGCACGGCCTAAGTGTTATCAGCAGAGCAATGCTCTGCCTGCTCACACCTATCAGGGGACTGTGGCTTCACCTTGAGCACTGCACACAGTTCCAAGCACCACAAAGTAACAAGGACATGAAGCTGTAAGACAGCATCCAAAGGAGGGCTATGAAGATGGTGAAGGGTCTGGAGGGCAAGCTGTATGAGGAGCAGCTGAGATCCCTCGGTTTGCTCAGCCCAGCGAGGAGGCTGAGGGGAGGCCTCATAGCAGCCCTACAGCTCCACGCAGCTGGTGGGGGAAGTGGTTTATAAAGCCACCACTTTTTCAAACTCAGGATAGCAGCAAAAAAAGCAGAGGGAGAAAGAAAAGCCGAATAGAATGGATTAATTTCAGTCTGAAAGTCCGTTCAAAAAACTCATTACACCTCCAGATGCAAATAAAAAGCATTGTTTAGAAGGGAGAACGTAATTGAGTGAAATGATACAAAAATCATCAGAAACATTCAGCAATTAGTCTGAAATTTACTTTTCAACCTCAGGGCTAAAACTCTTTGATCTATTATTAATTATCACTAACCACAATCAGTAGGGTTCCCGTGCATCTTTGGAGAGCATACGAAATCCTATAAGCCATTTTACAAACAATGGATTCAGTTTCTGTTCAGACGTTCCAACTGAAGTTTACATTTTTTTTCTTTAAGATGTATCTTTCTATATGAGCCGAGTTACCCCACTTCCAAATATAAAATTCAATCTACTTTTTTTTTTTTTTTTTTCCTGAAGTAATTCACAGAACTGCTGCTTACAGACTGCAGATTTATAGGGATTTAATTTAGCAAGCAGCTAACAACACATTCTAATGTAATTGCAAGAGCTTAATTCACAGTTTAAGACAAAGAAATAAAATTCAAGTTGTTCTCTTGTGACCTACCTACAGTTTGGGAACTTTTGTCATAGCACAATTCAGTGAAGGAACACTGCCTGTAAAATGTTTGTTCATGTATTGAATAGATAGGACCAATGTTAGATATCCTTTTAAGAAACCAGAATCATTTATCTTATTTGACATCCTGCAGCACCCATTTCAATAAAGCCAGGGGGAGAATACTGAGATCATATCCTTTCAGAAAATATGTTAAGGACTCGTATTTTTGTTAATACACTCCAGTTACAAAAATAAATGAACAAATAAAAATAAAGTAGAAGATTTTTTTTTTAAATTTAAAAAGGTAAGTTATTCAAAAACATCATCCAGAAAGTAAATTAACTTCTAAGATTTTGTAAAATCTCAGAGGTTCCTGAACAGAAGCATGCATATTATTAATAGTGTGCACACACCCTTCTTCAAAGCGTTACAGGAAGCCCTCAAACAACTCCTAAGCACGTGCAGAGCCCACACAAAGACAAGAGCTGCTGCTGTCGTTTGTGCCAGTAGTAGTACTGGAGCAGATCATGCTGGGATTTGCGGCATGGATAAGCAGGGACTTCCTGGCCTACAAGCCATCTCCCTTTGGCATAAATTAAAAAACAACAGAAAAATACACCTTCCACCAAGGTCAGTGTGTCTCCTCCAGCAGCAAAAGCAATGCAGCTCCAGCAGGAAAAGGAAGAAGGAAACTGTAATGCAGCTCCAGTGAGCGGTGACCCCAGCACTGTGCACTACCAGGGCAGCACAGACATGTAAGGGGCTGTTTAGGCATTCAAACATGCCCAGCAACTACTGCAGCCACTTGGACAACTGCATACAATGAAAGCATTCTCACTTTTTCTCCGCATATCTCTTCCACCTGATAGAGACTGCAGCTGAAGCAAGGTAATTCATATGCTGTGCACCAAGCACTGAGTAGCAACCGGCTGCATGTGAGAATGGATAGAATTACTAAACTTAGACACACTTAATACTTGCTTTTCACACACCCTTTTATCACTCTTATACAGACCATATTGTCAGATGTATTTGCCAGAGAATAAGTCAAGGTCTTATGTTCATCGTAAACCACAGTATTTTCTGACCTCTCAGAGCTTAAATCTGAAATCACAGCACTCCACTGTCCCCGAGGGATTTTGATTGAAATCAGTCCATTATTAACTCTAGCTTCCACAACTATGTTCAAACATGTTAATACAGACAGACACCTACAGTTAGAAAATAGAAGCTGTCTTTGAAAAGTATACCCTGAAAATATAGCTGCTGAGACTACGGCTTGATGACACATTGAGCAGCAATGTACACTTGTGATATTTCAGAGGCACCTTTCCCTCCCCATCCCTTCAGCTTGCTCTCGTGCCCATGCTGCTCACCGAGTAGCACTGGTGGCCAGTTTTTAAACCTTCAGAGTGAACTGGATCAGGAAACTGATCTGGCTCTCGCATGTAACACCTACAACACACCCAAACCAATGGCAGAAACAGTGTCAGACCAGACTCCAGGGCATTGCCCAACAGCATATTTCATCACTGAAAACAATATATTGGTCAACTGCAGACAGCATCCAACAGCAATCTCTGCTCAAGCTACAGTTCAATAAAGCACCAATACATATACAGAAGTCTGAGTCAACCAGGCAGAGCACTTGAGAGCACGTTTAGGTTCCATTAGTGCTAAGTGCTTGTTGAATAAGGACAAGTTATCGAATCAGAACTTAACAATTTACTCCCTGTGCAGATAACAGGAGTACTGCATGATTACTGATACCCCTGTAACAATCCATATGGACACTCACTTGCCTAACTGCCACACACACCCCATAAAATAGAATGGGAACATTACTGCACAGTACATATTTCAGACATCAGTGTCTTCCTGTCCTCATTAAGAGGAATGAATCCATACTGTCAAAATACGGATAATCAAAATTTTTCCTGCTTGCTTATTTTAAAATCCGTGCACTAAGATGAGCCTTCTTCCCTTTTCCAGAGAGCAGTGAGAGGAAGGTATCACAGTGAGATTCTGTATCACTACATGATATAAAAGCTAGGAAACAGTTACTGGCTATTATCAAAATAAACTATGGCAAGCCAATTTGTAACAGCCAAGTTTTATACAGTTTAACAGTATCAACTGGCCACATAAATGTTTCAGTGCCACAGGACATGACTTACGCTCCCACACAAAGAAAAAACCCATCCCCAGATATAGGTACAGGGATTGAGAAAGGAGCTCTTATTTCCACGGATTTCAAAGCTCCACTCATTCATGGAATGCGTTTTCCAGCAAGGAGGACTTCTCACTCTCACAGGACTCAATTTTCACATGTAATTTAAAGGGAAAAATGAAGCATCCCTAGGAGACTTAAAAGGCTTTTTCTTAAAAAAAAAAATAATAATAATAATACAAATTTTGAATGCCTCAGTCAAATTAGCAGAACAAAACAGAGCATCCTCAACAAAATAGCAATAAACAAAAAACAAAACTACAAGGCTGTACAAGGCTGTGAAATGCATGCTGGTATGCCAAGGAGAACCTTTGGACCTTCTAGCTCCGTGCATTAATGCAGGCTGATGATCTTTCAAGTGAGAAATTAAGACACATGTTGAGGTTCCTGTTATGTATCAAGATTATATCCAGAAACATTAAGAATACACTTGTTTTTTGCCATGTGTAATTTCACATAATTTCCAAACTGAGAAAAAAAAAGTACAAATTTAAGGCTACAGTGTACAACATGAGAGACTTACTGTCCAGCCTTTTCAACAGTGAGCTTGTGGGAAACTAATGGGGAAAACAATCCTACCAAAGCACAGAGAATATTTTAAACAGCTTGGCCTTTTTCATATGAAGTCCATAAAAAAAACAAACAGAGGTGAAGGTCAGTCATAAATTCTAAAAATAATATTTACCAGACCTTTATCTCTCTGGCAGGTATCATTCAGATAAGTGACTATTCTAGATAATTTTTAACACAACATTATTGACAAAAAATAACTGCAATAGCCTGAAATCTGATTTTAAACCAGATCACCCATTCACATCAGGGAGGGTTACCCATAAATGAAGCCCACGTTGTTGTTATTATCAGCTTTTTTTGTTGTTGTTGGACAGCTATGAGCAGGGTCAGAAGGATGGACGGGGACATCCTGCATGCACCCGGTGTTCTGGGAAGCTGGGATATAACACCCAGTTCAGCATGAAGGTTCTGGGCTGCACACCAAAGCAATGTCCTGATTCGTGCAAATTGCTCAGGAACAGGCAGGTATAAGAAGTCTCTTAACACTGTTGACTTGACCATAAATCCTAAGAAGTGAATGACAGCCTTTCAAGTGATTTTAGCATACCTACATTAGACTCTAAAATATGATGACGAAATGTTTTGAAATTTCCTCATCCGGTTAACAATTAAAATGTAATTACCAGTAGGTAGAAGTAACTGTCGTTGAAATAGTAAACTTATTACTGATAGCAACACGTTGTAACTGCGTGAATTCATCCCACACAGCCAGGGAAACTCTACAGAAACAGTATTGCTTCACGCCTCACCACCATATACAGGCTAGCAAACAGAAAGGACTGTTTAGGAACCTGTATCATTTTGTACCTTAAATTCCTTTAAGGCTACCCACTCCCCATAAGAACAGATATTCACATGCTTAAATTTATCCATTCAGTCTGACTCCTTGATGTGCAGTCCGACTTCTTGATCTAAGATGTGCAGTTAAGTGTCGTCATCATAGAAAAATAGGTTTGAGGGTATTTTTGTTTAGTTTCTAAATCAAAATCAGGGGGGAAAAGGAGGTTTTTTTTAACATTAAAAATAATAAATACACAAGCAAACCATACGCCAGTTCAGCAGTTGGTACAACACTCCTTACANGGGGGGGGGGGAAATGCAACCTGAAGGTTTGGAAAAGTTTTGAGCAAAACTGCTGCTGAATCATGGGAAACTAGAACTGCATCTGAGTCCTTTCTTTCTGTCACCTGTCTCAGTAAGCAACACCTGCACCTATTCGTCATCATCCACACAGGGAAAAAGTCCGCACATGGATCTTTACCCCAGACCTCTATGGCATGGAGATGTGCCATCCCCAGGGGTCTTCTCTCCCTTTGGGAGCAACTTTGCACCTGTTCCCAGCCTGGGAAGAAAGCAGCTTTGGGGGAGATGCTTGGCAAGGCAACACAAGGAGATATCACCTTGTAACTGAACCAAACAGTCTGATTTTTAGCCAAATTTGAAAACTATCCAATTGCAACAGTTTGGAAGAATGCACAATAGGCACATCAGCACTTTGTTTCCACCACAACTGCTGAGACCAGCGAGTATGCACATGTACATACAAGAGTTAACATGGAAATTAGAGGGAAAAGGCACATTTGCAGAAAAAGCTTTAGGTAAGAGCTAGCGCAGCAGAAAGGTCATCCTCCTCAATTTTTACTGTTGTTTCAAGCAACCCTGACATTTTCCTAGGCCATTTTGAAAATTACATAATTGGCACGATCATGAGTCTTAGGCTCATACCCCGACTCAGATGAGCAATCACCTTAAAGCAGATTTCCGTCAATGACATCACACCATCTCACATACCTTATTTTCCAAGTCCACTTTGCTATTATTTGTTTAAAAAACACTATTAGAAATGTCATTCACTGAAGGGGGGGGATATCTACACACAGACACACAGGCATGATTCACCCTCTATTAAAAATAATACACGCTCAATCTTTCAAAGATATGTTCTGCATGCATATTAACAGAAACAACATTTCAAAGGAAATAAATAGGCAAACGTGTTTTTTCACTTCAGAAGCTCTCCTTCCCCAGATCCTGCATATTGTAATCCTGTAAACAAAGTTCCCACCATCCACCCTAAAGATAACCGTAACTGTCAATTATCAAATAAAAATAACTAAAAAAGAAAAAGAGAATGTTCCAGTTGACAGTGGGTACTTGGTCAATAAGACAGCAAAGTATTTCACATGCCTAAGCTATGTTTATTTGATACTGTCAGCAACTGTAACTGACTCAAGAAAGCACCAATTTAATAAAAGGTGATATTTTAATAGGAAAAGAAAATCATTTCTAAGAACATTCTAAACATTCTCAATGTGAAAAGCCTTCTTCACTCCTGGTCACCCAGTCTTTTCCACAATGTATGCTGCATATCAAAGAGGGTACAGTATTGAAGTTCAGACCATAATGCTGTCAAAACAAGATCTACTCAATGCAGATCATCTACTGGCTTCAAAGAGTCATGTTGCCTTTTTTGCCTTCATTTTAGTCCTTTCTTATGGCAATTTATAATGCAAAATAAATATACTTCAGGAAAAATAAAGATGAAAGGACATGGAGCTCTTAGAGTGGGTCCAGAGGAGGGCTCAGAGCGCTGGAGCACCTCTCCTATGAGGAAAGGTTGAGGGAACAGGGCTCGTTTAGGTGGGAGAAGAGAAGGCTCCGGGGAGACCACATTGCGGTCTTCCAGTACTTGAAGGGAGCTTATAAACAGGAAGGCGAGTGGCTGTTTACGAGTGTGGATAGCAATAAGACAAGGGGAAATTGTCTTAAACTGAGATAGGGGAGGTTTAGGTTAGATATTAGGAGGCAGTTTTCCACTCAGAGGGTGGTGACGCACTGGAACAGGTTGCCCAAGGAGGCTGTGGATGCCCCATCCCTGGAGGCATTCAAGGCCAGGCTGGATGTGGCTCTGGGCAGCCTGATCTAGTGGTTGGCACCCCTGCACATAGCAGGGGGGTTGACACTAGATGATCATTGTGGTCCTTTTCAACCCAGGCCATTCTATGATATGATATGACATGTCTTAAAACACCCAGAACTTTCTACTGCAGGCTATGAAGGGTTAATTGCATGTTTTAACAACATGAAGCAGCAGAGATTTTATCATTCCAACACCCTCTTGACATAGGAAAGACGAAATACCCTTTGGGACATGGCTTTAAACTATGTATGTTTTATTACAGTACTTTGGAGGATGAACAAACTTAATCATGATTTTCTCTGCTTTATCTGGAATATGGCACAGGAATTAAGGATAAAGGTGAAGATGGATTTGAGGCTCATTAGGAAGAGTGAGCTTTTACAAGTCTTTGATTTGTCTTGTCAGCAGACAAATATCTGTACAGGCACCTATGCATTCAAATCTGTACTGCTAAGATGACCTCCACGTTAATTTATTTTGAAACTTGAAAGGGCTTCACACAGGTCCCCTGCTGCATCTGTTAGCACAAAGTCATTGCCAGACAGATTAACAGTAACATTTAAATAATGAGGCTGAGATAGATAGAGATTTGAAATGATGACATGTGTCCTAATCTGAAACACAGATCAGGATGTCTGAAGTGTTGCAACCCTGCAGATCTCTACCACCTAAACAGAATTTTGCACGTGCATAATTGCTCTGAGAGGTAAAAACTTCAGAATTTCAATCATGCAAAGCAACAGCTACACTCAGATGCATACCTTACTAAGATATCAGCTTAGAAAACAAAGGAAAGCACAGTCACATCGCCCCTGATGACAGATGATTCATTTATGGGTCTAGAGGCACAGGTGAGAAGAGCTACCATGGAATAATGTCAGATCAGAAGATATTCCTTCAAAAGCCTTAAGAAAAACTGTCATAAAAACGTAACTATGGATGACCACACTCCTGAACATCATTTCCCTGTTTACTGCTCAGTGGATCACATCCTGCAGCAGATGACAACCTTGACTCAATGTGAGCAGCACTTACTCACACAAGAGCTCTCACGGGCCGCAGAAGCCAGCTCCCAAGTAACAGTGCTCAAACACAAAGGCAAGTAAGTATTGGGTCTTTGTTTGCAGACAACCCATCACTCTTCTGCTGAACTTTTCCCAATGTGTAAATAATGCATTTTATGAACGTTCATCTGGCAAAATAACTAGGAGACAGTAACTTCATCTCCTTTGATCCAGGAAGTACATTTGATCCAAGCATAGATGATGACAAACATACAGCTATGTGCAAAGTTCAGCAAGAAGGTGGGGTACAGACTTTTCAATTTGAGCAAGATGTATTAAAAAAAGCGTGCTCTCTACAAACAGTACTGGAAATAAACAAAGAAAAAGTCAAGGATGGAGTGCAAACTATTCAAGTAGACTGCAGAGGCACTGGACAGGTCTGAGAATAAAATGCAAATATTTAAAGTAAATATTCCCCCACCTCCCCCCAAACTTCTGTGAGGACTGTCTTCCCTTCCCAAAAGCACCATTAGTTTGGCCATTATGTTTCTCATTGCAAGACCATTTTTTTTCCAGAAATATTTTGAGTCAAGCAAGTACTGAGAAAGTACACTTCACCCCAACTCGAGAATATGGTAGAAGCTGTGCATCTTTTGATGAGGAAAAAAAAACAGCTTTGGACAGGTAAATGCAAATTCTGTTATCAGATATTTTGCTGATAGCATAAACCTGGGGTCAGGCACTTCGACAGATGAAGAGGCTACGTAGCTACTCTAACTCAGTCACATTGCCAGATGCATTTAATAACTTGTAAAACTGACTATGCAACTAGACAGCTTATGTAAGTAAACGTCCTTCATAAAACACACGAACACCTGTTTGTGGAAGAAGTACGCACTTCCACGTATCAGCCAATACAAATGCTTAGGACACTTGCATATTTCTCTCACCAAAAGTTAGGAGATCAGTTCATCCATTTTTCCCTTTCAAATGCGTCAAGTTTTAACAGCCCTCCTCCTTCTGGAGGCATTTTTCTATATATACAAACCAAATGTTCCTGCAGTTACAATACAGAAATAATATGTTGCCACAGGCTCGTAAGGTTTAGTTTTCAAATTTAACCATTTGTAGCCTGGTGCAAAATTAGAGCCACGCATCTCGACAAAAATGGATTCCTGACATTACCATCTTATCCTTCCACATTTCACCTGAGTTACAACACATTTGAGCACCAGCTAAGGAAGAATACCCTTTATCGGACACACAAGAGCAATTTCACTAACCTCTCATTATGGGAAAGACAACGTTTGTACTACTAAGAGCTCATGAACATAATAAAGCGACACTTTCAAATCTAATAACAATAGAATATAATATGCTCTTTTTAAATATTAAAGCTTTTATTAAATCCATAGCAAACTACAGCAAACAACCAGCAAATCTAACAATAAGAACTGAAATGCAAGCACAGAATTACACATCAACTTGAGAAATACCACCCCAGACCTCATTTTAATTCACATCTCGTGGAAAAGGGAGGGGAAAAAAAGTAGCAGTTTGCTCACTTACCTGGACACGTTTTCTGGAATGTACTCTAGAACTGGATACCCATCACTTCGTCTGGACGCCAGCTCCGAATGCGATTTCCAGGTCTCCACTAGCGTGCTGACGGGAGGGAAGGAGCTCAAGTGCTGAAATGCTTGCTCTCTAGCAACGGGCCGTGACAGAGATATCGTGCCCTGGGCACCGATCCTGTAGTGAAATGACTGTCCACCTGAATTTACACCAACAATGGCAGAGGATGGTATGCTACTGTCTTGGTAATAGCTGCCATCGTCAGGCTCCTGCTTAATCCCCACAGGGAGGCCTGGATTTGGAAAACCGCTACCTTCACAACTGCTATCAAAGGAAGAAACAGGTGGTCCTAAAATCCCAGAAAGAGAGTAGTAGTCTTTGTCATCCATGAAAGAAAAATATGAGCCATCTGTAAATGGAAAAGGATTTACTGTTTGATTCCCTTTAAAAGAGGCACCGGAACAAGGATGTTTAGCCGACTCTTGCTTCACCGGTACCGAAAACGGGCAATCAGAACTTATTTTACTGTTTTCTCCAATGCATGCGCTACCGAATGAACCGTCTGGTTCGGGCTTTATGAACTGAACGAGGTTCATCTGGCTATTGTTTGAGATGGCATTCTCCATTTCCTCCATTTTGGGAAACGGGATTTCTTGAGCACCCTTGTCTTTTGTTTCTGGACTGGGAACAGTATCTTGGCTTCTGCTAGGTCCAGCCGGCGTGCTGGAAGCAGGGAATCCTAGAGAGCTGTTGACAGGGCTACAGATCGAAGATCCCCCCACAGTGCTAACCGCTGGGCTGGAGCGAGTGGACCTGTTGTTGGCATTGGAAGGGCTGGCAATAGAGCTTCTTGAGTTCAGGTTTGCAGGGCTGGACACAGAAGACCGCATAGTGATATTGTTAGGACTGGAGACGGGAGATTTCACACTGCAGTGACTGGGAGGACTAGAAATTGGTGATTTCATGCTACTTATAGGGCTAGAAAGTGGAGACCCTACGTTGCTAACGTGAGCAGGGCTGTGCAACATGGACCCCCGGCTCTCAACATTGGGTGATCGTGACAAGGGAGTTCCCTGCCCGATGGGGCTGTGCATAGCAAAGTTCCCAAAGTTAGCAGTAGTTGAGGACACTGAGTTAACACCAGCAGGACTACACACCGAGGAAGCCATGTTCTGAGGACTGCAGCCTGAGGGACTTTTCTCTTGACACACGATGGGGCTTTTGACAACAGCATGCATGGCACCGCCATTCATGGCGCTTCCCGAGTCCGCCATCAGGGACCGCAGGGGCCTGCTGGGGCTGTGCAGGGGAGAGGAACAGTGGCCGTTCTCCTTGTAGAGCTTCACCAGCTGCTCCACGTTCTGGTAGGTCTTACCCGGGCTCCCCTGGTTCTGCTGGTCATATGGGTAATCAGCGTCTCGGATCGAATCCATATACAAACCCATGGACTCGGCCACTGTCACTGACAGTTCCTTCGACTCTGTTTCAGTTTTGATGTCAGAGGGCAGAACAGTGGGATGGCTGCTGTCCTGCTGCAGGCAGGAGAGAAGCTCAGGTTTTTCCTTGTTTCCTGGAGTGCTGCTGTTTGCAAAGGTGCCGGCAGCACAGCTCACATTCACAATCTCCATATAGTTACTGGCATCAGCCTGCTCTCCAGGACCTAGGGAAGAATACTCCACAGACTGAGGAACTTGACCCCACCGTCTCTCCATATCTAAGCCTTCAGGGTAGCTGTGGTATCCTTTTGTCTCCATAACTAGTAAAGACATATACAAAAAAAAAAGTGAAATTAATAAGTGGCAGGACAGTGCAATTTACTAAGGAAATTTCCTAATTTCCTAAGGAAACAAGGCATATCCGCTCACTCTGTCTATCCCTGTCTGCCTGCTTGCCAGCCCCGCTTCCCGCCCCATCAATCTCTTCTCAACCATACCATGGGAAAAGGTCTCACAGATAAGACAGTCCGACAGGTTCTCAGACAAAGATGACCAGCCAACAAAAAAGACCCAAATTCTTGCCTGAAAGCTTATGCTGGACAGTGCCAGCCCAACCCTGCAGCACCACCAAAGACCTCATGCTGCTGCGTTACAGGGACAGCAAAGCAGCAGGGGCTGGTGCTCTGCAAAGGTTTCTCTTGATTTTCCAGTGCTCTAAGCAATGCTTTGAAGAAAAGCTGTAGTTCTGTGGGGCTGGGAGCCAAGCTTTCAGAGCCCCACTGCGGGATATGAAAGGACAAGCTGAACGAGGAGAGAAGCCCCATAGAAGTTCCTGCACAGAAGGAGGGGGTGATAAAGGGCTGCGGGGTCTGCAACCCCACCAACCTCCATGGTAGGCAGCAAGAGGAATGCATAAAGGAAGGTGAACCTCCTTCTAAGAAGCGGCCCTACAAAGTCTCCCACCCAGCATGGCACTCTCCCTAGGCATGGCTGCTTTCTGAGTGGTCACGCATGCATTATTCTGGAAGAATTCTGTTATTCTGAAAATCACGTATAGGTAACAGCAACATTTTAAAGAACAGGCTCATCATCTTGTCAGAACTGTAGAAAGTCAAGTGCCAATACTTATAATATCAGTATTACATAAAGATTTTTTCCTCCTTTCAAAATGCACTAGTTTTGCAGTGTTTAACACCGTGCTTAACCACCTCATTTAGCACTGCTTAAGAACTATTTTTTTTTTTAAGCAACATTGTAAAAACAAAAATAAAACAACAACAAAAAAACCTTCAAGGGAAGGGCTCCAATACTACTTCGCCTTTCCTTAGGGCTACAGCCCTATGCAAGCATTCCTGTCGGGCACAAACGCTGTCAGAACATCATCCTGTGGACCCATTCCCATTCCTACAGTCGAAAATCTCCGGCCAGAAGTGCTTGCTCTCACACAAAGTCACTTTTAGATCATCACTTACCCCTCACGTTAAGTGCTGAGCAAGCCTAATTCCTAAAGAAATCAATGGTGGCCGCGACTGACCGCCACTTCGGAACCCCGGGAGCTCAGGGAGGGTCAGCGCCAGGATGGCAGCGCCCCGCAGCCCCCGCAGGCAGCGGCACGGTGCGGGGCCGCTCCGACACAGGCCCGGAGCTGCGGGAGCGCTGTGGCGCTGGGTTAGCGATCCTTCGCAGCAGCAAACCTCAAAACTTCGTACAGAATCAATAGGCGAGCGTGCTTCAGAACTTTAACGGATGGAAATCTGGGTCACTCCATGGGAAAAAAAAAAAAAA
>JACDJE010000194.1:78761-386645 GCA_016647715.1 Pavo muticus | reverse complement strand
ACTGCCGGAGGAAGGGAAGGAGGGCGGGAGGCAGGGCGGGCGGCACCGGGGGAGGAGTGTCTCCGCGCCCTTCCCCCGGCGGAGCGGCTCTCCCGGGCCTGGCGGCAGCACGGAGCCCCCCGGCGGGCTGCGGGTTGCGGGCGCGGCGCTCCGTGGGGCCGGGAAGTGCGGGAGGCGGCACCGCACCGCGCCTCGGAGTCGGGCGGGCGCGGGGCTCAGCGCTCACATCGCTGCGGGGCTTTGCATTCATATTCCCCTCGTGGCTGAGATGTTTCCACGCGGATTATTGGGAAGTTCGGGGCGTTGCACGTTTCTTCCTTTAAACATCCTAAAAAAATAAAAGGAAGCTGCGGAGGGAGGGACGCGGCCGCGCTGTGCTCCCGGGCGGAGGGCTGCCCGCCCCTACCTGCGGCACAGGGCCTGGGCCGGCGGCGCTCCATCCGCTGCTGTCCGCAGCCGTCAAACTTTGCGGGAACTTGATCGATACTGAACGGGGCGGCACGCGGTGCTGCCGGGGCTGGGCTGCGAGATAACAGCGCGCTCGGGAGCTTAATTTCACAATTAGTTTGCCGTATTATTGGAAGCAAATCATATTTCACTGTGCCTACACCAGCGCGCTATTTTTAGCCAGAATGTCGCTTAAAAGGAGGAACCTAGCGAGATGTATTATCGCGCAGAACGCGAACAATTCCCTCTCTCTTCCCTCGCTGCGTGTCACGCAGCTGCTATGGAGCTCGGATCGCTCCCAACCTGGCGCCGGTGCCCTCCGGGGCAGAGGGCAGTGCCCGCCCGCAGGGACCCCCGGCAGTGCCGGCCCGCTCCGTGCCGCGCACAGCAACGGAGTGCTGGGCCGAGGGTCGCGCTGCTTTGTCTCACTCTTCCTGCCATTCTTATGGGGTTTATTTTTATTTTCAGGGCAAAGGTGTAAATACAAACAGCAGCTGGAATGCTTGGAGGTAGTCTCAACCTTAGTGGTGCATAACTATGGTTATTATTGTTGAGCAAATAGAGTTGAGGTAACGTTCCTAATGCCTTGGTACCGATTTTTTTTTTCCCCATTTTTCCCCATCCTAGCAGCGAGATGGCAGCTGGAGGGGCAGAGTGCTTGCCTGGCGTGCGCAGGATGCTTGCAGACTTTGTGCAGATTCAGTGCAAACCTCATTTGTTTTCTGCCCGCAGTTCGCAGGAGCACTCCGCTTTTTAGTGGTTGACACTGCAGCTATTTTTAGCGGCATTTTAACAGCTGTCACTAACAACCAAGATCTCATCTTGAGCGAGGAAGGGAGATTGTCTGTTTTATTTAAAAAAAAAAAAATATCAAACAACATAATTGCCAGATTATAAAATGCAGTTTAGATCTTTATCTGTGAAGAGAAAAGGCTATCTGTTCCCGTTATGCTAATCCCATAAAAAAAGTCCTGTGGTGGGCTTGATAAAATAATGACTGGGGTCTACCAGAGTGGGTAATACTGCTGTTCCGTAGATATACATACAAACGTATAAACAGCGCTTGCAACTTCTGCTCGGAGTGGCCCTGTGGCCGCTCCTGCTGCTGTATCACAGCGTGGGAATGGGCAATGTTCTCCAGGTGGTCCAGGGAGCAGTGAACTCTTTCAGGAGAGCTCCCTTCCCCACTCTGGATGGAGGTCAGCCTATGTCAGCCACATAACAGGGAGCAGCGGGCACACTGGGGTAAGCCACTCTGCAGCAGATGTCATCCCTGCTCCAAAGATAGTGGCAAATTTGCCCTGGATAATGCAATGCTGAACAAGATAACTCATCGAGAGCCAAGCATTACCTCCTCCCCTGCTCGCAAAGCCAGCGACTTTGCACTGTGAAAGCAGCCTTTACTGTACTGCCTTGCTTAGAGGTCATGTGCCCTATTTTGAGAACTGAACCAAAGCGGATGAAGTTTTGAGCCGCATCCAAGTGAGGCAGCTGGGCATTTCCCACTGCTCTCAGCCCCAGCAAAGCAGGCAGTCACGTGCTGTGATGGACAAGTCCTTCAGCTGAGAGTTAACTTTGATGCTGCTCACCTCACCGGTGACTGTGTGAGATGTGCAGCTGGCTGGGGATGACTTTTCAAAAGGCTGCAGCCAACTTAGAGTGGATGCGGTGGAGCGGAGGTTGCTTTCCCAGTATCACTGGTGCCAGTGTCCCAAGAGCACCCTGCAGCCTGCTGGCTCCCCAGCTCGCTGCACTGAACACCTGGCTTTCCAGGCACAGCAAAAGCCTTCCAAACCTGACATGAGCCCTGGAAAAATGTAGGTAAACATGTTTCTGTATGGCACGCTCTTGTGCTCCTGGATATCAATATTTTATCTGTTTAGTCCAGTTTTGAGCAATTTTGTTTTCTAATTATGGCTAAGTCTTTTAGCTGAGCAACAGAACATGTTCCCTTTTAACCTGCTTCTTTCTTTCCTTTTTTTTTTTTTCTCTTCCTTTTATTTATTTTTTAATGCTTCTTAATGGCCCATGTTATAACTGCGGTTGAACCACATCTAAGTATAGTACAATTGTATTTCTAATGCATGTTGGCATTAGAGACTACTTGCTTGTGTGAAGGGCCAAGACGTGCATTTGAAAGCACAGGTTTCCAATATGTTTAAAATCACGTTTTTTATTGATGATCAGCACTGATAGTTTCATCTGGTTCAAAATGAAAATGTCTCACAAGGAATTACATGTTTTGAATTACAGGTCTTGTTGACAGGGGTTGGGTAAATGAAGCACAAGTAATAACGCACAGGCAGTACTTTGTATATTTTGTAGCTTTAATATTGTTGTATCTATCTGCATTGTTTATATTCATACTCCAGCTTGTTTATTACTTGCGCTATTACTTGTGAGAAAATGTAACCTGATAAAAGCACGACGCTAAAAAAAAAAATGTCACTACTACAGAACTCAGACTTATCTCAATATTAATGAATTCCCAACAATAAAAGGCAGTGGCGGCTAATTGTATCTTAATATTTATCTACTTCCTACTGGCATTTTTACAATATCAAATGGTAACTCATACCGTAATCTGATTAAAATTTTGAAGTAACCATAATAGCACTGCACCTATGCCAAAAATCCAGACATAGTCTTCAACAGCAGTAAAAATAAGAGAGCAAAGAACACCCTCCAGCACTTAATAAGCATATCAAATGCAAATTGAAGGAAATTATTTAATCACTCTATAGGCTAGTTAATTTTGGTGATTATTCACGGTTCTAGTAGAAATACGTACGAAGAACAGGTTACTACCAAAACTGTCATGGTACCAAGGCCGTAAGTAGAATTTGAAGCTTGCTGCGCTGAGGAAATTACATTTCTGATTAAATGAAGGCACAGATTTAAATCTCCAACAGCAGAAGGAGAATTCTTCTGCAGTTTTCCCAGTTCTTCCATAATCCTGAAATTTCCTGCTCTTCTCATGCAGGTTATGGTCCAGCTAGAGGATCTCATTCAGTGTGCCACCAAATATCCCTGGGCCCAAGCTAGGCAGCTGATCTCACATGGCAGGGAGGGTTGTTCTGTGTCAGATGCATGTTGATGTATACAGATTTAACTGAAAACGAATACATTTTCCCCAAGGATCTGTAATTTGATGTTCTGAGAAAGTACTATGGCTTTGAAGATGAAGGTCTTGCCAGGATTCCTGGCTTGTATCAGGAATGGTGTGGCGAGCAGGACTAGGGAAGTAATCCTGCCCCTGTACTCAGCACTGGTGTGGCCCCACCTCGAGTGCGGTATTCAGTTTTGGGTACCTCAGTACAGAAAGGACATTGAGGTGCTGGAGCAGGTCCAAAGAAGTGCAACAAGGATTGTGAAGGGCTTGGAGAATATGCCCTACGAGGAGTGTCTGAAGGAACTGGGGCTGTTCAGTCTGGGGAAAAGGAGGCTGAGGGAAGACCTTATCGCTCTCTTCCAGTATCTGAAAGGTGATTATGGAGAGAGTGGGGTTGGTGTCTTTTCACTGGTGACAGGCGACAGGACGTGGGGAAATGGCCTCAAGTTGCGACAGGGTAAGCTTAGGTTGGATATCAGAAATAACTTCTTCTGAGAAAAGGTTGTTAAGCACTGGAATAGGCTCCCCAGGGAGGTGGTTGAGTCACCATCCCTGAATGTGTTTAAAAACTGTTTGGATGTGGTGCTCAAGGACATGATTTAGCGGAGGGTTGTTAGAGTTAGGGGAGCATGGTTAGGTTGCGGTTGGACTTGATGATCTTGAAGGTCTTTTCCAACATGAGCAATTCTATGGTTCTATGATTTGTTGGGCCTAGACTAGTGCTCTGGTAATCCAGGGTGATGCAGTGCAAAGTTTTCCCACTGTTCTCTCTGAAACTTGACCCACAAGCCAGAGAGGGTTCCAGCGTGGCACATGTTTGGCAGGTTGGTCTCTGCTAGTCCATAGTATTAGCAAATAAACTAAGTGACTCTCCTGTGAGAAGAAGCACCCTTCCCAACACAGCTGCATGGCTATGGTTTATTCTCTTTTGTGAGCCTGACAGTTGCCCGTGTTGGTTTCAAGTAACGATGCTGCCAGTGCATCTGTGCTTGTACAATGCTGGCTTCTGCAGCAGCCATGCAGATATATTCAGAGCTCAGGAGAGCCCATTTTTTAGGCAGGAGTGGAGTAATGAAGGATCTGTATGAGATCACCTCAGGAGGCTATGGCAAAGCCTGGTACTTCCCAAATCCCAGCCCGCTGCCTTTCATCACAGGAACAGGTTTCCTCTTCAGCCATTGCCTTCCCAAGCTTGCTACATGAGCACAAATGACATATGGCTAAAAACACATTTGGTTGTTGTCTGCAGAAGGGAAACACACCGAGATCTGTTTGAACGCATTCATTATTGAAATGAATGTAGAAAACTCACGTTGTCAGGGCTTTCTGCCTTACAGATTAGCAGCAGGCACCGAAGGCTGCCATTACCTTGCCTGCTCGAGGCTGGTCAGAAGAAGCACATTCCACGAATGTGCAAGAATTTCTGGCATGAATTCTTGTACATGCACATTTACATTTTGGCTTCTGCGCATGCTGTTCTTGCGATTGCCACTTTGAACTCTGCTTTTTGTGAGTAATTCCAACAACAAAATTCAGACCCTCATATATACATGGAAAGCAAGCACAAAAGAGGCAGGAACAGAGCCAAATGAAAGTAGTTTTAAATGTTTTTCTTTGTTTTGCATCGCTCTCATAGCTCTGGCTAGACTGTGATAGAGTAAAAATTATGCACCCCACTCAAGACTTCTAAAGGAAGATCAGCCAAGACTCAGAGGAAATCTTGTTTATTTAAGAGTCAAAGTTGGTCCAGGGCAGGAATGACAAAGAGTTTAGCCAACCAGCATGTTTCAGTTTTGTCTACTATGCATGACTTAAAATTGAAAAATAAAGCCTATCTGATTTTTTTTTTGTGTTAGACAGCTACACAGAAGACATCACTACTTTGTAATGTAAGATGAAGTACTGATTTTTTTTCATCAACTCTCTTTAGTTCTCTTCTAGGCAATGGACAGCTGCTATTGTGATGTGAGTCCTGCATATGAGCTTCACTTTCCAAGTCCTGAGCATTGCTCTTTTCAGTAAGAAGAATGTATAGAAATAATGAAAAGAAACACGTAAAAATATATTCACGTGTTTAATGATACTGAGCAGCATTTATAGCTTTTACACTACTTTAATATAATTGCAGCAATGATGATTGTAACATGGTTTACACCGTTAGGACAGAAGGGAGTAGACCTTCTTTGCTGAGAGTCACAGAAAGTGAATAAATAAAGCAAATATTTTTACTGCAGAGCCTATGCTGAAGGGTGTCTAGTTCTAAGCTTCCTTGTAAACCAAGCATGGAGAGTAAATGAGTCCTAGGGATTGTCACTCCTTGTTGATCATCAGTGGGCGTAGATGCAGTCGATGTAAAGGTTTATGACTCACTGAGCTTGCTGAGGTGAAACCAGAAAGGAGTAGATAATTGCACCATTGTGAAAAAGATTAACACAGTTTGATTACAGAAAAAACCCTCTAATGGTGCCATGACTCTTGGGAAGTTGAATAAGTAATGGGACCAAAAGTGAGGAGTTTATGTCAAGGAATGGCAAAGTGTCCTCTTTAATTGATCCATTTTAATCAAATGTGCCAGAAAAATTTGCAGGACAGAAGATGTAATAGGTCAAAACAGGCTAAGGTACTTCCCCATGCCAGTTCTGATTAAAATAAAGAAGAAGACAGATCCAAGAGATAAAGTGAGATAGACAAGATATTTCTGAGTCCATAAATAACTGGAATACTTCATCAAAGAGGTGATGTGACCTCCTGTTTTATATACAAAAAGGATACTGAGTTCAGGATTACCCAGTCTGGTTTCATACTCTGTAAAATGAAAATGAAGATGGAAGGATTACAGGTATTTCAGATTGATATGAACACTTTGAGTACACAGAGCAGTATGAAGAGGGCATCTATGTTTGAGGGTTAATGAAAATTAATTTGTTGCTACATAATCCAGAAAATGTGTATATAAAATGCAGAAAATATATACGCAATTGAGAATTAAAGTAGCAATGGTATAAAACAATATGCACCTTTATAGAATGCATGAAACTTGGCAGGATGGTTTTCATGCTGGTAAAAAAATTATAAGGAGGTCCTGGTCCCTCCAGGGATGAGGCATCCACAGCTTCTCTGGGCAACCTGTGCTAGTGCTTCACCCCACTACACTGACGTGAGAGGACTCAGCATCCTGGCTAAGAGGGCAGGAATATGTTTGGTTTCCAGCTTGTCCCTCTCCCTGTGTGGCCTCCTCACCTGGAGCACCTAAAGAGTCAGCTGTGAGATGAAACTTTGCATCTGGGGTGGGTGAGGTTTCTATGGGGTGTGAGCTGGGACCAAACCTCCAGGGAGACAAGAGGGTTGAGAACAGCAGTAGTCAAAATAGGATAGAAGATTTGAGGCTTTTCCAAACTGTGTCCCAGTGACCTGGGTAAGGAATAAGACGTGACACTCTTGTTGTAGACTGGTCCAAAGAGGTGCCTGAAGAAACCTTAGTTTGAGGTGACATATAAAACAGTCAGTCAAAATCAGATCAATGTATCTCCTCCATCCTCATTTGCCTCTCTTTCTCCAGCTCTTTGTAATTCTGTAAAACTGAAGAGAAAGGCTGCAGATGCACGTCACAAATCTTTGCCAAAGATCATCTGTAAATGACAGCGTATGCCTTCAAGTGTGTTCAGTGGTTATTCCTTGTTTGATGCAGCAGTGGCCACATAATTATGTTGCTTCAGGGCTTGCTAGAACATAATATTAAATCTGATTCCACTTATTGCTGTGCATCCCTGCTATTTTTACTTGTTGGATTTAAAGTTAATAATATTTTGACATTATCTCTGGTCCAGGTGAATGAATATCTTCTTTTCAGAGACAGTGGGTTTTCCATGAGAAAAAAATAAGAGATTTGTCCTATAGATTGAAACGGGTACCGTTCAAAGTGTTGCACATCACAAGAAAAGCTTAATACCACAAAGGCTTTGATAAAAGCAATGAAAGACACAGTGGAAGTTACTGTAAGGCAACAGCGCAGGGTCACAGAGCACCTAAGTTTGTGCATGGATCCCATCAGGGTGCCCTGTGCTATCAGGGCTGCAGACACATCTGGAGACAAGAAGCTTCAGTTCATTAGAATGGTAAAAAGAAAAAAAAAAAAAGAAGGAACATTTTAGGAGCGTGAAACTGAACAGGCTGAAAGGCTTCAAGTTGGGCTTGAAAGTTTATCAAAGTGTTAGGTAAATCCTACAGCTCTGGTGGATTAGGTTTTGTGGTGTGTTACAAGGATGGACAGTGACCAGAAAAATGGGTGACCCAGAGAACTGGGAGATATCACATCTCTGAATTTTCCCCTTAGTATTAGCCTAAGTCAGCTGGCACTGTCACGTCTGAGCGTTCATTTCTGTAAGTGGCGGTGGTGGTACAGATAGCAGTATCACTGGTGTTTGACTGTGATTTGAGCTTGGTGTACCTCAAGGTCTCTCACTGTTTACCTGCAGAGGCTGACAAGTGAT
This sequence comes from Pavo muticus, assembly GCA_016647715.1. NCBI lineage: Eukaryota > Metazoa > Chordata > Aves > Galliformes > Phasianidae > Pavo > Pavo muticus. The sequence goes on along the minus strand of JACDJE010000194.1, from coordinate 378,596 downwards.
TCAGTGAACAGCAGCATGCCTGCTGAGCTCAGCCATCCTGAGAGAAGCAGCCAAAAGCTCCAGGAAGAAGGTGGCAGCGTGCCTCTCACAAGTGGTAGGACAGTGTCTGTGAGACATGGCTCACCCTACAGGTTGCTAGCAGCTCTGGGCCCTTTGCTGCAGATGAGCAGGATTTCCTGCCTGGTGCAGGAGATTTCTCCTGCAATAGGCAGGAGATTTCTGCTGAGGAAACTCTCAGGCTGACAATGTGCGTGCATCTTCTTTGGGAATGTCCCCTGAAGCGAGCTTCTCAAGACTGTGTGGCCACAAAGCTTACTCCATCCCAGTGCCTGGCAGGCTTTCCTTGTGGCTTTCTGTGTTATCTTTAAAAATATGGTTGACTGAAGCTGCATAGCCCTTGGAAGCCATGTGCAAATACAAATTCTTTGTGCACAACTGGACTATAGCCACTGTAAAAGCAAGTAAAACAAGTTAGAGTGCCTAGATCACAGATATGCCCATTAATTTAATTTACATGATATGTTAACTCAAGAGGTACCATACTTCTGGTCCCTTACCTGGCTTCTGGAGATAGATCAGCTGCCTCTGCACTGCTTGCAAAGTTTGTTATCTTTCTTGCAAAGATATTCTGTTATGAGCAAGAAGAGGAGAAAATGGAGTTGAACTTCTGTCCATTGCAGCGTAGGAGAGGGAATGTTTTTAAGCCAACCAGTAACATAGTTGGAAGACCTGATCTGAGTCTGGAAAATGTACACTGTTTCTAAAATCAAGCTTAGAAAGTTCCTCAGAAGAAGGCAAACAGAAATCATTTGGACTTTCACATGACTTTAAGACTTGAGGCTGAAATAGGGGAATAAAGGAAATAAGTTGGCTGAGGAGATAAATAATGACTTGCCGAAAGCTTCAAATTACAAGAGAGAAAAGTCTCACAAAATTCAAAACCCAAGGTCCTGGAGATATATATTGCTGATAGACCCCCATTTTTTTATCAGATATATAGTTGATCTGCAAGCACACAACCACATATTCATAGCCAAGCAGAAAATAGACATCCAAACATGGCTAGGTGTTTACTGTACGTATGTACGAATTCTAGATATTTTTATGTAATACAATGCACAGATGGAGATAAATGCAGGGACAGAAGATTAGACCAGAGATAAAGAAAACATTTTATTTTGGGTCCAACAGGACATCAATTGTGGTAGTACTTTGGCACACATAGGATAGATTAACAATAGAAAAAAGAAAAACTTAATTGAATTGTACTCTTCTGCTACTAGCTTCAGCTTTTATTTTGTTGCCTATCATTCCGTGACTGATAAAAGCTTAGTAAATCTGCATGTACATAATTCTAACTGCTTTGCTGCTGGTAGTTTGAGCAGTATGTTTACTCAGTGAATCCTCTTTAAAACATGTTTCTTTGAGAGGCGGTTTCAGAAGCATGTGACAGATTATTTTGATAAAACAAAGTGAGGTAGATGTAATGAGGGCAAGATTAAATACCTTTAAGAAGGTGCTTGTATCCTAAACCTTTGTGTGATTTTAAATTTTGAAGAGGCGAAATCAGATAATGAGAGTCACAGAGTATGATTCCCAGATTTGCTTGGGTTTGGGAAGGGAAGGTTTGCTTGAAATACGTATGATGGAGCTGGCTTCCTCACAAGATAAGGTAGAAGAGATTATTCCTTGAGCCCAAGGAAACAGCCTTTATGAGGGAGACAACCAAGAGGTTGCAGGTGACGTAAACAGATTATATTTCTTGGAGATTAAAGTGAGCTTTTTGACATTTGAGGGACTCTAATAAAAAACTGGATTGTGCTTACCGTCATCTGTGGACAACATTGGGTACTGATCTGTTTACTGGTAAAAAGAATTCTTACTGGTCAAATGAGGTGGTTTTAGGAAAGGGAATGACCTCTGCAGGATGGGGGTGAATACTGTCATAAATCATACCAAATGTGATTGAGACTCTCCCACAGGCAAGACAGAAAATCAAATTAAAGTGAATATTGTATTAAAGGAGTTTCAGTGGATGCCTTGGAGAGCTCTGATTTTCATGTAAATGCTCATTTAGACTGAGGTTTACTGCCTCCCCAGAATAATGGAAAAGAAAAGAAAAGCATATTTGATTGGAAAGGGAGGGAATGCCAAGGAAATAGATGAATTGCATTTCACTTCCTGATTATTTGCTTCCAGATCTTGGGACTATGGTAGCTCACTGTCTTAAGTCGTACAGAGGAAAACAGTAACTGAACTTCGGACCACATAATTTGGGAAATCTTGCTTTTTTTCTTTATCAAGCCTTCTAGATTATTGCAGCTTCAGATAATTTCCCAGCCAGGCCCTTTTGCATGTCCTTGTGGGAATTGCCTAGTGATTGACAGCTTTGATCTGGAAATTTTTGCAGCTAAACTGCTACAATTCATATGGAGAGAAATGCCAAATAATTTGACACATATATGCCAAGAAGTGACGTATCCGAATCTGTGAGCTGTCAGGCAAACTTTTTAGAGGAACTGGCATTGGAGTTTTGCTCTGTGGGTACAGTGAGCACTGGGGACAACTCTGAGTGGGCTGCAAGGGGATGACCTTACCGGTACTCCATAAGAGTGGTGTGCTGGGATGGACAATGGCTGCTGACACTAGCTCCCAACAAATGTTTGTAAAAAATGATGCATTTTATGGTCTTGGCACCATCTCCAAGGCAAATAGTTTTGTGCCTGAAAGAGTGTGAAATTGACATAAAATGTTTCCTGAAACCAGATTCTTAATAAGAAGCCCAAGAGTAAATAAAATCATTTTAACTGAGCTCAAAATGAACATAAGAGAATGCAAAGAAATACTGCTTTTGCATCTGTTTTCTTCGCCTCCCCCCTCTGCATTTGCACACATACATAAAAGGGAGGATATTAAGATTTATCTTGGCAGTAAGAATCAACAAAATTATAAATATCATGGTATCATGTAGGCTATCAGGCGACTGACGCTGGACATGTTCAAACCGAACTGAGCAAACACATTTTGTTTGCATTCAAGCTAATGCCTGAACACTGGAGTTAACCTACACACAGGGCAAGTGCAAGGTGGTTTCCCTAACCTAACAAACCAAGATGCTGACTGTGTAGTCTGAACTATTTCATTCTAAACCCTCGCGTTGCATTTGTCTACGGAAACTTAACACAGTGGAGTACAAAAAATTTCATCAAGCTTAACAAAATAAACCTTAAAAAGAGCTTTCACCATTAAATGCTTTTATACTCTATAATTTGCAAAGTTGCATAACTGTGTGTTAAGCTGGAGAAAGTGACCTGAAGCCCAAAGCTGGCGATGTGCTCATTGGGATACACAGGGGAAATGTTAAGGCAGTAACTGTAAAGAGGGAGGGAAGGAGGGGTGCCATCCCAGGCGGCAATACGTGACACTTCAGCCAACAAGCCCAATCGCAGGGTAGGAGGAATGCATAAACAGGAAGAAACAGCAAAGAAGAAGTCATTTAATTGTGGGCTAGAGAAGAAAACATCTCTTGGGAGATTTATTCTGGACAGCTCAGTGTCTCTGCTGGTGGGAGCAGGGCAGATGCAGCTAAGAGCTCTCGGGTCCTGCCTGTCCTGGAGGAAGTTAGAAATGCCGATGAGCTGAAATGGTGAGATGCTATAGCAGTGGGGGAAGCTGAGAATGCCAAGCAACATACTAACAGTATTTTCTCCTGTCTCATCCTTCTCACACCTTTCTAAATAACTCTTATTTCTTGACAAATTTCTTCTAAACCATCTCCTGAGAAATTTTTCTAGGATATCCAACTGGAAGTGAATGTGTAGTAAAAAGTTTTGGGTGCTGAGAACCTCAGCTAATTGAGCTCTGATAGGAACTGGGTGGTTGATTAAAACACTTTTTTCACAGGCTCTTTGTAATTTGGTGTTCCTCATTTTAAAGATACTTGACCATGGTCTGCAGATGTACAAGCAGATACATCCCCGATGAACTTTGAATGCATGAAATCATATGTAGTTGTTAACACTTTAAGCAAATCAAATACTTGACTCAGACAGATGCCAAGAATAGTAGAAACTCTGGACCTATGTCCCTCCTGGATTTATATTGCCATGTTAAGATGTTGTTAGCATCAACACAGAGGGTCGTGTAAATGAAGTCGCTAATGACTTTACAGTCACTCAGAAATGGTGATGATGAGCACTGTAGTGAAGCTTATGAGCAGATTACTCTGTCTTTTTTATCTTTCCCAGTTCGTTTCTGTCTTTGTGCTCACTCTCCTCACAATCTCCCCACTTGGCCAGGCCAAGACTCCACACTCATTTCGTCCTTTCCACCCTCTCCAGCTTCCCAATGTGTGGTTTACTCATTTCTGGTCCCTCCAGCAGCATTCCCTGGACTCCTGCCCCAGACTCCATCCTTCCTTGCCACAGCCATATACTAATCCCCAGCATATGGCATCATCTTCCGTTCTGTGTCCATGACTTGCACCAAACGTGGCCCATCTGACAGCAACTTCCCACTTGCTCCCTGTACCTAGATCTCCTTCCCCTTGTCACTGGGGATAGGCACCCAGGCTCAGATCCTGGGCCTAGCACACACCTGTGCTCTGTCTGTCCTCACTGGAGTCCCTGATGGAGTACGCACAGGAGTTAGCAGCTCCAGGTCCTTGTGAGGGCAGCTTATTTTCGTCAAAAGGTTCATTTCCGTTGGGCTGGTATACTCATAGATGGGATCTGTTAAAGGATAGCAAGTCTATGCCGAGCACATTCAATTACAGTTTTTTATATGGCTCATCTTCTAATCAAATGTTAGTGGACCTGCACAGAAACTGCACAGGGTTCTTTGGCATATCTTCTTGTCCTCACAGCAAAGTTATGGGAGGATGCTAGGATTTTCATCAGAAAGACTGTTCCTGTGTCTGCTTCTTAGAAACACCTGAGCTAATTCAGCTGAAGTTAGTGTTTTAAAACAAAAGTGAAGTAGAGAAACCACTCAGTGTGGAAATATTTTATAGTTTCTCCAAATGTTATGAGCAACTGGAATTAGGATCTGCAAAGTGGTTGGCAACCATACCAATATAAAAACTACTGCTTGTGCTGATACTAATAGTGTGGGTAAGAATTATAAATCTAAATGCATCCATATTGAGGGGGTGTTGTAGATGCAAGCTGCATTTTATCATTTGAAGCTCTGGAAAGTTTAGTGACTAAGCACAGTTTGCTCATAGAGGTCCTGAGGTGCCTCGTCCAGCTTTAAAGTTGGTTCTGCTTTGAGAAGGAAGTTGGACAAGATCAGCTCCCAAGGTTCCTTCCAACCATTTTTTTTCCATAGTTCATATTTTTATCATATGAACTTCGAAGTGTTCAAAATTCTAGTTTTCAGTATAGCTATATTTTCAAATAATAAACCATTACTGCCTATTGAAAATACTGCTTTTGAAGACTAGATATGACACACATTTTTAATCTGTTGACTTTGGCATAGAGGGTAGAGAAACAGGAGTAAAAAAGAACGTTCTCCTGTATATCCGTAAAGCTTAAGTGCAAGTAAGTTGTGATTATTTGTGGGCTACGGTTGCTACCAAGTTGTTTAACTGCACTGTGAATTCTTGCTGTGATTTAAACTGCTCTGTATGACGAGCAAATGCCATCATGATTCTAGTGAGAAGAGCAATCACAGTAGCAACATTGTGCTGTTTCTAACAACTATAAAGTGAACCCTAATAAATAACAAGCTTAGTCTCAGAGCAATAAACATGTCAGGATATGAAAATCGTCTTTTTCTTATAAATGAATGTGAAGTTTGATTTAGTGTTTCATATCTTAGGTGTATCAGTAACACCCTACCAGCAATCATTGACAGTAAACCATTACCTTATTTCAAACTGCACATAATATTTAGAGCTGAGGGAGCAATGCATTTGAGAATAGTCAGGCTGAAAATCTGTTCACGGCAGAGATTTTTCAAATATCTCCGTTCTTCATACATGCATATTGATTTTTGTTTCATGTTTAGAATCACTTAGCTGGAGAAGTCAAGTGCTAACATGTCCCAGCTCTGTCTGCAAAATAGGAGTAAAATGGAGGCTGTAGGTATGTTGTGACTCCCACAGGAGGAGTATGTGGTAAAAGTAAGAGAATGCAGACTGTAACTGTCTCCTGCAAATCTCTGAATACACCCTGAGAAACTAAAGCATGCAAGAAATGTCTGGTTGCCAGTACAACTGGTTGCACAACATTGACTCCCCTTTGGTCTAGCAGATCTCAGGTCTGTTGACCTGCGCAATCTCTCTTACTCGAAGTGGAGAAGTTACGAAAAGCACCTCCCGGTAAACCCTGAGCATAAGGAGAGATTCACTTAGCATGCTTCTCTATGCTTTTATAAATGCGTGTTGGGAGATCCTGCACTAAGTAGTCTCTTGGGAGCACATGACGGCCTGAGCAAAGTGTCTTGTGCATAGCATTCAGAGCTGATCACAAGAGCCCAAACCTGAGCCAGCCAGGTGTTACAAGCTTTCCTGATTAGCCCGGTGACAAGCATACTCCTTTCCTTTCCCACTGCTTCTGTGTGCTTCAAGCGGGGGGTTAAGGTGCAGTAGACTTTGCACCACAGCGTTAGCACTTGCAGAGCAGAATCAGTGGCAGCAAAACATACGTGGTATTTCCTAACTACCTTCCCAGTTAAGCAGTAATGAGGCTTCTTAGTGTGCGACAATTAGGCCTGATTGTGTTGGGAATCAGAGCAGATAAGTTATTAGCAAAACAGTCAAATTAGGAGAGTCAAATGATCTTTTTTTAATCACAATATTCTGTTTTCCAGAGCAGCATCTTTCATTCTCTTTATAGGCAGTGGATAAAGAAGCAACATGGTTTCCTGTGTGCTCATAAAGATATACTGTAGGGTAATAAACCTGAATAATATTCATTTCCATTTGTTATAATGATTGTAATAAATCTACAAGGCATAGATGAAAGCAGTTGTACTAGCCTTACATCTCGCAGAAGATGTAGAAGCTTCTAAAAAGGACAGAATGGAGTGTTTATTATGCCTTCTTAACTTTAAGTACATTTAAAAGAATTGCCGTTTCCTTCTGTTGCCGCATTTACAAGCACCAAGATAGGTGGTAATTATAAGATAATTCAGTAACACTCTAAAATAATGATTCAGCTAATTAATGCTGAATTACAGAGGCAGTCCTACACAGATACTTATAACACCCCCATTAACACCGACAGAGTTCATGATTATTCCAGCGAGCACTGAAAGTACTGAATGTGATTGAACCATTTCTTGAAAATGTTTGCTGGGTTATTATTATTTTTTTAAATAAAACGGTGGTCTTTGGTGAAGTTCTCTGTAGTGCAGGTGTCTTAGTGAGGAAATGGGCCATAGGAACCCTCCTCCCTCATGCAACATCTGTGCTTGATTTTCACAAGAGCCTAAATTGAGATATCATGCTGCCCAGTGAAATCATGACCACAAAAGGGTGTAGTCTTTGGGTTATGAGCTGTGGCCAGAGGGTATGTTGCCATCTGTGGTATTGTTGGCTGGGGCTGGTGGTGATGTAGGGCAGGGGAAGGGAAAGGCTTCTCACTCATGGCCAGCAGAGAGGTTTTGTTGCCTCAGCATGCCAGGACCCAAGCACTCCTATTTGTATTTCTCCCATTTGCTTTGGAAAGTCAAAGTATACTCCTGTATTTGATGGAGTTCTGTGTTTTGGAAGGGCTGTAGTATTTGTATGTGTCGTATTTAGGCCTCATTGTGGAAAGGGCAATATGAAATTTCTTTCAGCTTCTTTTTTTTTATTTATTATTTTAAATTGGCAAAAAAGATTAGTTAAAAAGAGTAGATTTTGTAATTTTATTTACGTGGAGAGGAACACAGGTCAGAGTAATACAATATCTCTGAGGGATTTAAAGACAGCTCAATCGGAAATCTCAAGTGAACTTTGTTGTCTTCCCTTCCTGCAAGTTGATGTCACAATTCCAAATGAAGCATTGCTCATTGCTGGCAGTGATGGCATTGACAATGGCATTGACCTGCCCAGTAACAGCAGCTGCCCAGACATCACTATCCCATGTTCTGTCTGACACCAGCACTACTTACAAAATTTTTATAAAACCATTGTGCTTTTCTTCCATAAAGATATACACAACCAAATGTCTGAGAGGAGAAAAGTTAGAAATTGTGTATAAATGTACTATGCACCCACTGGGAAACCGAACGCAAAACCATCCAATTAAGATGTGTTGGTGAATACATTTTTTTTGCCCCAATCTTGAGATTTTAATTTTTATGTGGGAGGTGTGCAGAGGCTAGCGTGTGAAAACCCCCATGGTGAAGCAGGCAGGGCCCTGTGCATCACTGCTGAGCTCAGCCCCAGTTTCCGCTCCTGGAGCTGGAGAGCAGGCTCTTAACGGAGGCAGGCAGAAGCAGCACAGCATGAGTTGGCAGCAGAGCTGCCTCAGCCCCACAGTTCTGGCTGCAAGATGAGAATAGTCTGGCGATGGTCCTTGTGTCCCTGTGGGGGGCAGTGGGTGTTGGATCTGCATGCTGGCACCATGTCCACAGCCCAACTATCTCCAGCTGTCAGAGATGACATCCGGCTGCGCTACAGCCAGTTTGGAGCTGGGCTTTATTGTTTCTTTGGGTTACCAAAGCTCCTTTCATTCTGCCCAGAAGAACTCCAAAAATGCGATGCTATGGATACAGAGGCAATTTCAGACTTGGCAAAACAGAGTTGCTTTCACTTATGTAAGTGCTGAAGCTGCCTTCCAGTGCTTAGCAGGCCAATGACTTTCTATCTCTTCAATGTCAAAGCACTGCTGGTGCTGTCCTGGTCAACTAGAGGTATTGCTGAAGTGCGTCCATCCAGCCCTTCACAATCAGTAAGAGCTGGAAGACCTTCAGATATACAATTGGAGGATTCCAATGGTGGTATTGAACTTGGGCCTGAGGCTCTGCTTCCAACTGTGCTGTAGACTTTGGGGGAATAACCCAATTTTTCCACTCTCTCTCTTGCCTATCTGTAAAAAGGGATGATAATCTCTTTTCTTTCATCTATCTTACCTATTCATAGTATTTCAGTATACTGAAATGTAAGTAGTGATAACAGAACATTAAGCAAATGGACCTGGGATTATCGAAGCTACAGAGGTGGTTAGATGGAATCAAAATAACTATTACGAGAAAGAGAGCAGAAATCACAACCGTGGCTGGCTCATTGAAAATTCCCGCTTAGAAACATGGCTGAGGGCAGGATTTGGGTGCTTCTTTTTTTTTTTTTCCTCCTAAAATGGAGGTATCGGGGTGGAGTTTACTCCATTTCAAGAGCCAGAGGTGTAGCTCTTCCATGGGCTGTGGGTGGGAGGCTCTTTGCTGAAGGAGGAAAGTATGGGTGCACATGGGGTGATGCTCATCTGACTTTAGAACATCCAAGGTGGCTGAGGCCTTAGAAAAGCCTGTGGAAATTCACTGAGTGCTTACTGAGTGCCCAAGAAGGGATAAATTTATTCTCCGATGAATGAATTGTGGTCAGCCAAGCAAGAATTTCAGAGATCATATATCTGTTGTAGAGACTAGTGAAAGAGTGGAAGAAATGGGCCAATCTGGCCTATGTAAAGATAAACAGTGATTAGAGAAAGGAAACAATCCAAGGAACAAGCTGGATTTGGCAAGAATACATCAGCACTGTGTTTTCCAACCCTGCAAGTGTACAGCCCCTAGGCAAGACCAACAACTCCAGAGGAACACTTCAGCCAGCAAACTGCAAACACTTTAAAAAACTGATGATAGGCTCCTTGGGAGCCTCTTTGGGAGGAGGATTCTTGTCTGGCAAAGTGACTTGCATACTTCTGGCACTAAACAAACCATGTCTAACTATGGTGCTTCTGTGGTCATCCATCGCCACACTATTTTTGTGCCTCACTGCATTAACCCACTCCATGCGTACAGTCCCCGTGGCAGGGGAAGCAGCTCTCTCCAGCTTGCTGACAGATGGCAGAGGCTTAATTTTGGACTTGAGGATGGGCTCTTGATGAAATCCAGAGTCATAAACCAAATCCCTCTTCTGGCATTACTCATAAAAGTCGGGACCGCCCATCATCACTACAGCTGCAAGGGCTGGGCATGATTTTGGGACTCTGGCAGCAGCTCACACCACAGGAGCAGCACCCCTTCTCTCCCTCTTTGGGTAGCCCTCCAGTGGTCAGAGCACTTGTTGAGGAAGGCTTGGGCTCGGAGCATCCCATGTTCTGTGGGGACCTGTGTCCCAAGTGTTGCCTGGCCAGCAAGATCCAATGGAGGCTGCATTTCCCATGGCATTTGCCGAAGCAAGGTTGTGCAGAAACAAGGATTTCCAGCATCTGTGAGATCGGTTCTGAAGGCTTGTGTTTATTGACATACTTAGGTGGGAAGTAAATACTCATTCTCTCTCTGCAGGGAACGTTTAAAATGTGAAATGTATGTAGCTGGGTTGCCAGGGCAGCCCGAGATAGGGCGGCATGTATCATGACTGCTGTGAAATAAGACCCCTCCCCTTCCAGCAGCTCCTTATCTTCCCATTGTGGAGTAAGGTTTTTCCCCATCTTTGGTATATCTATCTCCTCTGTAGAATAGTCTCTTTGAAGAACAAGTCACTGCTGTTGAGCCAAGGCTGGGTCTTGGCTGGGGTCACACTGAGTGTGTTTGAAAATTATTAAATGTGTGACAATCTTATCAAAATGACCCTTGTATGGGTCCTCCTTAGGACAACATGCGTGCCCAATGGGCGCTGCCTGCTTTTGTCCTGTTTCAAGACTTCGTGCTGTAATGCTATTACATACTTTGCTATACGGGCTGAAAACTCTAAAGTGGTGACTCCTAGCTCAGTGTGATTTACCCTGTTGTTTTCTACTGTGCAAAACTTTTTCAGTGGAGCTGCAATTTCAGGAGGACGTTTGCACAGAAACATAATGAGCCTTGGCTGGTCCTCAGGAGCAGGAGCTAGGCTGAATGGCTGATGACCTCACAGAGAATCTGGGCTATGCTCAGGCAGAAACCACTGAGCCAGAAACAAAAACCTGGAGGAGCTAAAGCAGGCTCTCCATCCCTGCTCCATGCTTGTAAAGAGGCTTTGTCCAGAAGTCGGTGGCAAATGCTAGAAGGCTCGTTCATACATTTCTTTTTTTTATTTTAAAAAGTACTAAAACTTTTTTTTTTTTTTTTAATGGATCTGTGCTTTTCAATGCGTTTGTATAAACTACTCACTTGCAAATGAGCTGTCCCTCTTGCTGGCTCTGTTCTTATGAGCAGTTTTGAACTTGCTCTTCCTCATGGGCATGGGACCTGCCAGCCGGGTCCCTACATAGGCTTTGTGAAAACAGGGGTTTCTTTTACACTCTTGAAACCACACAGAGCAAGGTTGGTTTGCTTTGTAGTCATGTTTATCTGTTCCCATTTTGTAAACAACTGTGTAGCACTATCTTTCTGATTTTCACCGTTGTACAACACATAACATTGGAGGAAAAATATAAGCAGGAGCTATGTTTGAATAAGGAGCAGGACAAAGCCAGAATTTTTGTCCAATAGCACTTTTCTGGCCTCTTTTAGCAATTAACTATCTTACAGTAATAAATCACATTTTGCACTACAGGGATGTAAAGCCTTGAACGGTAAGGCTGCGGGTTATAGAATTGCTCCTCACAATGCTGTTCTGACCTCTTTCCAAAATCTGTTCTGCTTTCAAAAATTGAGAGCTTACTTATACTTAAAAGAAAAGAAAAGAAAAAAGGAAAAAAGGAAAAAAGAAGAGTTGCCTTTGGCCAGAGATCAATCATGGAAAATTTCAGCCTCATCAGAGGATGTTTTGGAAACATATGAGGCCATAAGCAGACGATCTGATCCTGATCCCACTTAGCTCACAGCTGTTTTACTCCTGCAGTAATGCCAGTGTCTGCCGTGGTTTTACCCATGATGTGCCACTGTAAGCTGTTTTGGGCTGCCGGTTACAATGACATCTGCTCCACAGCCCCTGCAAGAGCAGTTGCTGATGGGAGATAAAGATGTCTATAGTGGGACTATTCATTTGATTAAGGGCTACAAGACCATGCCCCGTGGAGTTATAAATGGTGAGATATAAACCTCAGAATATACAGAACTTTAATTGACATGGAAATGCTGACTTTCAGGTGTTTATCTTGACCAAGTGCCTCTGGTCTGCAACACGCATTTTGTTTCAGTACTTCAGCCTTCAGGTGCTGGTCTGGATCCCCATGAAGTGCAAATATCAATTACGATTACATGAAGCTGATTGGACTAAATCATCTGTCCCTTATAAGGAGAAGATAATTAAAACCATTCAGGGTTCTTTCAGGAGGTGGTATTTGGGCAGCACAGAGTACACGTGACGAGTAGGATGACAGTGTTGGATGTGCAAACACCTCTGAGACTGTGTTTGTTTTTGTCTGCCTTGTGTCATTGTATCCATCACTGCCACTGCAGGTAACAACGCCAGTTTTCTCTCATTTTCCAGAGAGACTGGAGGAGAGAACTGCAGTTGCCCATCTCGCACACGAGAGACAGGGGACATGGCTTCAAACTAAAAGAAGGGAAATTTAGATAGGACATAAGGAAGAAGGTTTACAATGAGGGTGGTGAGGCATTGGCACAGGTTGCCCAGAGAGGTGGTGGAAGCCCTTAGACTTGTCTTTGAGACACACAAGATCAGGCTGCACGGGGCTCTGAACAACCTAATCTAGCCGTAGGTGTCCCTGTTCATTGCAGGGGAGTTGGACTAGATGACCTTTAAGGATCCCGTTCAACTCAAATGATTCTATGATTGTATGCTATCATGATCTTATCCTCTGGAAGTGAAGAAAATAAGAGAAATGGTATAGCAAAGCTGATTTTTTAAATAATCATGTGTCCTCTTCATCCACCGATACAGCTGTACTCATTTTAAATTATGTGGATTACAGCATTGAAAATGACATTTCTGCCTGTATATCTACTTCTCATGAATATTTCTGAGGGAAGAAGTGTCCTCAAACGTGCTGCTCCAATACTTTGAAGTGCAGAAATTTAGCAGCTGGTCGTGTAAAATAAAGTAGCTCATCTACACACTTGAGCTGTTGCTTATCTTGTTCTTCCCTGAGAGGCAGGATGTGGGGCGAGGTGAACCTTTGGTCTCCTCTGCTTATATGAACTCTTATAAGGCCCACATTTTTTATAAATACAGTACCTAGTTCAGATATGCGATATAATCTGGTCCTCTTCTTCCTCTGCCTGCATTGTACAGTACTTTCATGTTTGAACCATAAAATTAAATTACGTTCTGGTATTTCGTATACTCTACTCTGAAGAGAACTCCCCAGCAACAACACTAGTGCTGCATTTGCAGATACTGGCTACACCTGTTGATGCACCTTCCCCACTGGTTATCTAAATGCAAGCAGTCTTTGAGGTAGCTCCTTCTGTTATAAACAAAACTTGAAATGAAAGACAATTGTGTAACTGTAAATCATACTCAATTTTTATCATTGCAGGTCTTGGGGAGGTGAATTGGACTAATTTGTAAGTGATCTCCAACTTACTTCTATAATCATAGAATCATAGAGTGGTCTGGGTTGGAAGGGACCTTAAAGATCATCTAGTTCCAGCCCCCTGCTACAGGCAAGGACACCTCCCACTAGATCAGGTTTCTCAAAGCCCCATCCAGCCTGGCCTTGAATGCTTCCAGAGAGGAGACATCCACAACCTCTCTGGGAAACCTGTTCCAGTGTCTCACTACCTTCACAGTAAATAATTTCTTCCTAGCAGCTGGTGTATGTCTACCCTCTTCCAGTTTGAAGCCATTTCCCCTAGTCCTGTCGCTACATGCCCTTATAAAAGTCCCTCCCCACATGATGCAGTTACGTATGGCTGAATGCATCTATTAAAAAGCATGGCAAGTAACAAATGAATCTGGACTACTTACCTAAGTTATATTCATTATTTCTTTGAAAAATGTTGAGCTGACAGGAGATCTTTATTTATTTCATTATAAATTTTGCCAAGGAGCCTCTCAAAGTGGTTATTAGACTGATTTGGTAAACACCAAAGTCAATGGAAAAATGCAGGCTGTAAGGGAAATGAAAACACAGAACTTCTAATGATTTTATATCTAATAAATGTCTAAAATTATTAATCTCCTTAAATCATTCTTAAATTCTTACTTCTTAAATGCAGGGGAAGGCCATATTTAGCAGAAGTTGATCTAGAGGTGTCATGAAGTAAATTTGTATTCTGCTTTCTTTTGGCAGATGGAAAAACTGAAGCAGAATAGTTGCAACTGGTGTGCCCACAGTTGAAGGATGGGGTCCCATGTGCAAGGAGGTGCAGCAGTTCTTTGGGGGCTGGCTGCTGGTGATTACTGAACAACCTGTCTCTTGTCCTGCATCATCTTACAATTTTTTTTGTCTTCTGGTCAGAGTTATCCCAACAGGTCAGTGAATCAGAGCCATCCTTGTAAATAATACTCAGTGTATGGCTTTCCTAATGGGAGGATTTAAAAAGACCATTATAAAAATAAGAAAACAAAGACTGAGAAATCTTTCTCTTGTTGTGTAATGAAGAATTTTTTTTTTCTGAAATGATGAAAATAGATATTAGGGTATACACAGAATAAGCTTATGTTTTAAAGTAAACATATGCTGCTTTAGGCCACTTACGTAAAGCTGAATCTGATAGTTTCACTTCAAGTAAATATTGATAAGCATTCAGAAAAATCCCTTCTTTCAAAGTTTGGGCACTGAATCTGGGTGTCGCCATTTTGATGATAGTGGGCTGATATCTCAACATAATCTCATAGATAACTTTGACATACAAATAGGACGAGTAAAAGTGATAGGATCTGGCCCATAATCAAATTGCTTTATGAATTCTACTTTTTGTTTTCAGAATAACTCTGTCTTACAAGATGATGAACTGACAGTCACATAGGAAAAAAAATCAGTCAGACACTTCTTTTCTGGATAGATTAAACTCTCTAGAGGCTGGTAAAAATGAAGCAAATCAAGTACATTATCTTTCATATTCACATCAACCCATCTATTGTTGAAAACATCAGAAGTCAGCGTGTTCTCATTCAGCTGAAATATTATTTCTGTGCTATTTCTAGAGCAAAGAGACAAATATCTGAGAAGTGAACACATTTAATAATCAGCAATAGGAAAAACACTGAAAAGGCCAGAGCACGAAGTCCCGCTCTGTCAACAAATCCTGCTGTGTTCATAGAAAGCCACTTGGAAGAGTAAACACCAGTTCCCACGAGTAAGAGAGCTTTCATATTTCACCAGGAGTGGTTTCCTATCTGTTTCTCTCAATTTTTTTTCTTTCTTTTGGTTGGAAGAGGTTGACATCTGCTTCTTTTATGGTAACCCAGGAGTAGAGAAGGACTAGACAGCTGACTGGAGGAATTGGGTGCCAGGAGATCGACACCTGTCGCCTTCATGTCATTTAATAAGAAGCAGACTGACCACCAGGTAAACACAAGTGACAGAGAGAGTAGGTGAGATGTTGCCTATCCTGACAGGTAGATCATTGCCAGTGTATGGTCTTGAGGCCTGAAGGATTTCCACAATTGTCTTTCCTTCAGTGGGCCACAAGCCATTTAGTGCAGCTGGGCATTAACAGGCCAGAGCACACTCAATGATGCACTTGTGCAAAGCAGCATGCAAAGATAGAAAGTGCAAAATACTTTTGCTTAGTCATTATATCTTTACCCACACTCAGTGATGATCTAGCAGTTCCTGAGTAAACACCAGCACTTCAAAGAATGTGTGTGTTAATTTGGTTTTTGAAATGAGAAGACAAGTAGGTGGAATGCATGACCTCTAATAAAGAATCTTTTGATGTTACACATTATTACTAGTTTTGATGCCTGCTCATTTTAATTTCTCAAAGGGTATCATCAGTAATGTCTTATTCTGCCTGCCTATGGGCTCTGTTTCTCACTTGGACTGGTGACTGTCAAACAATACCCATTAGGGAGTGAAGCTGAGTCACTTTTTGCAGTAACTTCAATGGGACAGGTTAAGAAGTTCAAGATGTACAAGATAAATCCATTGTGTATTTACAGGTATCAGATGTGCTGGAAATACATGAGCATGTCTTATTGAGAAGTCTGGATTAACTTAGCTAAGATGACCCATCTACATTTCTCGTTTGCACATCTGCATTTATCAGTGGTATATTGGAGGGTGTGCCTATAGTAGAAAGTATCAATACATAACGAATCTCAGACTTGTGGGTCATTCATAGCCAGCAATGGTGGTATCTCATCAGCTTTCTTGTATATATGAGTAGTATACAGTGACATACTGTTTGGATAGTGTGCATTGATTTTTCTCTGTGGCATGATATCTAATTATGAGACAGCATTGCAACAAGAATGACTGTATCCCGTTCATACATGGTGAATCATTCTCTATTTTTCCTGTTAATGACTCAGCAACTCGCGAACTGGGAGTGACCACCTATTGTCTTTTTGATCTGCTAAATGGCATCTGGCAACAGCCATTGTTGTGCAACATATTTGGCCAGAGTGGGCTTGCTGATGACAGGAAGTCAGGAATGTATCTGGATGGTCACAGAGTCATGCCTCATTAGTGTGACCACATATGAAGTGCTACTATTTGCATACTGATGGAAGCATGATGTTGACTAACAACAGAGGGGACTGTCACTCTGATGATTATGTTGTGTTGCAAAAGCCTGTGCAGATGTCTGATCATGGCTGCTGTACTCATGTGACACCTTTTTTGGGCCATCTTCCTGTACAAAACAAAGGATCACGTGGGCTGAGCCAGTTGTCTTGTTTGATGTAACTTCTTGTAGACTATCCTGAGGTACCACAGGTAACTGGGATGCATTTTGCTCATCTGAACAGTTCATCCTTCAGCTTTCCAGCTTCTGTGACTGCCTAACTAAGTGGTTCTTCTTCCCATGCAAGGTCTGTCCCTTTTTCTACTGAAGGTAAATGGCTGTGTGGGTGAGCTGCTGATTGATCGTTTAATGCTCTCTCAGACAGAATTAAGTGGGCAGATCTTTGTGCAGCATTGTACAGTGAGAGCTGCATTTCCAAGAACACCTCAACTATTCGTCTGTTCATGCTCATGCACTTGCTTAATCATGCTTATCCTTACTCTGACTTGTCAGAAGTTGATAAAGAATTTGGCTTTTCCCATGTAATTTTGTGCTGGATCTTGGTCCCTGCTGCAAATCAAACAGCTTGAGTCAATCACAACACCATCATAGAATGCATAACGTGGGAGACTGTCCATGTTTGGGGAAACCTCTGTGTCCTGGTCCTTGAGCAGAGCGAAAGTACCCAGTAGACAATCCTTGCGTTAGCTAGCATGTGTAGGACCAACTGTACAACCGGAGAGCAGCTGTATCTTTTTTGTTTCTTCACCCTGACATTCTGCATCATAGTTACTGGGAAAGGCTGGAAATTGGACTGGTGCAAAAAATTATTGAATGTGTTTACAGTCTCAACAGTCTTCTGCTAGTGTACCTTTGATTGGACACAGTGGTATGCATACAGGGATGAAATATGCTGGAAAGATTTTATACCTTTTGGAGTTTCAAAATTAGGATTTAGTTTAACTAAATTAACTTTTACCCATGGAAAGATTTCTAAAGAAATGAATAGCTACCTAAGTAACTACCTACTACCTCTTCATAAAGTGTTTTCTGAAGGTGCACGTCTGAACAGAAAAAGGATTTTAGAAATGGAAAATATTACATTAGATCCATTATTAATAAGATTCCCACAGGTTTTGCATTGCAGAGATTAAAGGTGTAACTCCAGAAACTGAAACCAGGGGAAGCTCTCTGTAAACACAGTAAATATATAGAGTACTTTGGGCTCTGACAAGAGGATGTCTGTTCTTATTTTTTAGCCAGTAAAGGTCGTAGTGTACATCTCAGCACTTCCGTGCTTGGGGATCCACCACAGGACTCCAGTGATCTTCTTGCTATGAAACAATTTCATTCTTTGCATTGCTTGAGACATCCTGTATGGCCTCAGGGAAGTCATTTAGCTTCTCTGTACCTCAGTTCTTCTGTAAAATGGAGATAAGATTTCCACTCTTCATGATGGCATTATAAAAAAGAAATAGCCTGAAATATTCAGGCAGCACAATTGTAAGACTGCAGATAAAAATTATTGTTCACTCAAATCTAATTCTGCATTAAAAATCTGCATAAAACTTGCAATATGTAAATATGTATGCTGACAAATACAAAAATGATCTGTTTTAGAAATATGAACCAGTCACAGTGACAATACTACAGTTGCTATTATGATGGTTCAGAGCATTATCCTGAGACCAACACTGCCTAGTCAGAAGACCCTGGATTCTACGGAAGGAGCTTACAGAGTAAGAAATCAAGAGACAGACACGCCATAGCAGAGTAAGACTATGCCAGCCAAATATGAGGGTTCTATCACTCATTTCTTCAGCAGTTTTTTTCTCCCCTTCCCCACTGTGCCTTGCTGTGTTTCCCATCTCCCTGTCCTTTCTGACCTGCATGTTCCCCTCTGCTGCCCGAGCCAGTGCTCTCACAGGCCTGCGACTGGCGCCTGCCTGCCATCATGCTGCTGCTCCTCGGCAAAGAACCTGCACTGCAGGTTTCAGCTCAAAACAAACATTCATGGCTGAGTTATGAACCCCCAGAGGGATAGATACTGAAGTGGATTAAAGAACTGACTCTTTGCCTTTGGCTCCAAGCCATGCTAGGACAAAAGTTAGGGCAAGTTTCAGAGTTAACTTTTTTTTGTCCGTGCAGCTTGGGTCTGGACATGGTGAAAAAAAGCCGGGGATGAAACACTGCTGGTTAAGACACATCGGCAAGGCTTCAGAAGGAGCCTATACAGTGCTCCAGCCAGTCTGACCTATTTAGTGATGACAAGTTTTGACAACATTTCAGGAAACGTTTCAGCTTCTGATGCAAAACCCAACAACCATGGACAGCCCTCCTGAGCAAGGGCCTGTGGGAGGAGTAGGCACCCAGCACAGCGCGGCTGTGCAGGTGGGAAAGAACTTGTCTCTGAAGCACTTAAGGGCCTCTTACACAATGTGGGCTGTGACAGTGGTGCATCAACATTGGGGCAGGCCCTGTGCCTTCTCAGTGGCTAGGCTGTGTCCTTCATGAGTGGCTGTTTGCTGTCCTCTGCCTTCAAGACAGGAGGCAGGTTCCTCAAGGTTCTTGGTGCCTCTGTGATCCATAGTGTCCCCTGCTGATAAGCTAGTTCTCTCACACCTCACGGACCCTATGGAAAGTGCCTACAAAAGTCTCTCATAATATTTTTTGATATTTTCCCCTGTATGCTTGAGTCGGAGAGGTTCCAGGGCTGTCTGGAAGGCTTTCTGCCCTCCCCACTTCCCTGGTAGAGAAGAAGGAGCAGTGCAGTTCTCAGAGACTTTAGTTCAAATCGTCAAGACTTATGAAGGCTGAATAACAGAAGATTGTTTTTATAAAATAAGAGACAGGTCCTTATGAAGTATGTATGTACAAGGCAGTGTTTGCTCTTCCTGTCTCTCACTGACAGCCGTCTGAGGGTTTAATTCAGTTTGCTGTTTGTAAAGTGGCAAACAGAAGAATAAAAACATTAAGGAAGTCTTACCTGAATAATAATAATGATAAATATTTTTCTTAGGATAAACGAAAGTGTTTTCAGTATACCGGATTGCCTAAGAATATTTTGCAGCCATTCACTCTTGCAGGGCTCCCAGGACATAGGGCAGGGAGAATGAGTGGCTGGGAAGGGAATGAGGCAGCAAACTGGGGTAAATGAGCAAACTCTGTAAATAAGAGTGTATGTAGGGAGATTTTTGATCATTCTAATATCATAAAGTGTAGGCCAGGATGCCTACGCTGGATAGAAGGGGGTGTTATAGCTGTTCTGCACTGAACTGGCTTTTCCTGGCCTTCCTCAGTCCTCTTCAGGCACCCCAGGTCCTGCAGGCTCAGTGATGACGGGGGGGCTGAAATGGCCCCAGCTTCAGCACTTCTGCTCAGGAAGCACGGTGGCATGTGTGTTTGTTACTGCTTTCTGGAGCCAAAGAAGTTTCTTCTAAATGAAGAGAAGTCTCTTGCTGTATAAAAAGATGCTGCAGCTTTGAAAGGAGCTGTTTGAATGGAATGTTGTGGCTCAGAATACTTACAAAGACTTTTTTCTTTCTGATCGGGAAGGGTCTCAAGTAGAGGTTTTGAAGGAAACAGGAGGATTGTGGCTGCTTTCACTCATCTCCTCTGTCAGAGCATTGAGGATCCTGATGGATAAACAGCCAGTCGATGACTTGATGTGCTTTGAATAAAGCACTGTGACCTCTTTCTTGATTTTTCAATTGAAAAGAAATCCAGTGGGGAGGAAGGGGACCTTAGTCTGAAACCATGTTCCAGCCATTGCCTTCCTTATGTACCTGCAAAGGTTGCACTGGTTGGGATGGGGCTCAGGTGTCTTCTGCACCCTCCAAATTTCCCCCAGGCAGTTCTTCCAATCCCTTCCTTCACTCATTTATACCAATGTCCTGGGCACTGTTTCTTGTTGATGGTGTATTATAACATCTACAAGAGGGGACAAAACAGAAACGAAAAGACACACCTTTTTTACTGTTGTTGTTGTTATTGTTGTTGTTGTTGTTGTTAAATATGCAAGTTTTCAACTTGTTCCAACTTTAGTTAGGCTTCTGGAAACATCCAACAGTTGCTGAGTTAGAGGCTAGCAAAAACCTCACATTTACAAACTGGCTCTTGTAATAGGTGAACAAGTCTTGCAGACATATTTGGAATGGTTAATAATAAGCTGTCACTATCTTCCTCAGAATCGGCTAAAAGAAAGTTACTGAGCTGCATCACATTCATGCTTCGAGCTCTTAAAATGCATGAATAAATGTGTCTGCAGGTATATCTAGATTTACATCATTGTGTTTTCATTTGGTACCCTCTGCAGCAAACTCAGTTTCCAGAAAAGTGTAAAAAATGTACATTTATTTTTAACAGATTATAAATTCCATGAAATTAATAGTCACCTAATGAGAAATAACATGGAAGTCTGTGGATTTACCCCAGAAACTAGTTTGGCTCCACCAATGAGCAAAACCTAACAGTGATAGAATACAGCATGTGAGAGGTAGTAACACATTTTTATTGTTACTTCATTATTTTTTGGCAGGGTTGTGTTTTACGGTAATAGCTTACACGTTTGCTTTTACGTGGCATGGCATAAGGGGAATGAACAACCGGATCCTGCCTGGCCGGGCATGCAGGGATGGGAAGCAGTCGCCTGACATTCTCTGCATTAAAGATGTCCTTGTCACAGCGCTGCAACCTGTGCTGCTTTGTTGTAGGAAACAACCTCTGGAAGGAAATAGGTGTAGCTCCTGATTACAGCCGGTTGGGAATTTTACAAGAAAACATCTTTCCACCGGAAAGAACATGTGTTTCTCAAAACAGAGATGTCTGGGGAAGCTGAGAGGCTCTGCCCTTTCTGGGCTCCAGGCTGAGATTCAGTGCGTGGATGCCACTACCGAGGGGTGGCAGGTGCTGTGTACCCTGGGGGCAGAGCTGGTGGCTGCTACCCTCACTTCCAGAATGGCCCCACATTCCCAGAGCGGTCTTTTTTTTCCAGATTTTATGATGTTATTTTTTTTTTTTTAAGAAGAACAGTCTTTAAAATATGCAATTTTCTGTGGGGATTTTCTTTGCCAAATAACCCCAAATTTCTCAGAGTATGTATTCTGCGTATCTAAAATAATTGTTGTTGTGAAAACTTTCTCTTTCTGAAGTACCAAATGAAATTACTTTACAGACAGAGGGAACGTACATACTTTCATTTAATTAAATAACTCAGAATATGATTTATTTCCTGAAATTGGAAGTGCTGTGCACTCTGAGTTCATTATTTACACACGCGTTCACAGCTCAGTGATCATTCTATTACCAGCGAGTTTCTAATAAAATATAACTGTTTTTAGTAGCAGAACACTGACCATGTTTCAGTGGCACAAATATTCCAGTTATTTCACATGCCACAGCCACAAACAATTCTTTCAGCATTAAATAGTGCAGTAAAAGCTGTGTCCATTCCAACATTTTTGGAAAGCTTCATCTAAGTAGCTGCTATCTTGCAGAGAAATGCAGCACGGAGTGCATTGTTCAGAATTTTTTTTTTTGCTCTACGTATTGAATACCCATTTTCTCCCTTATATATTTTGGGCATATGCTAAACTCAAAATGTCTAACTTCTTTTTCTGATATCATGTCAGTGTACTGGTTACCCTGTAGGATATAGCATTTTAAGTGTCTGTAGGTCTCTGTCCTTTGAGTATGCAATCATTTTTTAGAGCTTAAATGCTTTTTTTTTTCTCATAAAATCACTCAATTCTTTTGTAAACTTTCTCACTCTATATATGTATATTGAAATATGAGCTGCACAGTGATACCTTCTTAATTCTGCAGACTGCTGGGTGTTATAGAAAGAGCTATTCACACCCAATGTTGTTTACTGTAGGTGTTTCTAGGGAATCACTTAGTTTGTAATCCTGCAGAGATTTCACTGTGCTGTACAAACACGTTTCTCACAACTTTATTATCCTTGGCTCTTTGCACTCAGCATTATTTCTTTTTGAAGTCGCTTAAAAGGTGCTGTTATTAGGAGGATATTTAGAGGAAAATAAAACATCAGCTAAATCTGCCTGGTGAATATCCTCTTACTTCTGATATACAGCCAGACTGAAGGGACTTTCCCTGTGCCAGACCAGGCGCTGTTTTTTCTGTGGCTATCAATGTTTACACATCAATAGAGAAGTCTTGTGCAACACAACTCTTCTCTACAGCTAAATAAAAAATAATAGAAAGCCATGTGAAACACTCAGGGTGCATTGAGAAATTCCTTCAGGATACAATCAGAAAGGTTGGTGGCAGCCGACGTGGTGAGGGAAACTGGAAGAACAAGAGGCCTTGCATGAGCACACAAAAGAGTGCCGGTCCGTGCGCCATTCAAATTATCCCTAGAAAGGCACAGTCAGAAAGGTTAAAATTCTGATGCCACTGAAATAATTCCCATTTATGTGCTGCTTGTTGACAAGAGTTGCTGACTTCTTTTTTGCAGTATATTCCGGGATTTTAGAATTTGCCTGTGTCAAAACTTTGAGATGAATTCTTCTGAATACATTTAATGTTGATCTTTTCAAAAGCAGCTTGCTTTCAATTGATTGTTTTGACTAGTTCTCTCTCCTCTTTTCACTTTCTATTTTCTCATCTGTGGAGTTCAACCATTATAACTTTTGAAGCTGTCTGAGGGCTCAAATAATCCAGATATGGGTAGCTTATGCCTCAGATGTGAGAAAGCCCATTACCGCTGAGGGACACAAAGCAGGGATTTTAATTAAAACTACAAGGAGGTCTTTATAGAACCATTGCTTTACTATTTAATAACTTCTGACTCTGGAATTTTTTCTCAACACTTTCTCTTCGGGTATTTTAGGTTTCTAGATGCTGACTTTAGATTTTCTCTTTTATCTCTGATCTAGAGCTGATATGAAGAGAATAAGATCTACTTATGGGCAGGCAAAGAAGGCATAACTTCTCAATTTTTTTCTTTTATTGAAAGGACATTTCTTGAGATAATTGTGCAGAAGATGCTTACATTTTCATTTCCATTTCCATTATTTCCTTTTCCATTTCCATTTCCCTGCACTGTGTTACATAGCTAATTACTGTCACAACTGCATCAGACTGAAAACAGCACCGAGCCTCCTTTATTTTTGTAGCATTTATCTTCTTACCTCCAGTGCAGGATGGTGCCTGGCAATATTAATAGCATTTTGCTTCACTAGTTCTTTTATATGGGGACATTAAAATTGATTTTCTGCATCTTGGCATATGAGGATTCAAAAGTGTGTTACATGCCCTATTGCCCAAAAATGTGCAGTCAGAGAGCAAAGGTTCTGGTGACAGACACTTTTATGGTATCAGGAGACCTGAGCCACTGAACTGGAGGAGCAGAGCATGACAGGTGTATTTATAGTGCTGCTGAGGAATTAGCCTACATTTGAACTGGCTGCCCAGATACTCTGATTTAAAAATCTTCCTTCCCAACACGAGGGGAGCAAGGCTGAAAAAGAGAGTCAAACTTTGCGAGGAACACTTTGTCATAAAGTAAGAAGGACATCATTCCTTCAGCAGCACCTTGCTGTGGGAACTACTGGAAACGTATTTACAGCTTTGAAGCAATAAAGGTACAAACTAATGTTGGAGATATAATTCTCAAAAGAGAGCATACATGGGGAAATTCAAAAATAATGTGCCACCAGAAAGTGAAAGAATTCTGAGCATGAAACAACCAAGCTACTGCCAAAGTTTTCCAGTCTTAATTAAAACCAGTTTCCTTTTTTAACAGAGACTGTGGAGATCATCTCCAGACACACAGGCCGGTAAGCATGAATTTGGGAAAAAGACAGCTGGATGGAGCAAAGATGTAAGATAATATTTTGAAAGCCCAAGAGGAAGATTATGTTCTAGGAACAGTCTGTTGCTATCACTTCAAAGGAAAATAACCTCTCCTCTTACCTAACAGAATTCTTCAAGTTTAGCCACAAAATGACCATCTTGGTAGAGGTATTCTAACAAGGTCATATTATGTATGTGCCCACTGCCCCTTGTTCTGTCACTGGGCACCATCGAAAAGAGCCTGGCCGCACCCACTTGACTCCCACCCTTTAGATCTGTATAAGCATTGATAAGTTCCCCTCTCAGTCTCCTCCAGGCTCAACAGTCCCAGATCTCTCAGCCTTGAAGAATGAAGAACTAGAGATTGTTCCTATCCCTACTGAACAGCCCTTTTTTAACACCATGGAAACCAGGTTTTGGGGCTTGCTATATTTATGGATTGGGTTTTATATGGTGTTAATAGTGACCTTTAAACAGAAAACAGTGAGTGTGGTGTCACATATGACCAAGTGAATCACTGCAAGAAAGCCCTTCGTCTCTCGTCCAGTTTTCAGGCAGTGGGAAAGCCAGTGCCTGTTTCAATCCAAAGTCAAGGGGAATCTTTTTATTGACCACAAGTTGCTTTGAATAAGGTCTTTAATGATCATGGTTACCCTGAAGTTATTAGAAAGGAAACAAAGAAGAGAAGAAAAACATTGTTCTGTCACTAAATTCATGATCTTGTTATTGTGTACAGCTCTCATCCTTCTCTCAGAAAGGATAAAGCAGAACTATAGAAGAAACAGAGAAGGATAACATCAGCGATCAAAAGAACACATGGGATCCACTCTGTAAGAAATATTTCATTGGGCAAAGATCTGGACAAAAATATGGTAGAGATCTGCGTAATTATGCATGGCAATGGAGAAAGTGAATTAGGAACAACTGGTCATTGTACTGGATTTGATAAGAATTAGAGTAGGCCAGATAAGATTATTATCCAGCAAGTTCAAAAGAAACAAAAGGAAGTACTTTGTCATGCAAAATGTAGCTGAAATATGCTTGTCATAGGATGCTGCTGATGCTAAATGTTACAATGTGCTCAAGAAATGATCTGATAAATTCATGAAGGAAAAGACCTATCATGTACAGGAATATTATATTTGGCTCAGGATGGGCAGAGATCTCAGAAACAGAGATTTCATGGGAAAAAAAACACTGTGTCTCACTCTGCTCTTATCTGTTTTCCAGACAATCTTTGTCAGCTACTATTGGAGACAAGGGACCTTTGGACCAGCACAGCCAAAGTGTTATGGTGTTAAAACAACATTAATTTTCTCACTCAGCCTCACTCAATCCAGACAATTTTCCTTGGAGACAATCGGGACGTAATCAAGAGCAGTCAGGCTCCTGGGTAGGAGGAGGTGGTGATAGGAATGGCTATTACAAATCAATTTGCAGAAGATCTGTTTCTAACATATGCGACAAAGCGCACAGATTTGGAGGTCTAGTTTAGATTTTTTTTTTCAGTTAAATAGTTATAGTACCAAATATATTTATTTCTGCCCTTGCCTGTAGCTAGAGAAACAACATTTTACACAGACTCAGCTTAACCATTCCATGGTTGCACCATCTGAGCAACAGACCTGGCTAAACACAGAAACCGACAGAAGGATTTTTTCTTATAAGTGGGGAGGCTTAATGCAGATGAAGTGGCCATATGGAGTGAAAAACATAGCCATTAAGAAGATGGAAAGATACTATTAGCACAAGGATTCCCAAAGTTTGTTTATGGAAAACTGGCACAAAAGCAGGGCATCAAGCCACAGGACCTAAAATAATAAACTTGTAATTCA
Organism: Pavo muticus; assembly: GCA_016647715.1. Taxonomy (NCBI): domain Eukaryota; kingdom Metazoa; phylum Chordata; class Aves; order Galliformes; family Phasianidae; genus Pavo; species Pavo muticus. Next base: position 352,287 of record JACDJE010000194.1, on the reverse strand, counting down.
CAGATCATTTCTGTTCTCAGCACCCTAAATCTTTCAGTGGCCTCTTTCTTAGTGCTCTCCAAAGCAGAAGGGTGAGACACTGGTTCTTGCTGCTTCCAGAGAAATGGGAGCAGCTGAGGGATGCAATTTGTTGATATTATGACACATTCCGCCCTCTGGACTCTTTGGATCCCAGAAGTCTCAGATAACACTTTGCATGCGTGTAGAAGACTTTATAGCTGCAATAGCCTGAGACATCACCTGAATTCATCCAGGACGGCTGCAGCTAATGTCAGCTTGTGGGTCTTACCCAACAGTGTCCCAGGCTGCCCTTTGGAGGCTTTGCAACAGAAGAGGCAAATGAGAAGTCCTGGTGAGGGAATGATGTCCAGAAGTGAAAAACTGGATGGAACTCTGTCTAGATAAGGAGGATCGGGGTAAAATAACGAGGGTTATCCAAAAACATTATAACAAACAAACAAAACCAAATGACCTAGGATTTGAAAGAGCTTACAAGTTAGTTCATTCGGAGTGTAAGGAAGTGACCAGTAATACTCCTCCACTGATCACAAGTGGTGCTGCATAACACTCCTACAGCAGGTACGCTCTCATGCAAAAGATACTCCTAGTCTGAAAAGAGGCAAGTTTTTGTTAATCTCAATAATAATTACAGCAGATACAGAATTGTAGGCAGCTAAAATGGACCAATCAGTAGCTGTCAAAAGCATTTTTTGGGACCAAAAAGAGAAGCTTGAATGGCACCTGCAAACTCTTCAAATGCACTTCAGTAACTGTGTGGACAAACAGAGTTGTACATTCACAGCATGAATAACAGTCCACAGAGCCAGAAACTCAGAAACAAATAAACCTTTTGGCATGAGTTTGCAATATGAAATCACTTTAAAAAGAACACAGAAAACATTTAGCCTTCTGGTCATTTATTTTGCAGTATGCAGCAGTACTGTGTCTGCAACCTGGAGGTGATTAATACAAAATACCGCTAAATCTCTACCTGTTACAGAGAAAACCCTTAAAATTCCTCCTAATTATCTTCCTGTGCCAGAACGGTCAAACCTTTCTGCATTTTTAATCAGTGTTACTGTTAAGAATTCTCATCATTTTTCACAATTTAAATATAAAGATTTTGTTGAAATAGTGTTCTTTGATACAAATAATTTAGAGCAAAGAATGTGTGCCAGCAAAGCAAAGTTAATTATTTTGTCTGAATGCTTGGCAGATGAAAATTATGATAGACCTGGAACATGTCTACGCTGGGAATGAAGGCGTGGTGCAGAAATCCCCAGAGAAGAAATGAACGAGCTAGCTCCAAACCTTGAGCTGAACAACCATGTTTGCACGGAGTTACTGACAGGGAGTTTCAGTAAGCTTCATTCCAACTGTGGGCAAGTGCTGATGGACCATTAGCTTCCCAGCTGGCTGCAATGCGATGCTGCGCTTTTTGGGTGATATCTGAACTTGAGGCTCCAAGTCAGCCCATGTCTAATTTGAAGCACAGCTCAAATGAGATTTATGAAGTACCTAGTGGTAGCTGACTCTGATTGGACATCAAAGTTTGGATGATTGTTTTGTTGCCTCTTTTTTTTTCTTTCCACTCTGATTTTTCATCGTTTCAGCCTGTATGAGGAAGATGATCAAAGCTAGTCCAAGTCAATTTAATGACCACTGCACGTCCTTGCTATTCCACAGTAGAAGGCATGGTAAAGCTGGTTGAACTTCATTCCTTGCATCAAATGTCAGAAATGTTGTTAAATGGAAGGTTAGTTAATCATTTCAGATTCCATTTATCTTATCACATGCATTTACATAAAGGTAATTATTTATATGGTACACTAATTTGTTTGTATTCCCTATGGAAAAAATTCTAGTTTAATAGAATGAAACCAGCAGTCACCCAGAAGGTGTATTAATGCTCCAGTGCCACCTTGTGCTACAGTTTCCACTGGAATGGGGAGATGCCCCCTACCTGTCCTTGCTTGCACGTAGAATCAAACTGACAGGGAACTCAGGGAAAAAAAAAGAAAGAGAGAGCAAGGAAGAAAGAATGCACTCACAGACATCCTCAATACAGGCCTGTAACCTAAAAGCAGAGTTCAATCTCTTTGTAAATCCTTCGCTATGGAAACCACAATTGAGCTGCTTTCTGTATTTCCCATTCTTGATGGAAGGCCTAATTCTTGTAAGTTACTTTACAAACTGACCTGTCCCCTTGAAGCAGAGCCAATGGAGATTTATGTAAGACTACTAGCACATAGTAGTTAAAAAAGAAAAAAAAAAAAAGAATTTGACTGACCAGGGACTTCCTTAAGTCCATGATGCAGAGATACAATGGTCTTCGTTGTCCAGGCAGGTAAGGTGAACAGGCACCCTGGCAGAGCAAGCCCACTGGGGCTGTGATTGCTGAGAAGCCAGGTCTCGCTCCAGTAGAATCAGACTATGCTCTCAGAGGCGTGGTGATAAGACTTTAATAGCTTGATAAATATTTGAACTATCGTTATTAGTAGTTATTTATATAGCAATATAGTCTGCAAGCAACCACCAGTGATTTGGTTACCGATGTTTCAGGTAGCATGTAAAATGAAAAGTCTGCCGCTGCCCACATTTCTGAAGGGCATTACCTGCTGCATCTGTGATCAGGTGCCACAGGCAGATGCAACCAGCATCTCTAGGAAGCACCAAGGATATGATTAACCTTATCAAAATTAGGCGTCAAAGCTGCCTAATCATACATGTATTTGGCAGGAATCTTCATGGCTTCTCTCACTTCCGCACTCCCCACGTGCTCTAGGCTAGATGTCTAGATAGACATTGAGCTTACATCTGCAGGAGAGCAGCACCCCGGTGTTCAAACACACACAGAGAGCCTAGCTGTCTCTCTTACGTGTGTGCCAAACAGCTATGGCTGCTTGATCATATACACAGCAGCCAGGTCCTAAGGCAATCCATCTCCTGTTTCACGGCCTTTATTCCTTGGTCGCAATCCATTTGTACTTACATGTGTGAGGTCTGGGATGAATCCAGCTGCACACCTCTGGGATGAGGCTCCCCGGGTGTCCCTGTGGAATGTGGCAGGAGCAGTAGCAGCTGCAGTGGGGTACAATTGCCTTTCCTTTTCTGCTGGCATGATCATGTGTATTTTGTGTTCCTTCAGGGAGAATCTGAGGCACGTTCAGGCCTACTGGCTGTATGGGAAGCAATGAACCAGACTCATGAGCCGGCAGGCAGCCAGAGCTATAGCTGCATGAGCCGATACTTATGTGCTGTGAGAGCAAACGCTGCCACAGGTTGCCTGCCTGACCTCTAGGATAGATCAGCAAGCACATTTCCCTAGAGATATGACAGGAACAGATAAGGTCCTAAAGAACTACCTTTATTGCAAGGCACTTAGCATGTTTTAGACCTGGAACTGTTTGCCAGGATTGCCCTGTCTTTTCCCCAAGACTTTTCTTCATGAGGTTTCCATGACTCCTTGTCCTTGGCATGGATGTAACACCTAGGATTGTTCTTGGTCAAGAGCTGCTGGACAGACTTGCCCTCCTGGGGTGGATGGGCTGAGGAAAGATGGGGACAGGCAGATATTGCACAATGACTAGAACAGGATAGGCAACCTGATCAAGACCCTGCATTTTGGTAAGCCGTTGGAAGCTCCCAGCTGTTCTCCCTTCCAGCTTTACCCTTTTCTTTCCCTCTCTGCACTGTGTTGGAGGGATGCTCCCCTGGACCAGGCTGTTGGTGTGTGCCTGTGGTGAGAGCCTGCAATATGTTTGGGAAGAGTGATGGTGTAGTGGGGATTGGGTGCTGGCCAAGTAGCATGTCCTAGGTGAAGACTTTCTGTTAGGACGAGGGTGCAAGAGTACACTCACCCTCTAGGTAAGCAGGAGAAGGGGATAAATATGCTTGTGCATTCCCTTTGAGCTCAGGATTGTGCCCTCTTTTCTGCAAGCAGGGAAGTTCGCAACCAGTCTGAAAATGGTTGAAATGCAACCAATGCCTTGATAGCTTTTTTGGGAACAACGTCTGGCTGGACTTCAGTGCTTCAGATGAGATTAATTATGTCCAAGATGACAGTGAGGAGACAAGAGATTAACAAATCTCGTGATAATAGTAACTGCCAATAACATCAAACTACAGCGTGTCATTTGTCATTAAAAACACTTTGCAGGCTGTAAGGAGTGTTTCCACTCAGGCAGTACTGTGTGATCCAAAGCAGAAGCCAAAGTGTCCTGAGGTACCTCGGGGCATCACACAGTGCCCACTGAAAGCGGGTCAAGGTGAGGTCTGTTTGCTGTTGGACTTTCCATCTAAACAACTGGCGTGCCTTCTAGCCAGGCAGCAGAACAGCCAGTGTACTGGCAGGAGACAGGAGAGAAACTGGCTCACACAACTAAATGGGGAACTTACTGTGCTCACTCCTGACTACTGCTTTTCAATGGAGGAACAAATCACAACTTGCCTCTGCCACCTGCAACTCCTTAGACTAGTCCTGGCACACTGCTGGAAATTTGGTCTGAATTCCAGGGATGTGTATTTCTTCCTAAAGGCTCCACCTGGCACGTGACAGCCTGTGGGAGCACAAGCAGAATGGGTGTGAAAGTGACCCTGGAGTAGCTGTCAGCACAGAAAAGCTCATAGTTCCTGTTCAGAGCTGAAAAACAGTTGTCAGATGGGAAGGATGGGTGCAAAGTCCTTCTGGGTTCAGCTAGGTGAAGAAGCAGAAGCAGGCTATGCCTTCCTAGCTAGGTGAGGCGGCCATCATCACAGACTGTTTGCAGCGTGGCTACAACCTCTGTTGGGAGACAGACTGGTAAGCAAGAGGTAGACCACTGTTAGGATAGAGGAAGAACTCAGCCATCCTTGCACGGTCACAGAATTGGGTGGATAATGGCATAGATACAAAAACCCCTCCTCCAAGGTCTTTTCTTGATGTGCAGTTGTCAGAAGAGATGTGAGAAGGTGCTCCTTTGCAGCCAAATACAATTACAAAAAATACGAAATATTGCTGTATGTTTGTTTCTGGGAGCACTCAAGTGAAAGCACAGCTCAACCACTAGAGAATTTTACTGAAACACGATGAATTTCCCTGAAACTTCCTCAGAAACCAAGTGAACCACCACGAGCATACCTCAGACTGCAGTTCACATGGGGAAGCCCAGGTCATTCCAGTACCTGTGTCCCTGCCACCCTCAGCTTCCCCTCCTTTCACCCCACCCTGCAGGAATGAGTGATCAGCTAACTGGGAGCAGACGCTTATACAATCTCTGCAGCAGAGGTTGGACGAGGCTGTAACGTACTACTCTTAATGAGGTACTTTGATCTTGCCTCTCCCTCTTTTATTTGTTTTACAGTCCTTTGCCTCACTTTCATCCTTTAGCAGACAGCCATCATGGCCCAGAGATCCTCCTTTTGCAAATAAGTTTACAAGGAAGGAACCTGTGAAACCAAGTTACATTTCAGGAAAACTCGTGTAAGAAAATACATGTGAAACGTCTATAAACTGACAATTCATAGGATTCATGAGAAGCTATTCAGACGTGAAAGTCCTAAACAACCCAACTAATTAAAGAAAAAAGTGTTTTTGACCTGATTTTTCAGAGTAAGTGAAGTATATAATCATAACTTTATGTAGCCCAAAGATTCCAATTTGAGTGGTAGTTTTAGCATGCAATAAGGACTGAATATAGCCCATTACCTTCTCCATGTGTGATTGAAGATATTGATGTTCAATACTAATAACATTCAAAGCTTGACTGTCCTTTAGCAATTCGCATTAAATTAAATGTCTCTCTTGGGAGCTATAGACAAATTTGAGGTACTAGAAATTTAATCTGTCTTAACATCTCTTCTCTACACGTATTTATTTACACCTTTATGCTCAAAAGATAATTTTAAGAGAAGGACTAAGACATCTTCTTGGATATCAGCAGGTCTCCAATAGGAGCATTTGCACTCACCATATTGCTGGAACAGATTCTATATCTTCAGAAATTGTTAAAAAAAAAAAAGAAAAAAAAAGCCAGATCTTGTGAAAAAGACCTCATCAACTACTTAACAGCTCTAGCAGATGCAAAGGCATTGGGCAGTTGCCTATAGCAATTTCATACACATAGAAGTTTGGGAAAATTAAAATGAGACTGAAATGCTAAGTTATCAACTTACTAGGAGGGGGAATGGCGAAGCATCACTTCTCTTTCCAGACATCTCAAAATCACAGTTTTATAAAGATGTAACTCTGTGTCCATGTGCTTTCCTCTATTGGTGATGCGCACAGGTGTCTGCCACCAGCACCAATAAACACCCACTCCTCCATCAGCATTGGGACACACGTGCATGCCATCTACGTGATCCTGGGTTTGTCTTTCTGTCATACCTAACTGAGCAGCCACATGAGATCTGTGGCCCGTGAGTCACTGTCAGACATCAGATATCACATGTGGGAGAATGGCAAAGTATGACAGATACTGTTACCATTATGTAAACTTACTGTCATAATCGTTCTTGGATGTTCATATTAATCAGTTACCTTCTGTACGCTCAGACATGGAGGTTTGCTTTCTGTGGAGGCACAGGCGAACACAGTTGTTCCTGATTAGGAGATAGCAGCTGTCTTTTCCTACTGCTTGGAGTCCCAGCTTTATTTTTACCAAACAAGAAATGCTCTATACACTTAATTGTTGTGGTATGTTATGTTTCTAACGCTTAGGATTGTCAAAAGGCTCAATTATTAATTTGCACCTGCTAGTATGGAGACTACACGTGCAGACTGGATATTCAGACTTGAAATCTGCTTGACATGCAAGTGGTTGAGGGGAGTTGTCCTTCATTTTGTGGTATTTGTCTGACTTCATCATATTGTGCAAGTTTTTTTCCCCCTGCTGAATGAAAAGATCTGTAATGCCCCTTGGCACTATTATTTTCTCACATTAATAAGGAGAGCATCTGTGTGTCTCAGTTCGGAAGATAATCTATACACATTCAGCCTGGTAAACAGAAAAGGAAATTGAGAAACCTGTGTTTATCTGAAAGGCTGTGTTGTATAAGCAACACACGCTCTGAGGCTGAAATGATGTTTTGGGGCAGAGACGGATTGATCAGTCACATGTGCCGAATGGGGCCAGAATTAGAGACCCTGGATGGCCTTCCACCCTGCAAAGTGTGTACCTATTCAGTCACGCACTGTCAAGGACAACCACAGGTTGTTTCTGGACCTTAACAGGCAGACAAGTAATGTGGAGTGAGTTTTGCAAGCTGGCAGCTCATGGCTGTAGAGTCTGTCAAAAGGCTTTTGTTCTTAAAAGTAAAGTGAAAGGTGTTATCCAATGCCAGAAAATTGCGTGGAGAATGGCAAAAAAAAGCTTTGTTCCTTCAGACTGTCTGAACACCGTATTAATCCTTACCTTTGAGAGATCACCTCTAGAAAAACAGAGGAGGCTTCCAATCTCTCTGTCAATGTGAGCCAGTTTTTCTACTATTGCAGCCAAAAAAGGTGCCAAATGACGACAAAATAGGTGTAGTTTTGTGATGAATAGGCTTGGGCAAATCTTGGCATTGTGCATCTCAACAAAGTCAGGGAGGTGGAAGCAAAACATTGTTGCTCAAGTGAAGGTGGAAGAAAAATATGTATGGAAAGAAGTGTGGTCATTGTTATTATTGGTTCTCTGCTAATGGATGGTGCTCCAGTGCAGCTATACCAGAACTAACGATGCAAAAGAGGATGGTGCAGCCTTGACTTTGTATTGGCACCTATTTTGGTGCAGGCAGACCAAAGCTGCCTTGGAAAGCCCACCAGATGCAGGGAGCTGGTTACCAAGGGTCTGCAAAATCAGAGAAGGTAAGCTCCTTGCCCCAAAGTAATGGGAAAGCGTTAGGTATCACCTGCAATGTTTTTGTTATGGAGGCACTCAACACCCTGCCCACGTTCCTCTCAGGATATGTGGAAACCTGCACTGCTGGAGTGTTCACTCAGTTTTATTCCAAAATTCTTTTCCCTTAGNTTTTTTTTTTTTTTTTTTTTTTTTTTTTTTTAACATATGAATGTTTTGAAACAGAAAGAAAAAAAATCTTTTTGAAATGTTTCTGTCCCATTTAAATATAAGTGTTAAAGAATCTGCTGTTAATTATCCATCCAGGATGATGGCATCTGTTATTTCTTTTTAAATGCTCTATTTACTCTAACTCTATAATGAAGTGCAGTAAGTATATTTGCAGTGGTTATTAACTCTTTGAATTACTGTTCCAAATATTTTGTTTGGTGCAATATTTTTTTATGTACTTTTGCCACACACTGACCTGTTGACGGATTGCCAAAATGCTAATCTATAACATTTCAGGGAGGTTTAATTCTGACCTTTTATGAAATTTCTCCTGATGCTTCATAGCAAAAGAAGAACTTCAGAAGTTCTGAAGGAAACAAACTATGTCATTCCTCTCAACGGTTTATTTTTTGAATTGCCAACATTTCATACAAATTTGCAGTCCAAAATCTTTCTCTTGGAAGCTATTCACATCAGAAAGAAAGACTGGTGATGCTGGGGGCAGAAAAACAGAACTTACACTTTTTTTTCCATAGCATTTCACATGTATTTAGTGTTTCTTTTTTTTTTTTTTCCAGATCTTTGTAACACTCTGTGTTTCAGATCTCAAGCTGGATAGATCAGTGGCATGCCCTCTATTTGACATGTCAAATTTCTGTTACTGCTGCCTGCAATACATGGGAGCAAATGTCGCTAGTATTTCTTGAACATATGCAACAAATTTCAACCTAGAAGTCAGCTCATGGGTGTCTGCTTTTTTTTTTTTTTCCTTTCTTTTTCCAATCTAGCAATGCCAAAAGGCCTTAGAGCCAATCTAAATGTAACTGACATCAGGTCTGTGGATCTTTACCCAGAGCATTTGCAAGGGAACTTCAGTAAGAAAGAGAATCTTTCTCTATGGTGTGATTCTCTTAGCATATGCAGCCCAAGAGAGCTCAAAAGCTGGGAGCGCCTTGTATGTCTGCTTGAAGTAGGCTGACAAAAATCAAAAATCTTACCCTTTGTGCTAAGAATGCATATTAGGTCCCAGCTCTGCAAGCGGGGTAACCTGGTCAAATTCAGCAAAGCAGGTGGAAGAAGCGGGGCTGCTTTTCCCCCCTTAAATGCCGCTTACTTAACATGCCTCTCCCTCTGCCCACTGACATGCAGGGACATGCAATGGGAGATGAGTTCTGAAGGGTTAATCTGAAGTGAGTGTCTGCCAGGAGCAGAGCTTGGGGAACAGGAGTTGGGACACGGACAGGAGCGCTGGTTTGAAGCGTTCACAGCCCCCTTTCTTACAGTCAATGATGAATGACCTCTGAGAAAGCATACACTTTGGTTACTTCTCTTGATCTAACATTTTGTTTTGTTCCCTTCTTGTAATAGCTTGTGTTTTATTTTAACTTAACATGGTTGTACTAAAAAATATCTCTAAGATATGAATGCTATTGCAAAATCTTGCCATTCTTTTAAATTGGTACCTTAAGTTATTTCCTTCTCAAAGCCTGTTGTTATATGTAGGCTGCAATTAATCAAGGAAATGGGTTACCCTTTCTAATGCCAAACCAGTTTAAAAATCCTTCTTATGAGTTTAAAAAAGGATATCACAAAAAATATCAGTATGCTCTAAGAGGCAACAATTGTGCAGGAATTCTTCTACTTTCTGACCACTGTGGACTGATAACGTTGTCATGGTGGTTTGCAGAAGTTCAAAACATACAGGAGGAAAAAGATAGTCTATACGAGAAGGAAAAGAAAAAAAGATCAATTTTTAAGTTAATTTTTCATAAAAATATTTAATTTGACAATAAATAATTTGTTGAAATGCAAAAACTGGCTGACATTCACTATGAACTGTTGCATTTTTGCAGCACTGTGTAAATTTGAAGAAGAAATTAAGCCTAGCAAAGAGGGTTTTTTCTCCTAAGTAAGTATAAACAATAATTGTATACTGTTTCATAGATACTTTGGAGACTCTCTTTTCACTATGAATGAGTATTTTTTCTGGAAAGACGTAGTAGACTGGAGATACTTATGAATGCCTTATCTCCTGCAGGAACAAACCGAACCTGTATTTATGATAACTGGTTGACCGGTTCCTTTGAAATTTCCTCTAGGGCTAGGAAAGAACTTTCAGATGTTCTCCCAGTTTTGCCGCTTAGCTTCCAGACCTGGTGGAGGATGGAGGCTTCCTTTTTTCCCCAGTACTTTCAATTTTCTCCTCCATAGATTCCTGCCGCACAAAAACTGCAAAGCCAGGGAGATTATTTATTTAAATATGAAAGCTAATCCTACTCAAAGTGGAATTGACTGCTGTGAAAGCCTCTGATTAGCAGCCTGGTGTCTGCGCAAAGACAGAAAAATCTCTGATAATTAAAAAAAACTTTCTCTCTCTTAGCTTAAAGCAATAGAATTTCTTCTCTCCTAGCATGTTGAGCTGTCCTTTAAGGCTTTCCCTTTTTTTATTCTCTCTCACTCTCCCACCACTCCCCTGGCAGAAGAAAAAGAAAAAAATCTGTTTTAGCAGACATAAACATTGCATTTCATGCAATCTGAACCACGTTTTTCAATGGAGGAACCCTTCCTCAGCCCCTGCATGCTGCCTGCCTGTACTCTGGTTACCCTTGGCTATCTGCCCAAAGTTTAAGTACATGTTTAGTATCTTTTTAATATTTCACGTGTCTCCCATCTGGTGGGCTATGTTCTAGTGTTGCAGGAAATGGGCTTAATGATCTAAAGTTAGGTGGCCATTTTTCACTACATTTTGGGCATTATAACCTGATCTATCAACAGACTGAGTGATTATTTGTTAATAACTACCTGGCATTTTTCTTTCTCAGGGTACTGTATGATCGCTCAAGTGATGCTACAACCCACGTTTGGATTATTTTTCTTACAGTAATTATTCCATATTTATCTGCACTGAAGTATTTTTAGCCCATATCTTCCATCAGTTAGAGGATCCATGTCCCTTTAGACCTATTACATTCTTCTCCGCCATTTGCCATATTTAGATAACTGGCATCTCCATGCTTATTCTTTCAGGGATTGTTACGCTAGTGCTAATTTTTTGCTGATGAACTATGGCATAAATTCCCTTGCTCATTAATTAATATCAAGAATTATATTCTACGTCCAGTTTAGGATGAAAAAGGATTTCCCCTTCCTACAAGATACGTCAAGGATATATGGATTTTAGAAATTACAGACAGGCATGAATGCATTCCACATAAAAAATGTATTCCCATGAACCAATTTCCTGGTGGCAAATTATTGGCTGAATATATCAGTACAGATGGCTGTCTAAAATGCAATAATGCTAGGCATGTGTCACCATGATGTGGGAACTCATTCAGAAATGGAATGCTGCGGCATTGGAATAAATAGATATATATGTAGCTGAAATTACAGATTGTGGAATACAGCATGGGCACAGGCTGTTGCTGCTGCTTGGTACTGAGGCTGTGAGTTTGCTTCCCAAGAAGTGTAGTTCTCTGTCATAGGCATTTTATCATACATTTGCTGCAATACCTATTAACTACCTAATATAAAGACGAAGAAAATAAAAAATCAAAGCAACTTTATAGTTTGGGATATACAGAAGCTAATGCTTGAGATCCATCTTTGTCATTATCAAATCAAATTTTTACACAAATAGATAGTGATAGAACAATGGGGAATGATTTTAAACTAAAAGAGGGGAGATTTAGATTAGATGTCAGGGAACAGTTTTTTACTGAGGGGGTGGTGAGGTGAAGGAAGAGATTTCCCAGAGAGGCTGTGGATGCACCACCCCTGGAGGCGCTCAAGGTCAGGTTGGACAGGGCCCTGGTCAGCCTGATCTGGTGGGTTGCAGCCCTGCCCATGGCACATAGACTGGAATTGGATGATCTTTGATGTCCCTTCCAATCCAAACTATTCCACAATTCTACTAACTTAGTATGAGCAATACAGAAGCAAGCCATGTGGCTCTGTCTGTGGTAAGAAGCCAGCGTAAGGCATGCCTTGTGATTGGAAAGAGGTGGTCTGCTGTCCTGTGGCATGACACCCACTGTGGGGTAGGGGAAGTTTCTGTTGGTGATGTTTTCTATTGTGAAACTGAGGTCTTGAGTCAGACTTGGTTCAAGTATCCCAAATGCTGATGAGAATGGGGGTGAGGTGGTTAATAGTCATACAGTGTCAAACAGTTACAAAAAGGTCCTTAAAAACTATTGAAAAAGGGCATGCATAACAAAGTAAAAGAGAACTGTCAGGTGTTGAGAAGGTGTTCTGAGATGCCTATTTTCATACGTTACCTCAATATGAACCTACAAGTGCATTATGTAGTCATAAGTCAGAGTGTGAATTACATTCCTGGCTGGAGAGCAGTTAGAGCTCCAAAGACAAAAATAAGTATGTGTGCGTTTGTGTGCATGTGCAACCATAGCACAGTGGGGGCACAAGTTTTGCAGAGCAAATTTTCTCTACACACGTAACATGGGAGAAGGCAAATAGCTGCATCTCACGTAACTGAAAGAATGCAAAAATCCCATCATTACTCCTGGCCCCAGTACTCAGCTGGGGCCCTTTTATAAAAACATTTGTAACCATGTGCAAACAGAAAAGAGCCAGATATTCTTCACAGTGCAACGTTTTATAATCTCTAAAAATGTATGCATACAACACTGGTTTTATTTTGAAAGAAAATTAGCTGGTGTTTCTAGCGTCTTAAGCTACCTATGCGAATACTTCCATACATCCCTAGCACAGGAGCGAGAGTGATGGCAGGTGTGGGCTACTTTGACAAGCACTGTTCCAAATAAGACTTAGTTGAGGAAAAAGTTCTTGGGACAGGAACTTCTGTAAACCACTGCTGAATGGCCTCCAAAGGTTTCAGATGATCAGATAGGTTCAGCAGTCAGGGATGACATATTTTATATGCTTCTTGCATGGGCAGGATGCTACTGGCACCTCTTCCAAAGGCAGCCTCCATAGTAAAAATTGCCGATTATGGGAAGTGTTAATGCCTGCCAATGTCTTCCCAAGCAAAAACCAGTCAGTAGCCATGAAGGCTGGTTTGGTAACTGTTTCCTTTGTCAATGACATCTTTCACTTTAGAGAACAACAAGCATGAAAGTATTGTGGATCTCCTGCATTTTGAAGAAACTCTTTTCAATTAGGCTGAGAGTTTTTGGCTTAGGAGTATAATCCTTTCAAAGGCAAATACACAAAATTCTTTAAATGGAAGGGGAAAACAATTATTTTCTCAATCTCCATGTGTTTATACTTTGAACATTGGTTTTAATTTTATGCTAGTAGCCAAAGAGATCAAGTCCTCACATTGTATTTCTGCTCCTTAACACAGCACTTTAGGCATCTATAAATGCTGTGAACCCTATAAACACAGAAATAACTCCAAGTTCTGAAGGTCAGTAATGAAGCAACTGTTTGAAATCTTGAAAGGCCTGCTTTAACAGCTGCATGACAAATTTGGGTTTACAAGAAACCCTCTTAGAGTTTCAGTAAAAATGATTAATGAGGCTCTTACAGCTTTTAGACTTTACTGCACTTCGTGCTCCTCAATGACACCACACAATTGGTCATCATCTGCTATATGAAATGTAATGATTTTACTTTAATTCTTTTCTATTGAATTTTTGTACTCATTCTGTGCTACATTACAATTAAAAAAGAGAAGACAGATCAGACCTTGACAGCTGTGCCACGCTAGTACATGCATAAAATTTCTTTCTTGCTTTATCAAAATGTGTAACAGTTAATTTATGAAAAGAGGGGAACAATTCCGATTAACAGTAATTTTTTTTCTAACTACCTTTGCCATATCCAAAAACAATAGGCAAAACAAGCAAGGAAGGCACAAAGCATGTACATTGCCCTCATCAAAGAGTAAATTGGTGTTAGTTACTTTGTTTGTATATGTACACAGGAAAGGATCTAGTTTGTCTATAAAGTAGAAGTTAAATCTAAAACACCTAAAGACTGGATTTGCTTCAATAAATTTTGAAATAGCGATCAAAGAGGAAATCAGTGGTGTCTCCTTAGTATGTGTAACTCACTCTAATATCCTTCTATCAAGCTATCTTTCTTAATACTGTTCAAATACAAAAGCTCCCTAATGTTCAAAGATCAGACTATTCACTCTGTATAAGACCGCTTAGATATGGTGCTTGCAGACCTGTCAATGGAAGATAAAAATACAAATATTTGTCATCAAATTCATTTTCCATTGACAGATTTATGCTGTACATGGGCATCCAAAGTGTTCCATCAAGAGCAGAAGTTTGCTGTCCATCTTTGCTTAGAATAAAATTTTCTTTTTTGGATTAATATACATTTCGGAAGGATCACAAGCTAACTGCAATTCAATAAAGAAGTTTTGAAGTATTTTAACATTTAAACAAGCAAAATGTCCTGTTGGAAGTGGAAACTTTTCTTTTATTTTTCTCTCTCTACATCCTGTGAAGGTTTGTTCTTGGAATGTAGAACTATAATATGAAAATCTGAGAATTCATGATATATTTGGGGAACAGCAATTATAATTGCTTTTCTCACTCTCTCTTCTTGTATGGGCATACTTGTACATGCATCTGCTAAATATGGTACATATATTTCACTCAGATTAGAAACAAGCTTGACCTTCATAATCATGTGTACTGCCTAAGGATAAATACATTTTCCTTGAGCACTCTTGGAAGAAACTTCTAGTTAGTTAGGTAAAGACAATTCACGGTGTAAGAAATTGCAATTTTATACTCATATGGAACTCTTTCCATGTGAAACGAAAAGAGATTAATCGATTCAGAAGCTCTACAGTCTTTTTTCCATCTTAAATACAAGAATTAATCTGTCCTACTGATTTTTTTCTCCATTTTGCAAGTTAAAAGTACTTCTAAGTATTAAACAATCAGAGATGAAATATCACTTTCATTTATTACATCATCAAAAAGGTGTTTCATTAGGCCTTTACTTTGTAAGTCAAAAGCTAATTCAGTTTTTAAGTCTAAGGTTGGGATTTATGGGATATGAGACACCTTGAACTGAGTGAAAGCAACCTTAGTAATAAAGACTAAATAATACAAAGGCTTTAGTATATCTGGAATGGGTCAAAAGACATTCACTACTATTATGAAACTTCTACTCTTCCCCATCCTAGAATGTTCCTGATTTTCAAGAGCTGCCTCTAGAACAATTTCTGAGTTGGTCTCCAAGTTGGTTTACATTTTATTAGCTGAACAACTATGGATTACTTTGGAATTAGTAAAATCTCTGTTCTGGGGCATAGACATCTTAAAGGTTATTTGCAAAACTCTCAAGTGTCTCTCCAAAAGGTTTACACTTTTAAAGAGAACTTTAGAAGAACTTTCACTTCAAATAGTCTGGAACAAGAAATTTCTAAAAATAAACTAGTGGAGAAAACCAGAAATCTGTGCTTGCACATGCGCTGTCCTCCTCACATCCCCACACAGGAGCACACACTGCAGGGTGCATCCTCACCTGCTATAAACTTGCAATGTTTTCAAAGTCTCTGTGGCTGTGTTGCTACATCTATAATGATTGCTTGGAAAAGCTTCATAAGCTGAAGAAAGAGAAAAGGAATTTAAGATTGCTGCATCTGGTCCAAAGCAAACTTCCTCTCCTTTCTTAATCAAAAGGTTATCACTCAGATGTAGATCCATATTTCTGGGAGCAGTGGCCACTTTGAAGTAGGAAGTGTATAATTCAACTGAAAGATGTATTTGTAGAAAGAAGGGAATAACCTTCTCTGCATTTTTCTGAGCTTGGTGGAGGTATTTGTGGGCTTATTAAAAAAAAACAAACTGTATTTGCCACCTTACACTAAAGAGCTTGATGCTTTCCTCTTAGCTCTTGTAGGCATTTTGCCCAACTACAGAGCTCTGAGGTACTTATTAAAAAACAAAATCTAATTAAATTGTTGCATGTTGACATACCAGAGACTCTAGTTTCAAACTATCCTCTAACGTTTATTATATTACTGACTTCCTTGTGGGCTCAACTCTGACTGCTTTGGAAGTCATAGGTGCGTAGGGTGACTGGCGACCATCTTGAAAGAGCTGATGGAGTATTCTGCTATATCCTATCCCACTGTTGGAGCGACTTACTGCATGCCAGGATCTGTTACCTCAATTCTTATTTTTGTCGAATTATCACAGCTACTCAGGTTGGTGAACTCACTGAAAATTTTTTGCATGGCATATTTCTGGATAAAAACATCCTTAGTTTGTACATAAGAGGCTCCAAAGCTCTTGACCCAGGTACAAAAACACAAACAAATAACAATGAGATGAAGTACCTTGTTCTCAAACATGATATCTAAAAATTGTAATAACCATCGAAGATGAAACTTCTTGTGCTTGTGTGACAGCAATTATGTATTTCATATTATAGCCTACCTACAATGTGTTCTCATTCTCACCAATGTGCACGCATAATCTCTCAGTAATTCTACAGTCATTATTTCTGTAGGAATCTTTATCCAACACAACAGTGATTAGTCAAATCTCTTGCCTTCACATTCACAGGTATTTCAGCAGAAGGCAAAATTACTCTTTGCTGCCTTTTCAAATCTTCCATCCTCAGGGAATTTTTTTCTGACTTTATTTTTTGCCCTAAGGTGCAGGGATTGACAGTCCTTGTCATTTCAAAGTAACAGGTATAAGTGAAAGAAACCTGTTTTAATTCACACCACAGTGCAACCATTCCCTGAAAATGTAATTTATGTCAGTAGTATGCTGAAACAGTGAAAACTTTTCTGGTTATCCAGAGCAGTAGGAAAACCTTCCTTGGATGTACATCTTTGCCTTTAACCCTTACACTTTCAGAAGCCGTGGGGGACAGTCCATGCAGCTAGGTCAGATCAGACTGGCCCCCTGTTTAGTCTTGGGTCTTTGACCAACTGACCTCAGTGTTCACTGGGCAATGTTGTAGAGGACTGCTGCCTGCAGAACGTCATTTAGTGCAGAGGTGTTAGCAGGTGGCTTTTACTTAGCTCAAACATAGTTTTATCTGTTCTCAGTCCCTGGGCATTCAAAGGTAAGCCTCCCATCTCTAAACAGATGCCCCAAGCAGTGAGCAATAACCATTTAAAATGAAGAGGTACCACGCTCTCTACATCATTTCTTGAAATCCTTCAGTGGTGGCAAAGGGTTCAACATTCACTGATCTTCATTGATCCTGACTACAGGTCCCAGATACACTAATTTGTGTTAGATTTGCAGATGTCATTGTGGCCCAGTATGCGTGCCAAATTTACAAACAGATCATTGGTATAGCTTTGGAGTAGACAAGCTTCCTGTGAGGTCACGGACCTGGGATGTGCTCAGGACCAACCTCCTGCTGTTCAGCTAGCCCTACACAATGCAGGACATGGCTCTAACTCACCACTTCCTCCTCTTTCCAAGCAAACAGGAGCCAGGGAACTACAAAGCGGGTGATGTGACTCCAGGCTTAAGTAAACCGAGCTGAAAATTTGGGCAAATCTCCATTAAAAGGAGTGAGGAAAAGGATTTTTGATTTCTAATGCCATCAAAGGTGTTTTTTGGGGGGAAGCTTGGGCAAAAGCAGTTTAAGATCTCTGATGTGAGAGAAAAACAAGACTGCTGACAAAAGTTGTACATGTGAAATTCCCTCTCCAGGCTTTGCAGAGCATTTTAGACAGTGCTACATACGTATTTAGTTTTAGTCACTGGATGGTACACAGAGACAAGGCAGTTGTACGACATTTATTTTTAGACAGCTTCTTTGAAAAGAAGAGGAAAACCGCATGCAGGGAAATTTTACTCTGGCAGCACAACATAAAAATAATTTGCTTTCTGTATGCAAACAAATTTTAAACCCTATTTTGCAATATTAAAACAATGTAAAATGAACAGTTAGCACAAACAAGTAGACTTCTTGGTTGGTGGACTCTTGCTTACACCTGATAAAGAATGTAGATGCCCGTATGTTTAGATGCTGCAAAGTGAGTATTTAGCCAACTGGTCCCCAGAATAGAAGCAAAAATCTAAAGTTAAGTGCTTGGGCCATTCAGGCAGCACTTAGGCACATCAAAAGGGCTTGTAAAAAACCCCCCAAAACCACCTCACATCTAGCTGAGCAGAGATGTGTCCAGAGACAGCAAGCTGGAACACTAAACATAGGGCTTGGCTGTAAAATTAGTGCTCTGTTTTTCACACATTTGGGTGCTGGGCGTGATGCTGTGGTGCTTTGCTGCGATCACGGAAGCACGTGGCTATAGCGGCAATTTCTAAATTTCCATTCTCCTGTGGTCAGAGCTTGCTAAAACATTCCCCCAGCTTATGGGAGCAGTAGTAGGCAGGTTTGGAAAGGAAGCCTGTGCAGTTTCGCAGGATCTTAAAGCTAATAAAATGATAATAAGGAAACCAAGAGAGAAAGATGACTACAGATCTGACTGTTTGATGACTAATCTGATCACTGTGGGAAGACAAGCATGATTTGTGGTTTAAGGTCAAAGGTAATCTCTGTTTATGATAACTAAAAATAAAACTAAACTGACCATATTTTTCTGAATGAGAAAGAGGGTACTTTGATGGTGGCATTCAAGAATCACAAAATATTCTGGTACAGCGCAGAAATATATTATTAATGTTCTGGCCGTGCTGTGATCGAAGAAGGAAGTGTCTGAGCCTCACATCTTAGCACAACTGCCATTGAATGATGGAGAACATATATTTACCACGTACAAAACAACAGCAGCATCCATAGCTACTCAACATTTTCTTGAGTCCAAAAATTGTTCTCAGCAATGATCACTGAATTCTGGTAAATATAGAACACATTCTGTTTGGAATTAAAAAGTCAGTTCTCTGTGTTAGAAAAATAAGTCTTTTTAATGAAGAATTGGAATGTTTCATGTTTCCTGAAAGTAGTCCTTGAAACATCTATGAAAAATCAAGATGGCTTGAAGAAATCCCCGAGATATAATCAATTTACATTGAACTTCCAAGCTATATCTGGTATTACACTGCTTGCTTCCAAAAGAAGGATATTCTAGAGAGCATAGAGGCTAGATTTTTGAAGTTTTTTAGATGTGTACTTCCCACTGATTTCATAAGAAACATCTGAAAGTCTTGATTTCAAAGGGAGATCAACACCTCCCTGCTTTAACCAGTATGGTTCTAAATTTCCTGCACATGAAAGTTTTGGCAGAGTTGGGAAACAAAGCCAAACTTCAACCTCCCTGAAAAATCCTTTTGAAATATTCATTTTTGGTCTTTTAATAAATACTTACAGAGAAGTAGCATGCCAGAACCCGATAACCTGCAGATGTGATGGTATCAGAAGTATCCTGCTGAATCTCCAGGCATTTGCCACATATTTGAACAGCCTAGAAACAACCACAAAGTGCTACATTTTTCCATGTAATTCATGTCACATTTGTCTCAGATTGAGAAGGTTTCTTAACAGAAATTATTTACTACTATTGTAAACATATTAATGGCATTCTTTCTTATGAAGAAGCTATGTATCTTTCTACAACCCATCTATTAGTGGCATTGGGTTATGCAGTAACCAAAAATATTTAAAGGCCAGATTTTTAGGGGTGAATTTGAAGTAGAAACTTACTCATCTTAAATACTTGTGCTTTCAGTGAGGCAAATGCTGCTAAACCTCATTTCTGTTTCTCCTTCAGTAAAACCAGTTTTTAATTCCAGAGAAGTTCAACTGTTTTCAATCATGTATCTATAAGGAATTTGCATCTCATATGCCCATCCATTGGGAAGAAAATCCCTAATTACTACGTATTCAAGACTTAGTAAGCTGAGATAGTTTATGGCAAGAAGGAAATTTACAGGACTTAACACAAATATTCCAGGCACGTGGTAATTAGATTTATACTCTCAGACATGGGGGGAACAATAAGCTGTAGGCATTTTGAAGTCAATCCGTAGGGGTCAACATCCTACTAGTTAGATGCATATGCGTGCACGGAGCAGACAAGCAATGCAGTGACACACCGAAGAAAAATGTTATGCTAGATCTCTTTTTAATTACATACTGAAAAATAGTTATGTGAGCCTCTGCAGGGATTTTTTTTCTTTCCCCATAAATTATTGAGAAATTAGTTTGTTTAAACGTTGAGCTGTTCATGGGAAAGTAAGACCCTGGAGGTTAGAGAAAGTGTTGTCACTCAAATCTGTTCTCCCAAAGAGCAATTACTGTAGTCATTAATGTGCCTTGCTCCAAAATCTAGTTTGACACTAAATACTGCCTGAAACGTTCGACAGACAGTTAAAAGGTGGGGATGGATCCTTTTCTCATGTAATACGCTGAAAAGCTTCCCTGTGCATTCGGTAATCTGGCTCCACACATCCTAGTGGTACTCTTATGAAACTGTTGTGGAACATATTGGTTGCATATTTCACTTGTTTCTGGCAAGAATAATTAGATGAATGTTTAATTAGCCGTGATTTTCTTTCATGAATCGCGGCCAGCTGACTGAAGGGCTGATGACAGTCTGTAATAACCAATAGTATGTGTATCAGAATAGCTCTAGCTTGCTAGTGTAACAAAAATATAGGTACTTTAGAAACACCTCCAGCAACAGCATAAATCCCTAGGTGGCATAAATCAAAGATTCACTGAAGTTGACAGGACTATTGGATTAGAAATATCTCAAGAATCTAGGCAAAGTTAATGAAATGAACTTCTAAAATCTTTCTGCCTCGCTGCACTTCCCAATATGGATTAAAACCCATGCGAGTCACCAGGCATCCTTCCCCCTTGTGCCACCAGCCTCTCCCTGTGCACAGTTCTCTTTGACCAGCTGCGCCCGCTCCTTTAGTCCTGTTCACCTCTCCCACACTGGAATGTGTTTCCTTCATCCAACATGGATGAAGCACATGGGGACATCGCACATCAGGGAGCAGACACCTCCTCCTTTCTCCTTTATACCTACATAAGCCTCTAGAGCAGCATGGCCTGGCCAAACTCTCCCTCTCCACTCCTGCTGCCCACTTGCAGTCACTACTTGCAGTAGTGCCTGAAGAAGGGCCAAGAAGCTGCCTATTGCAAGGGCATGAGGGATCCACAGGCAGCTAAACCCCTCCTGCATCCCCATGCAGGGGTACTCATACCCTTTTTAATACATTGCATGTGGAAGATGGCCAACATGTCAAAACTGGTTTTGTCTTATTTTGATGCATTTATTTGTCAATTCAGATGGTATGTCTGTATTTTTTAGAGGTCTTCTGTAACCTGTTATTTTTATTTCCACATCAGTACTATGTAGAACATGTATCTGTGTTCTTGTAAGCTGGAAAATTCATATTCTTTCACCAAGAAATGGGAAATTTTACACCCCACAATTTTTCTAGTTTTTCTTATTAACCTTATTAGTTGGTAGCACCAGTATCTACAGGCTTGTATCCAGCCATTACCATTTATTTTGGACCGTGGAAAACATTTGCTTGCTCTGGGATACCAGCAAGGAAACAGTAATTACTGAGATAGTTGTTACTTCCCCTTGAAAGCTAAAGAATAGGATTACGCTCTTTTGATAAACTAATAAGCCTGAATCAATTTAATATGTTTAATAGGAACCCTTGATAACAGGAAGACACCTCAAAGCTTTTGCTGTGAACTTTTCCCATCACTTCAAAACTGCAGACAATGAAGATAAATGAAATTGCACTTCATCAGTTGTAGTAGAAAGGGTAGAGGATGAAATCTGCCTAGAATCAAAGCATAAGCTGAATTATGATTTTCTAATTAATGATCATTATAATTCTTCTGACATCTGCAAAATGCTTTGCAAACTTCAGCTCTCCCATGAGTTAGGAAGTGGTATTATCCCAATTTTACACATTAAGTGCAAGCTGCGTTAGACTTTAACCTGCTCTTTTCCTCACTTTTTTTTATCTGAAGCATTTAATACCAGATCCAATGAAAGCAATAGGGGTGGCAAACGTGAGGTATTAGTCTTTTTTGAGGAACATGGTACAGAAATGGAGTCATAGTTTCTAATGCAGCTTGACTGATTATTGCAGGCTTAAAGCAGTGACACATTTGGCTCAATAAGATCAGTTGTGAAAGCTATGTCTTGACCAAGACCTTGGTCCTCGCAGCAGGATTTATTTTAACTGCGAACATTTCTATCCAAAAAAAGTCTTTTTTTCAGTTTTTACCTGAAAGTGGAACCATGTTATGGCTCTATGTACACTTGGTTTTCTACTGTTAAGACTTTCAAGATACTTGCAGTTACTCCTCTGCACACACCCAGAATGGCCTTGGTCTGAGCAACTTCTGCCTATGTCTTGTCCAAGAGCAGTCAGTATCAGGGAGTGGCATTTATTTGGCATTTTCTAAGGGTGTGTCTCAAATGCTGAAGCAATGGGTACCTCACAAATAAAAATCAAAATAAACAGAAAAGTCAAACCAACATAATACAACCAAAAATCCCATAAGGCAAAACAAAAATGAACCCCAAAGCAGTCACTGCTAGTGCTCTCTCTGGCCTCTTTAAAGTAATCAACCAGCTATCGAGAGCGGTGGGTTTAGTGTCCTTCAGTGGGAATCCCTTGGTCTGTCTCCAGCAGGCAGGAACATGGGAGATTCTGGAAGACTCATTGGCAAGTCTCCTCTTGTGATGACTGAGACCTTAAGACTGAGTGGTCCTCCTCTGGTAGCTCAGGTTCTTTATGGCTGGCCTCTACCCAAGACTTCGAATCATGCTCAGAGCATCTCAAGAGTCCAGTCACTTAATGTTGGGCTACATTCCACATAGATCCTTCTTTTTGTATGTAATTATTAACTGTGGACATGAATCTTCAGATTTCTGTAGGGGCCTGAAGTTGAACTTATACCTCTAATATCCAGAATAAGTAGTCTGATATTGAGAAATACTGAATATCATTTCACTCTGTAATTCTCTATATTGTCTCTTGTTCAGTTGCATGTCTTTATTTCTTGCTATATCTACCTTTACAGAAACAACTTCCCCCTCCTTCCTTGTATTTGCCTATTGACTGCTTGTGTTTCAGTCTTGCTAACAGTTGGCCAAATCACATATAACCATACAAAGTCATTTTAATCAGTATGCAATTCTGGCAGAATGTGGAAATTTACTCAATTCTCCGTAATATTCTAATAATGCAGTGCCTTGTTTCTCACATGTTAAATTGGAGTAGGAACAGTTTGTTACTTCAGAGAAGTTTTGTGAAGGTCAATTAGTAAGCGCCCTGAGAAACTCCAAGTCAGTGGGACAACACTGATGAGACTGAAAGGACTAAAAACCTAGTACGGTAGTCTGAATGCTGGGACAAAACCAGGGAGAGGAGCTCTGTGACCCTGTGATCAGGGAGGAATACAGAGCAGTATTAAAATATTTTTGGAAGGATATCTTATCCCTCATGAACGAACAACAGTGCTGCCATGTGAATATGGGTGGAAAATGCATGTACTAGGTTTTGCACTTTGTCACCTGCAGAAGGAGTGGGTTAGGTAAGCTCCACACGGTGAGTTATAGCTTCTGCTTAATTTTGCTGCTCATGAACGGGATGAGGAAGGGAAATGATCTAAAACACAAACAACCAGAACAATTACATAGCTTTATAAGGTTAAGCTAGTTGTCTTCAGAAAGGAGGGATAAAAAAGAACTCATTTATTGCCTTGGATTGCTTCTGTCTACAAATCTCAAGCACAGCTAACTCCACCCTGTCTTCTGGGCAAAAAGTAACTGGCATTAGGTACATAAATTTAAAGCTTATGTAATTCTTATGTCAAGGTAAACCCAGAAACCACCCACTGGTGGGGGTTAATTGCTACTGTGCGTTACTAGGAAGAGGACCTTCTCCCTTAAGAAGTGTAAGGTCTTTCTTTTTTTGGTTTGTGTTTACTTGTTTTTATTTATTTTACTTTTACTAATAATTAGTACTTTTTGCACACTATAGCCTGGGAAAAAGCAGCTCTACATGGTGAGCTTAAACCAGCTGTGACACATGACCATGTCGCTGGTATTTCTTCAATCTGCTAATGAAATACTGTTTTAAATTCTCTAAAAGAAGATGCTTTAGCTTATGCTGTCTGAGTGAATTAATATTGTTATGGCCTCCTTTTCCCCACACTATAAAAAATACAAATATCTATAAGTGAAGTTGGCTTGAGTGGAAAGGAATGGTTGCTAGGTAGCCACTGTCATGATAGTGAAGGTACCAGTAACTCACAGAGAAATGAGTCCCTCATAATTGCAAAGATCCATTTTTCACTCTCCTTGAAAATGAGCCGTTTTTTTTCTGTACAGATGACAAGATCACCAGCTCAGCAGGAAAACGTCCTCAGAAAAACACAAGCAAGAGGCTTTATTGTGTCTCCTCACAGAGACATAAAGGTTTTCAGATGCTTCCTAGATGTGGGTGGGGAAATGTGGGAAGGAGCCCCTGTACTTCAATTACGATAAGATATAATAACAGTGAGTGACAAACAAGAGCTGCATCTAACTGTCAGTGATACATGATTCTCAGTATTAACTGCTAGACCATGAAAAAAAATCTCTGGGACCTGGTTGCTCTTGTTTCAAGAGCAACAACAGCAGCTTCAGCCTGTGGCCCTCAAGCAAATTCCAGCTTTGAGGTCCTCATTTGGTCCTTTGGACAGTGATGGTTTTAAAGGACAGTGAATTATCTGACTAGGAAAGATGAGAGGAAATAGCCTTAAGTTGTGCCAGGGGAGGTTCAGTTTGGATATTAGGAAAAATTTATTCTCTAAAAGAGCGCTGTGGCATTGGAACAGGCTGCCCAGGGAGGTGGTGGAGTCACTGTCCCTGGAAGCATTTAAGAAACGCGTAGATGTGGGACCAAGGGAAATGAGTTAGCGTGCAATATTGGCCGTAGGTGGGACAGTTGGACTAGGTGATCTTAGAGGTCTTTTCCAACCATAATGATTCTATGATTCTGTGAAATGAAATGCTGCTAACCAAGGCATGCCTCAACTTGATCCTCTGGGCTCTTTGGTGTAAATGGGTAACAGTTCAATCACAGGTTGGCTGGAAATCCTCTCTCTCTTTAAAGATCGCATTAGTCATACCAGGCTAGCAACCTGTGAAATCACTGCTGGCTATTTACTTTGGTCCTGCTCAAGTCCTCCTTGGAGCAGGGGCTGGTATCCCAGGGATCTTGGAGCTACTCAGCTCCTCCTCTGAAAAGGGGTTTGATTCTGCTGATTGTTCTAAAAGAGAAATGAGCTACAGAGAAGATTAATTCATTTATTCATACGTAGACAGAAAGCCTGCAACTAAACAAGGAACTGATACCTACCAGGACTGGATCTACTAGTACAAGCTATTATTTCTATCTATTTACAGTTTATGTGCACGTCATATTTCATGATATGTTTTTAAGAGACAGCTGCTTTTTTAAACATTTACTAACTGAAACAATAAACCATAATTGCATTGGCAGGGAACTCCTTACCTTGAAATTTGCTATCACACTTGGAGTATGAAAGATTCAGTCAGATTTCAGCCTTGGAGAAGATAAAAGCAATATATTGATAGCAAAGGCAAGGAATCAGGATTCCCCGTGCAGTGTGTGTTTTGCAAAGGTAAATACTATGTAGTCCAAGGGCAAGATGTTGATTACTCAACAAGACTAATCTATCAAATCTCTTTGCTTTGCAGTGAATGTCTTTGGGTTGCAGGTCTTACTGCAGAACCAAGACTACACTGTATAAGGTGCTTTCTCAGGCCCTTAGGTCTGGTGGGGAAAAAAGGCTATATTTCAAGCAGAAGCAGTTGTACACCGCAGATATGGGCTCTGTGTATATCTCTGGATGTCTGAGAAACTGAAACTTGCTGTTTACCCTTCAGACTTTGGCAGATTAGGCAGTAAAACCTGGAGGTTTTATGGGAGGGAAAAATGGATATTGGGATTCAGTTGGGCCTTCAAAGCGTTTCTCTAAAGCACATTTGATTTTCTTCCTCTGTTTCTTTAAATATTATGCTGGCAATATACCTTGGTCCTGATCTGAAGAAAAAAGTAGTTATGCTCACTCAGCCCGTGGATTCTTAGGAGACAGCAAACAATCCTGACAGTTACTTCTGAGACAGCTCTAAGAGCAAAAATGTCTAAACCACTCTGCCCTGAAGATCTAATTGACCTGAAGTTATGGAGCTGCTGAGGTAGTGGGTGATGAGGGACATGGATGGACTGGCTGGGAATCCAGCACTGCTGGTAACTAAACCACCTCCATGGAGGAAAAACAGGTTCCAGAGTGGAACAAGGGAACAGAGGTAGCCTGAAAATCAACTCTGGGATACCTTGAGGCAGATCCAGGGTGGAGTCTTGAATTCTTAGGAGTTTTAAAAGGGTTCTTGCAGACTCATTAGGAGGTTGGTCCACTGTCATCAGTGGGAGGTAAAGGAGTGGTGGATGCTCCAGAGGGGATAGGTTGCTGTCAGGCAGGCCATGGGTCTGGGACACCCATCCAGTACAGCCAACACCTGTGGTCTGGTTGCGTACTCCAGTTATCAGAGTGCCTAAACAAGGTCTCAGGCATCAGTGTATACATCTCCCTACATCACAGCAAGTAGGCTTTTGAACGGAGCATGTGGAGGAAAAGAAAGCAAAAGCCCCACATTCTCCTTTTGTGCATAGGAAGAGAAATCTTGAGGACTTGCAGGACTCAGCAGGGCAGGGATATCCGTGTCTTTTCAGCCTCAGCGCTCAGTCTATATCATGACTGATCTGTGTTTTTCTTACTTGAAAGAAGGGAAAAGAGAAAACAAGAAGCACAATACAATAATACATTCACACAAAGCAGACTGCAGATCTTCTTCAAAAGGCCAACCACCCACAGTGCCTGAAGTGACAGAGTTATGGGGAAGATTAGGTTGCATTTGCTTGCACATCTAGCTGGGATAGGCGAATGTAGGGCTTTAAAGTTGATGCAGTGTGTATAATGCTAGCAAGAATTTTACTCAATAACCATTCAGAAACAGCTGGAAAGGTGTGCATTTGAGGTGGCCATAGTTTCATTGCTTGCTTGTAAATATCCCAGGTTGATTGGCACATAGAGAGTTAATGAAGTTATCATTCAGTTAGCTTAGTGGCTTTATCAGTTTTATACCAAACTTTAGTTAAGACAATGGTTAACTGCTTATCTCGCTACAAAGTGTGAGGTGTCGCCTCATGAGCAGTTATTTTCACTGGAAATAGTATCTAGAGCAAATACATTGATTACACATCTCCAGCAGACAATTCAACAAACAGGGTTAGGACTCTCACTCTGGCCATGGCAAGAAAGAGAGGAGAATTTAGAGCTTTCCAAGTGGCGTGCTGAGCTGCATGCCAGTCCAACATATGACTTACTGACAAGGTAACCTGGTTTATCAACATCGTTGATCTCTGGCATTAGAATAGTAATTCAGAGAATATAGTTTTCAAGGCACTGTAACACACTCATAAAATAGTGCTCACAACATGACTAAGAAGAGCTAAATAAGCACCATCTATGTTTTATGGCTAGTGAACATAAATAGGAGAGGAAGGGAGATGTGCAGCACAATGCTTCAGGGTCAGAGCTGGGACTGAAGAAGAGGAGGAATTGGTTCCCAGCTTAGTGCTTGCCATTTGTAATGCTATAACGTGATAGAAAGTACAGCAATAATAGTAGGGTGGCAAAGACTTTAGCTGCAGCAAATGAGGACAAGCCCAAATGCAGCAGCCGTGGAAGGAAAAAAGCTGCTTACCTTTTGTAGGCCTCAGTTAGGCAGGGATCTCCAGCAAAATACCCTTGCCTCCACTGTCAACCCTTAAATGAGGTCTGGGGAGGGGTGAATCCTGTCTCTACCCCTTCTGGTCTCTCAGGTACATTGCATGCACCTGAGCTCCCCTGGGTTGGCCCTGCCTTCCCACCAGGTGCTCAATCACTGCTTCAGGCCATGACTTAGCATTTCTGCTATACCATTCTTACTTGCACAGGACTATCCTCTGCTATCTGTATTTTGTATTAGGCTTCAGATAAAGGAGATAAGATACAAATAGGAATACAGCGAGGTACCCCTTGGTGTGACTCCCAGTGTCACCACCATCAGTGGTGATGGTAGATGGGCCATCTACCATTCCCTGCCTGCTGTGGCTGTGTATTTCAGCCCACATGGTAGGGAGAAGCTGGGGACCTGGGGGACACTTACACCACTGGGTATGCTACCCATGCTCTGCTGTCCTGGTGTCTTTATGTGGTGCATGGGAAAATTCACGCTTCTGATATTGCAAAAACTGGCTGAAACATCTTGCAGTGGGACACCAGCCTTTTCCCCCTTGTTCTCACATTCCCAGTAGATGAATCTCATTTCCATAGCTCTGTGAAGTATGATATGAGCGTCTGAGGAAAGCGCAAGCAGATGCTGATAGCTGAGGATCCCATATGTAGCAACTTCATGGTTTTCTCATGGGTAAGAGGAGACATGATTTCCGGTGAGATCAGCTCTTGCACATTTTTGCTGAGTGCCTGCAAGCAGGAATGGCCCAGCTGCTGAGGCACAGCCCCCCTTTTATCTCACGCACCCTCTCAGTGGGAAGCAATGAGTTATATCGTGACATCTGTCCAGCTCTCTCCACCTAACCACATATTTTGAAGAAGGCATCCTTTTGATCAAACAGAGCCTCCTTGGATTATTGTTTATCCATGTGTGTTTCCTCTGAATGAGACTGATGTTGCCTGACACAGAAAGATCAAACTTCTCTCAGGTGGGCTGGACAAAGCAAAAAGCATTGTGCAGTTTGGCGGCAGCGTCAGTGTCAAACAGCACCTTGTGTAGTGACTTGTTAGCCATGCTGAGCCCTTGCTGAATGGAATCATACGTGATTGATGCTAGCCACACTCCCAGCAGTCATTGTAGCTGAGGTATGGAGATTTCTGCTTAAGAAACAGCATACATTATGGATATTTGACTGTTTAATCTTCAGAAACAATTATAAAATGTAACAGCAACATTTGTCTGTGCTTACTAATGGATGACTGAATAAAGCTGAATAACTTCTCTGAGTCTGGGTAGGAAGAACCATAGAAAAATAGTGCTGTTTGTTATGACAAAAAATTAGTCCGCAGTCATCACAACATTAATGATTCCTAAAGCTAAAATCTGAAGCTGCTGAAATCAATGCACACTCTCTTCTAGGAGTGTATATAACTGAAACATTTGGTTTTTATTTCCCTGATTCCGTCACAACACTGGCAAATGCACTAAGGTAGTGAAACTTCCAATCAAAATAGGATGTCTGTGGACATCACAGATATGTTCCTCAGCAGCTGGACTCAGAGCAAGAAACGCACTTCTCAACAGAGAAGAGTGATTATTAGAGACTAATAAAGGGTTATAGGTACAGACTTTGGAGATGAAATCCTCCCAACATGAAACTTTGTGATAGACAAGCTTGGGCACTAGAAATTCATGGAATTTGAGATTAACAAACCTTCCACAAATGGTGAGCAAGGAAGGTCATGATCCTGCAGTTATAAAATTTGCTGATTTTCTTGCAGAAAACACGCATACCTCATTTTAAAATTGAGGCAGCCAGTAGTGACTGGTGGTGACAAAACACAGAGAGCTCTGAGGGAGTGCCTGCCAAATACATTTTTTCCCATTGATGTTATCACTTTGAAATAAATGACAGTTCAAAAAAATCACAGGTTTTGAAGAACCGAGTTGCTGGGAGATGCTTAAATTACAAATTAAAAAAAAAAGCCTTAGCAGCGGAAGGACAGAGGAGTTCCCTGCCCCCGGAATACTAATTTAGCATTATTATGTGTGAAGTGTGAAGGTCACCATCTTAAGAGAAGTCAATGAGCAAGTGGAGCAGGCAAGTTTTGCCTCCCAACAATAGGGAAATTCAAAACAGGCAGTAAGTGATTATGAAAGTGTTTCATGTACTCCAGAATCTGAACATATAATAAACCAAATGCATGAAAACGGCTTCTGTACTTTCAATATTAGTGCTATACTCTTAGATATGAATGTGGAAATGAGTCATCATGCTTGAGCATGTTTCCCCCTCTTACAGCAATTTACATACATTGATAAAAGAAGCCTATTTTTATTAGCAGAAAGGCGTGTAAGTTCTTTTTAACATAGCTGGCACTGCCAGGCTGCAGGTGGCCGTGCCCAGTGGCCTCACAGGAGCTGCAGCCACTGGCAACTTTGCCTTGGCTTCCCCATGCCCTTCCCTGTGGCATCTCCCTGATGCAACAGCATGGTGACAACGTTAGATCTGTTTAAGCTGTCAAACCTTCAAGCAGTGCAATTTGGTGGTACAGCTCTCTTTATAAAGGTACTCAGCAGCAGCATGGCTAAGGAATGCCATTTACCCACTTTTCTACAGTAGCAACTTCAGCAAAATACAGTGCCTTAAGAATAAAAGCTGCATGGTGCGCAAGTGGGACCATGATGCTCCTCCTGAAGTTAGCTGTCATTACTAGTTCCTTCCTTGACTTGAAACTTTGTAAAGAGGCAGATGGAGACTGTCTAGGAGGTTCTGTCACATTTTGGACAGTATATATATGCATATAGGCTTTCCCATGACTTCGGTAGCAATTCCAGCACTGAATTGCTGTGACTAAGTTCAGACCCTGGCACCTAACGTCTACTGTGCTATTGCTTGGAAATCTGCCCCAGGTTACAGTGTGGCTTTTATTGTTTTATCTTTTCTTTGACGTTCCCTAGAGAGAATTATATCCCAGGGAGACTACTGCATAGCATGGAGTACAATAGGCCATTACTGAATGCAATCCCTATGTAGAACAAGGGGATCCACTCTGCTGTCCCTGGCAAACCTCTCAGGAAACTGTACTTAGGTGCACGCAAGGAAGTGGATTTTCAGAACTGTTCAGCGTCAGCAAGGTCAGTTTGCAAACAAGTCCATCCACTTGGATCTCTTTTGAAAAATGAGGACCTATCAAGAATCACAACTGGAATTACATGTCGAGGGCTTTGCGGAGAATTGCCTGCAGAGTATTGAAACAAGAGGTGAGCTCATCTGAAAGCTCAACTCCAGATGTGGGGCTGAATACTTGAAAATTTAACCCGGATCTCCTTTGAAAATCTGGTTCTGTGTTGGAACATCTGTCACTGAAATGGTAATCAGGCTATTATTTATGTACAATTTTACCACTTACATATTCTAAATAGTCTTGACTCTTTCAAGCAACTTTGAGGACGTATTTTCTTCAGGCGCAATGGATGCATTTCCAAAGGCAAATCCAGATCAGATGTTCAATCTTCCATCTTTCCCGTGGACTTCTGCAAACATACAAGGGATATTGCTGGGCACTCTCTGGTTTGCTGATGAGGCATGTGGAAGTGAGAAGGCCATGTGGGATGTCTTGCTGTGTTCCCTACTCTCGCCATGCCAAATCATCCACCCCATGGGGATGAGTGGCAGAGCTGTGCCAAAGCCCACCAGGGACATTCCCAGCTTCCTCGGGCTCCCTCATGGAAAGAGATTGATGCTTGCTTGATGCTGAGGAGGAGTGACTGCAGAGGGAGTAGGAGAGATTAACCTCATTTACTCCTCCCTGATGAGTTTTTGTGGATCTCTCCCATCCCCACATGTGTCAGCAAGCAGAATATCAGGCAGCAAAGAGAATAAACTGATTCCTGGAAACTCCTCCCTGTGCATTTCTCTGTATGGGCTTTATATCCTAGAGGCAATCTGGGTCCTGTGTTGGCAACAAATGAGTAAAGTCATCACATCACCTTCCTGAGATATCTGATAGAAACCACAGGCAGGGATGCCTTTTTTTGGAATGGTCTATAAACCACTGACAAACCTGAATGCTTTCGGCTGTGTGAAGAAGATTTGCAAACAACGTGTTTCTTCGTATAGTTGATGATCTCCTTTGTTTGCAAAAAAACAAAATTTGCATAAACGATTCACTTGTCAAATGCAGAACTTTATCCAAAAATGGTGTGTGAATTCCATCACAGCAGGGGATAGGGACATATGGCACAACTTCCATTACTGGCCAGGTCGGACATGGAGACGTCCAATTCTCAGAGGCCAGCTGGTGGGTTCTGAGCTGACGGTTCATAAATAGAGGCTTTTTATTTATAAATTGAAAAGAATATTATATCTGGAAGTCATTGAAATATAAACATTAGACACACTAATGCCATTTTTACAGTCACTTTTAACCACACTTTAGAACAAATGATGGATGACTTGCTTCTGCCTAGCTATAAAACTAAAACAAAATGTGAACATATGCCAGTTCTATATGCTTCTTATTGCCCTACTCAGGCAGTGTATTAACTTCTTTAAATGTGCAATTTCATTTATTTTAATGCTTCTTTCATAGTTTATGTTCAAACCAACAGCAAAATTCCCATTAGTATAACTTTGTTTCTTGTGTTCGCATGTATTTACCCACATTTGATAACCAGCCAGGTGCCCAGATCTCTCCCTCAGCACCAGGGTGAAGCCCCATTGCCTTCAGCAGGGCACTGTGCCACAGCATCAACATCTCCTGCAAATGAGTGTCCAGAGAGCATTTGTGAGAGATAATAACCCAAGTTGTTGCCAGCTCCATTATTGATGGATATTGCCCTGATGTAGGCATGGCGCCAGTCCTTGCTCCAGAAGCTGTTTCTCTGTTTTAGATGAAGTCTTCACCATATCTATTCCCTGACTTGATTCTGAAATCCTTGCTTACTTTTGTGCACCTCTGTATATTTACAGCTGAGTTGTGAATGGGCTAGAACTTCTTAGAAACAGGTTTTTCTGTGTGTTTATTCAGCTTTCAATGGAAGAAAAAAAGTTAAAATAACAATATACTTGTGTAGTACAGCAGAAGACAATGGAAGATAATAATGAAACGAAGCTCTGCATGAGGGAGTACAAAAGAAAAATGAATTTGTAGATGGTCTTCAAAATGCATTAACAGTGAAGAGCTCATTAATTTCAAGTTATCACAGGTCCAGATAGCTGAGAGCTAATATTCATATTTGTACTGCTTTCTCTGAAGTGGTAATATTATTCCTTGATGGATATTGTTAATAAACAAACAAAGCCTGGTATTAGTTACACAATCAGCATGTGGCTGCTTCAGAAACCAAAGCCTCCCAAGTATACTACCTGCAAAAGTACCTAGAGCATTCTTCTTTTGTGGAAGGAAACGTTAACATCCCTGTTTTGGTTTTGTCATACATGACCTGCCACTTGCCTGACATTTCTACTTGAGCGGCATTTACTGCATAGTCAGAATAACATGACTTGGTCAGCTATGCTAACAGGCTGTCCGAAGATATTGGAAAAACCAATGCCATTTGATAGGGTTTTATGGAGAGACCTGGCCAACACAGATGCAGAGGCTGAAGAAATATTTTGAAGTTAATGAGACAGTATAAGATAAAAGAGTTACAGTTCAAGTGCATTTTACAGGAGGAAACACAAAGGTTGCTGGATGGTTTGAAGGTTTCCTAAACACAAGCAAATCTTGTGCTAACACAAGATTTGCATGAATTATAACATTTCTATAAATGTCAGCCTCTTGTTATTGATGAGCAATTCAGAAAACAAATTGGCATGAAGCTGAAGCCATGAAGAAAGCCATGAGTACAAAGTACAGTGCAGATCACCATAGAGAAGCCAGGCTGAAAACCCGGTGCTGGTAAACATGTGCGACAGGTCTCCCATCTCAGCAAAACCTTGGAAGTTCAGTGCAGTAGGAAAAGATGCAGTAGAATGAGAGAGTAGCAATAGAATGATGAAGCATAAAAATGATGCGACCAGCAAGCGTTGGAGGCAAGACTCCATGCGGGCAGACACGTATTGATCACAAGAAAAATATCTGTGCTTGCTCTGAATGCAGACTTGGAGACAATTAAAATAGAACAAGAGCTCAGGCACTGCTTTCTTTGAGGAAAAGAAAGAGCCAAAAAAGGAGTATACCCGAGAGGAAAATGAGAACAAAAAGAGAACACTTGCAAGGAAAGATACAGATGATAGTGGAGTTGGCAGACAACTTTTCAGTCAAACATTTTTAAAAAAAAATGTATTTTTCTAATTATGTTATATATTACCCTGTACACATTTTCCTAGAAAAGTTTATTTTAATAGCACTTCCTTAATTAAAAACATGCTCTGTCTTCTCCCAGCCAAAATGAAACACATTTTTTAGCAACTAATTATTCCTTTGAGGTTGAGTGAGCAGGAATAGGGAAAGTCCGTGAGGAGTATGGCATGAGAGAAAATACCTTTGTTGAAATTTTTCCTGCATTGTTGATTCTCCGTGGTCAAACATAATCAAAAGTTAAGAGAAATCTTTTCCTCGCTGAAGAAAGCAAAGGCTACTTATAAATTTCAAGCTCTTTTAGTATTTAAGAAATGTTTTTATGCAAAAAAAAAAGTGACTGAAGCTTTTCAAAGGCAGCATTTGTTTTGTGTCAATCACACGGGTGAAGACAGACATACTTCCATACATTTTCCCTGCTATGCACACACCATTGTGTATCTTATGTGAAGTGGGCATGAAAAATTTTATATCCATTTTTCTTAAGTCTAAGTGCACAGACTAGAGGATAAGCGGAGGAGAGAATCAGACTCATAGCTGTTCACATTCAGCCTTCTCATTTGTGTTAGTAAGCCAGTAATGATGCATATATCCTATTGCTAAAACTGTAATGGCAGAATAATTTCTGTTTGACTGGTGATGGAGAACACCACAATAACTTATTTATCTACTCTGTGCACAAGTGAGAAGCAAAGTGTAGCTATCTGAAGCCGTAAATGGTTCCCAGACTTCAGCAAATTTGACACTCTGTTAAGGTGCTTCAGTACCTCTTGCTGCTCAACAGCTACACAAATAGCCTAAATGCAAACATGTTACATAATCAGGTATCTGTGTACTCAGAGATATCAGAGCCTACAAATATATGCTTTGATAAAGGAGGGTTCATGGTCCAGATATTCATTCTTATAGAAGTGCATTAAATGCAGCTGGAAATGAAGAAATAAGCATGTGACCATGACAGCAAATCGACACAAACAACCGTGGCCTTGAATATACAAAGATGTGTGGACGTGCATGTCTTCCAAAACAGGTCTCTGCTTGTGCTTCAAAAAGGGAACAGCCCCCAAAGGGCAAGGAAGAAATATCCAAAGACTCACAAACAGCTTTTAACACTGGTAAAATCTTCTGGCTGATGGAGAAGCACAGCAGAAATGACGAGACCACGCATATGCTAGAGGAAAACAAAAATGATTCCTTAGGAACAGATGGAAATTTCAGTGGGAGACTGATACTGAGAACCACAGAGCAACTTCTGCTGTGTTTCAAAGCTCTCCTTATGACACTAACTGATAAATTAGGGGCAAGTCAGTCTTTATTAATCATTTTCTATCTTTGGCTGATATTTAAACAGAAATGGAGGCCTACACTGTATTGCTCTTCGAACTAATAAATGTTCATACCAGCAGAAATGCACATGAATTTCCGCACATCCTTAGATATCGATATTATTCACATTAGATTATTAAAGCGTCTCCTACAGATAAGCTGACAGAATATTAAAAGACTGCAAGCTAAATACAAATATAAATGAAGACGGTAACTGTATACAAGGTGAATCTTTTAAGAAGTGTTGTGGATCAAGGACATTCTATTGATGTTTAAGAAGCACAGAGATTGTAAGAGAAACAGAAGAGCTATTCATGCTGCATCCGCTCGCACATGCAACGTTGCAGCCATCATCAGGATGTAGGAAGTTCTGTGGTTCCTGAATAACATGTCTGCAGTACAGACAGCCTTTACCCAAACGCAGCATGTCAGAAAATGGCCACTAACAATGTAATCCGAAATAACTATTTCTCCAGCACCAACTAGTATGTGACTGCTAGCTTAAGCAGTTTCCCTTTTCCAGCTCTTCATATAGAAATCTATTGACTATCCCTTTCCCAGGCTGGTTTATTGAACAACATAAAATAAACACAAATATCTTTTTTTTCCTTCCACACACACAGACAAGAAACCTTTCTCGGTTCATTGTAACTCATATTTCTCCTCTCTTAAATAGCAGTGAGCTGAAGAGAACAAGAAAGTGTGTTTTTTCCTTGTTTCTGCTTGGCTTTTCTCTGGACCCAGTAAATCCATTTAATCCTTTTCTGGGCTCAAAGGCTTCTTTGGCTTTTTTATCCGGACTTCTGGCTCCAAGACATTTAGCCTCAGGGCCCTGACTGAGGGTTTTCCATGTTACATGACCCTTGGCTTCCTGTTCTTTGCAGCAAAAGGCATCCCAGTTCCAGGGGAGTGCTGCCAGCTTGCGCAGTGAGCCCAGCAGGAGCTGCACTGAGGAAAGGGCTGGGTCTGACACCTCCAGTCTGCTGCCCCTGGGACTGCCCATGTGGTATTCATGGGTCAGGGGGTTCTGCCAAGGCCTTGAGCATCCATGGCTCTCAGATGACAAGGTAATGTGCATGCATAGGTGGATAAAAGGCACTGCTGTTTCTCTGTCTGTTCAGGCTACTGCTTCTACTGTCCATAGCGTAAGTGAGGAAAACGTTCTCTGATCAGACTGCTGGAGCTCTTCTAATATTCTAATTATTAATACTATTTTTATTTTTGTGATTCAAGCTAATTTTATCTCTTGAAATGGAAGGTTGAATGATGAATGGGAAATAGAAAGCATTTTATTTAAATTTAATAATTCCCCAAAGTTACAGTTTTAGAAGTTAGTACCCTAAGGATAAATCTGACGGCTGCAAACCTTGCTGATGTGTATACTAGTTGATCTAATCAGCCTGTGGCATTAGACGAGTTGTAATGGAAAGAAAGAATCAATGTTAAATAGATTCTACATTAATATACATTATCTTGTCTAAATATTTATTTTTCATAAAGTATTTGTGATACTATTGGGAAAATTTTAGTTACAGAAGATTAAATACTCAGGAGTCTGAAGTACTCTGTTAATGTACAAATTGAGGGCTTGATCCTGGAGGACTGAATCTTGCTAGCTTCACTGGGGACAATTCCTCGCATATGAAATGCGTGAGAAAGTACTGAGTTTCAATACACCATTGTGAGATACAGGCATCTTTTATTTCCTGATCAGTTCCTGTAAAACTATAGGACCACACTTGTACAGAACAGCTATTTCAATGTAAATAATTTTTACATTCATCTGTTTTATTTTCTGAAGTACATATGTGTTTTGGATTTGCCCAATGACTACATATCCATACAAATGCACAATAAACAGCCAACTGTCCATTCTATTTACATTTTTGATACTGTGCAAAATGCCTTTCAGCTGGCTGATTTTACTAGACAGCATTATTTTGAAAGAGCTTTGTTGGATTCTGGTGTGGCACATGGAAATATTCCTGGTACAAATAATCTCTTCAGTGAACTCCACTGCTGCTGTCAAATTGGCCAGTGGAGGGTAAGCCAAACTGCAGCACCAGGTATGAAGGAGGTACAGAGAAAACAAGGCCACGGCATGCTCGTGTCACCTGGCATGGGGACATTCATGGCCACAGCTCTCCCTGACTGAGCCAAGCAGCCCCTGGGGTCAGGTCAGGATTGTCTGTGCAGAGGAGCAGAGGTGTGGAGCTATGGGACCTCTGATTATGTGCTCCTGGAAAGGATTCTCTTCGTCACCCTGCCTTGCTGCTTTCCTTCCCTATGTTCAGGGGATTTGTGCCAAAAACTTCTGCAGAGTGGAGACAAGAGATGTCCTCAGCTGGGATGCAAGTCTGAAAAGCAAACAGGGCAATGTTTCACATTTACAGTATTTCAAGTACAGCTGGTCAAAGTGCCTAAAAATTTTGAATCTCTGTTTTTACTACATAACTGTGGTTATTTGTCCCCATTTGGATTAAAAGTAACTTTTAGATAAAGAACTATATCTGCCAGCTTGATTCTACTCCACATGCAACAGTGTCCAGGTGGAGCTGCCATCACAACAATTCTTTGGTAAGCAGAATGTGCGTTTGTAAGTAGCTCCCTGACAAAGTGATATCCTATACCACAGATCACAGAAGCTGCTCGTACCTCTGAATCCACAGGATGATGGTGTCCCCTTGGCCAGGCTCTGCATCCCAAAATATCCCTCTATACCTGTGGTAGGTGATGGCAGTTCAGTGCAGCATTGGTGCAGCCAGGCCCAGTTGTGAGACAAAGGAGCTGAGAGCAGCCGGTCAAGTAGATGGGCATGCCTGAAGTGAGGAAGAAGAAACATGCATTATGTAGTCTTGTTTAGTTAGCCTAACTCAGACACAGTGTTTACAATGACTGTTTCTCATAAGGCAGCTATTTTTGCTGCTATTCTAATTACAAGTTGACAAAAACTTCACTATTAGCTTCCCTAAGAGGAGCTGTCTTTATGTAACATTTAGCTTCATCTCAAATCAATCTGTGTCCTTTCAGAAGAAAAACATAACTTCTTTAGCCAAATTTCTGACTTACAACTAGTTAGAATATTTCTGAAAAATAGAAGAAAAATGTAATGTTTGTTCACACAACAGTAGCCTCTGATTCTATATAAAATAAATTTCATTAGGATAAATTCTGAAAATATAATTGAGGTGATGTTTAAAGCCCACCTGACCTCAAATTCAGCTTTATATGACTGTCTGTTGGAGGATGGAGTTAAAAGACTCTGGGTGAGTGAACAGACCTGGCTAATAACTCTTTGCTAACTATGCAGCAGCAGGAAGAGGGCAGCATCCTTTGGTATTTCCATTGAT
This sequence comes from Pavo muticus, assembly GCA_016647715.1. Lineage (NCBI taxonomy): Eukaryota > Metazoa > Chordata > Aves > Galliformes > Phasianidae > Pavo > Pavo muticus. Next base: position 313,559 of record JACDJE010000194.1, on the reverse strand, counting down.
GAAGGTGTTGCCTACAGTCAAGTGACCCTTTACATGTCTTTAAACTTGCTGATAATTCTCTGATTAGGACTTATAGGTCTGGTCTAATACTAATTGGTTTGGATAACAGTATCATTTTTCTGTAAGTAATTAAGATTTTAAAAGTGTCTATGATTTTTTAAAAGTCCTTATATGTATTTTACTTATTTACCACTGTCAGCAATTAGGGTCATATGCAAAGACATGATGTAAATAATTAATCATAAGATTCTATTAATCTATTATTCATTCACTTAAGTGAAGCTTTAGTGTAACAGCTTCTTTTGTTATTTTTATGGGAGGGGACCTCTCTTAGGTTCTATTGCAAATGGTGAAAAATATCTGAAGGACTCCCTATACAAAAATCTCAGACATGCCACACTACCTCTTGCTTCTGCTACTGGGGAAAGGGAGTGTGTGCAATAGCCAAAGTAAGCAATTCATTTCATATCCTCTTCTAAAAGGAGTAAGATTGTGTCAGCCCTTTTTGAGAAGCCTTTTGAAATCCTTCACAATATTACACAGATGTTGTTTCCGTACTTAATTCCTGTAAGGAGCAAGGAACTTAAAGAATTAAGAAAAAGGTCTTAATATATTTTCCAAATTCTATACTAATTCTTTTTTGTCTAAAGCCCTATTTGGAGGAAAATTCTTTGGTAGATATTTGAATATGCAAATCAGATGTTAAATTTAAGTAAATTGCATAAATGTACTTTCATTCAACCTATATACAGTACCTGCATGAAGGACAAATCAGTATGACAACAAAAGGGGAACAGATATGGCCTAATACAGTTGCATACCATTGCAGTGCCTGTAGCCTGGGAGCTGGTCATCATGTTTTATCTGAATGTGAGACAAGTGCATGGTGAGCCCATCTATCTGAAGGTGAGCAGTAGCTCAGCTCTGTACCTGTCTGGAAAATCCCTCTGCTCTTCTCAAAACAAAGGCAAAGTGACCTTTATTAATGGCCACTGCATTTCCTAAGCAGAAAGTGATCTGTTAGCTCTCTCAGCTATCTGGCACGTGCATGAATGAGCTGACTCATCTGTTGGATGAAATCCCAAAAATGACCAATGTCTATTCCTGTCATTTGTATGTGAAAAACCGGGCAGCACATTGCCTGAAAGCCTGCAAGTCTGCTCTGGGCTTTCTACATGGACCTGTGATTGCGGGAAACCAGTGCAACTGCCTCTGCAGACTGAGCTCAGACCCAGTTCAAGTCCCACCTCACTGAGGCTGAATTTGCAGCAGAGCTGCAGGAAAGAAAGAAAAAAGAAACGATCAATCATATTTTCAGCATGAATGTTACTTGCCTGCTTCTGGCTATTCTCTCATGCTAACACAGCTTTGCTGGCAGCTGCTGAGTTACTCTTTGTAGTTTCACCCCCATAAAAATGTTATCAAGATGGAGTTTTGGCTGCAGTCTCTCACAATACCTCCTTCAGCTCGCACCTCCTGGGATGTGGGAGAAAAAAAAAAAAACAAGCAAACTTCAGAAAACCAGGAAGCGCTCAGTTAAGATCTCCCCACAAAACCACAGGGTTACTGAGAGCGGCTCGGTGCTGCTCAGGTTGGTTTTCCCTCCCAGCTGCAGACACGTGCTTTGGGTCTGATATACACTCAGTGAGCAATAGGATCCTTGGGGAGAGCTGGCATGGGCAGTGACTTTCTGGCAGTGGGGCTGGAAGCTGGTGTAGGCCACTCTCTGACTGCAGCCAGCAGTGAGTGGGGCAGGAATGGGGCGCGGCCTGACCCAGAAGTTAATGCATTGCTTTTTATGGGGATAGCACGAAGGGAAAAGATCTGAACGAACTGGTTGGCGGCGGTTTTGCATCCAGCAATCGTTAGCTCTACTCTAGCAGGTGAAAGCCTGAGGGTGTTTGGGTGGAAAAGTCCCATTCCCAAGATCTTGCTCTGTTTGTCCTTGTTTCAAGCTCGTGTGAAGTTCGTAGGAGAAACTGTCTTGATATTTCCTTTCCTTCAGCAGCCTGATTAGGGGTAGGGTAATACACTACACAAATAGAGAAATGTATATCAAACTCCATCAGGAGGTGGCCTGGTAGTATCTTTAAAAGGCTGTTCTGCCATTCAGTTACTTGCCTGCCTTTTTCCTGACACAAGGCAAAGATAAAACCATGGTAATCTGAGAACGCTATGAGCAGCTTTAGGCACATCCTTGCTATTCCACAGAGCAAAGCTGGGGATAGAGGGGGAGGCCAGGGGCCTTTGCCAGATCTCCAGGTAGGTCAGCAGCAAGGACCAAGGGAGAATGAGATCTCGGTCTCCTGGTGAGTCTCTGCTGTTGGAGTGATTTCAGACCCTGTCTACAAAAGCCAGTCCTATGGCTGGTACAGGACCCAAGGCAGTCATAGAATCATAGAATCATTAAGATTGGAAAGACCAATAAGATCACCTATCTCAGTCATCCCTGTCATGCCTGTGAACGCTCCAGACCATGTCACTCAGTGCCACATCTGCATGGTTATTGAACACCTCCAGGGACAGTGAATCCACCAGCTCCCTGGGCAGCCTGTTCCAATGCCTCATCAGTCCTTCTGAGAAGAAATTTTTCCTACCAACTTGAATCTCCCCTGGAGCAACTTGAGGCCACTACCTTCTCATCCTATCGCTTTTACCTGGGAGAAGAGGCTGACTCTCACCACAGCCTCCCTTCATGTAGTTGTAGAGAACAATAAGGGCTCCCTTGAGCTTCCCCTTCTCCAGACTGAGCAAACCCAGTTCTGTTAGCCACTCCCCGTAAGATGTGTGCTCCAGATCCTTCACATCTTCATTGCTATTCTCTGAACACACTCCAGTACCTCAGTGTCTTTCTTGTAGTGAATGGTCCAAAACTGAGCACAGTCACATCTGGGTACTGCAGGCTAGGCAAACTGAGGGAAAGATAAACTTTCCATCCTGTGCCTGCTGTAGAGGGGTGACAGTGAAGCAGTACGAATATGCGGAAATATCTGAGTCCAATGGCAGTAATCCTGGAAAGGCTCAGACAAACCATTCCTGAAGTGAAAGCAAAAGAACGTGCAGATTAGCAACTGGAAGAAGAGCAAGCGAAAAATGTTCTCCCTGGCAGGCACAACTGCAGTATAAACACTGACCTCCCACAGGAAGAAAAAAAGAATGTGGTATGTTCTTCTATCTGAAAAAGCATGTATTCTGGTCCTCAGCAATGGTTACGTCATTCAGCACTTCACGTATTTCTGCATTCTCTCATACTCAGATTTCTACCGATTGCTTCTGGGGAAAAACATCAGGCATACATTTCCCTGGGGCATGATCTTGCTTCTAGAAGGTGCTTTGCCATGGACTGTAGGAGGAACAGGAGTTGCCCATTTGGTTTATCTTCATCCATTTTAAAATGAAAGCCATTGTGGCTTTTTGCACTTTGTGAATGCGAAAATCTAATCTTTTTTTTTTTCAAAATTATGGAAGAAAACTTATTCTGCCTTTAAGACATTGAAAAGAAAATCTCTACTATAAGATATTGATTTCTATTGTAATAGAGTGAATAACAGTGAAAGGTATGTAAATCTATATTTGAATTCCCCTATCAATTGCCATATAAATAGAGAAACTTAAGAGAAGTCCAGCTGTGTTGTTTTGGAGAAAAACTGCCGTAAGTAATAAGAAAATCAAGTCTGATGGAGTCTGTTTACCATCTTTGTTTACTCCAATAGCAACACGTGAGTCATATTTGTACTGATTATTACACTTCTCACATTGATCAGTCCTTCTTACTTTAGAATTTCTTGGAAAATGTACTAAAAGCGTGGCTTTAATTCCAATACTCTGATATAAGAACAGCTGAAAATTTTAAACTGTGCACATTGTCACAGATATTTGTATCTCAGGCTGAAAAGCTAAAGCTAATTTATTCTTTTTCACAGAAAAAACTCCATGACCTCAAATTATTTTTCTTTGTAGCTGCTCTTCCTTTAAAAATGCATTTCAAAACCAAGAACTGTCACACTCCCTCATGCTTCAGGTCTGTAATGTGCTGTTATGGCTCCATGTCTCAGTCAAGTAGCCTATACTGTGATAGCTGTACGGAATGGAGAGTGCTCAGGAACCAGGAGCTGTTACAGCGCTGTGAGAGAGGACCATCACCATGGAAGCTCACTAATCTCATTGACTTAACAGGGGCCAGCATCAGGGTGTGAATGAGAAGCCCTGGAACCTGGGTCACAGGGTACCCTGAGTTCAGAAGTTCTTCAGGGGTTGCTGTTCCAAAACTGAGTAGCGTGCCACTGGAAGTTAATGCTTTGGAACGTGCTAACTTGGAAACACGGGTTCAAGAATGATTTTCTATGTGTGAATACAAATACCTACTGATTTACAACACTGTTCTCTGTGTTCATTCATTGTGAATGAAAAAGAGACACGATATTTTGCACTGAAAACGTCCTACTCATACAAACAAATACAGGTTAGGTCTCCATACTAATTACAAATACTAGGATGAAAAATAAAGATAAGGTCATGCTATTTTTTGTGGCAAGATTTCAAAAAAATAAGTTATTATTTGTAGATCCACAAAAATTTGTATTTGTATTTGTTTCTGAAGAGGCAACAACTTCTGTACAAATTGTCCACAAATACATTACGAAACAGTTAGCATAATGACCTCTACTTCAGAAACCTCAATGGCTGTGGATCAGACTCTCTCACCAGGGAAGATGGATTCTCATCGTAACAGACCATATGGTCTCTTAAAAATGGTGAAAAATTAGTGATACAGTGTGGGATATAACCTCATTGTAGCCGGATTTTACTGCAGTTGAGAAAGTCTGTGTAGGCCACTAAGAAACAGGCAATCCAATTTATACAGCTTATTAGCTTATAAGTAGAGTCTAACGTATATAAAGCCAGGTTTTCATATGAGTTAGGTTTTTTCTTTCATGTGATTACATTCATGAAAATATTTAGTCTGAAATATATATAGGCATATCTAATATTTTAGGAATCTTTTGGATCATCTCACATGATCTTGGCTGTTTGCAGCTGAGCTGAAATTGCCAGAAAGCTGTCTGAGCTTGATGTGGCTTGGAAAGAAACTGACCCTTTACTAAAGTCAGCAATCCAGAGACAGATAATTTTTTTTCTCTGTTCTATGATTTTCCTTCAACAAAATATGAATTGGGAAGCCATGCAAAAGTTAAAGCTAAAGAAAAAAATAGAAGAGAAGAAATTGGCATTGAACGTAACATCCATCCTTCAAATCCTGTAGAACTTCAGTTTGACATTCTCACTATCAGAAGATTAAAACATTCTCTCGAGTACTATGCTTAAGATGCATATACCTCTACTTAAAGTTGTGCAGTGGATGTATAAAAAAGAAAAACTTGCATAAAAAATTATATTTTTCTTAAAGTTTACAACAGTTTTCTGTGAGGACATGCATTTCTGCCTGCTCTCTGTTCTATTTTTTTCCCCAGTAAATACATTTATGAGTTATAAAACTACTAGTCTATACAGGCAGATAAACTAGTCTGTTTCTGGTAGAACTACCACATGGATGGTATTTTTCAGTTCCACAGTAAATCGACTTGATGGAACAGTAATTGCTTACACAAGTTAGGAACTTCGATTTATGTATTTTATGGTATATTAAGATGGTGAATGCAGCTGTGCAACACTTCCACCTAAAGTGAAATCTTCCATTGTATGAAATCTGCCTGCTCTTTTCTGTGCTTACTGTTATCCAAACCTAAACTGTCATTACCAAGGATTTTATGTCATTCAGGTCCCACGTGAGCAAATCTTGGCCCAAATCATTATTGTATTTCATATATTTCATACATTTGTATTTTATATTTATGGTTTTACTTTGAAAGCCATGAGAACACGGAGCTACATGGTTTCATGGGGCTAGCTTGTCAGGCAGAGAAAACTCTGATGCTAGAGATTGCTTCAGCTACATGAAACTGGGAAATTTGATGCTTGTCTCGGGATTTTCCAACCAACTGCAGAAAAGGAGGAGCAGATCCTTTGCACTGCTAGCAGTGGATAGCATTGCTCCATCAGTGGCACAGTACCTTCTCTCAGCAGTGAGAATGGGGCTTCCTTTCTGCTGTGTCCAGAGGCTGTTTTCCAGAGCGAAGGGACAGATGCTCAGTGCAGCTCTCCTTGCTTGAAAATCTTGGTTGTAGCCTACGGAGTCTGGCTGGGAGACTGCCCCTCACCTGAGGCAGCCTTTCTCTGTATCAGGCTGGCCATCATCTCAACAGAAACCAGGATGCAGCTCAGACAATAACCTATACATCCCTATTTCCTGGCTGATTTCCCTCTGCTGTGTGCAAATTACTTAGCAGGAGAAAGCACTACTTTCTCATTTTGTCTCATCTGACCAAAATTTAAAATGATGCGCTGCTAGTACATGTGCTGTTAAGCATTCAACAACAGAAATTCAATCTAAGCTAGTTTTGATCTTGCAGATCACATTCATTCCTCTCTTGAATGGATGAGGATACCTGTTTGGAATAAATTTCTGGAGCCAGCACCCATATTTCCAAATTAAAAATTCATTTCCCACATACATTCTCTAATACTTGCTTAAAATTTGCTGTTTCTACAAACATTCTTGCCAGAAAATGCAAAAGCTAGAACATGCACAGTAAGCAAACACAAAGAGGGCATTGAAACAGTTGAAGAGAATATGTTTATAAACTGAAATGAATATTCATTGGAAACTTTTTTAACAGTGCTCACCAGTTCTATATTGGAATACTGTGTAAAGTTTACACTCCATATAAAGAGTTGCACTGTTCCCTTGTGAAATCCATCTTCTCTACTACCTCCATATTGAATATTTGCATTTTTAGAAATACCATCTGCCAAACCCCACACAGACTGCAAGTGATTTCCTGGTTATATATTTTGGATATTCTGTGGTTAGAAAACTATGGAGCCATATTACATGTCCTATCCTCCAGAACATCTGTGAGACTAAAACCACATGAATGCAAGCAAGTCAGCATGATAAAAATGATGAAGAATTTCAATTATATTGTGTAGGAATGCTTGAAATTTTTTTTTTTTTTTAATTTATCTCTCTATATATGTTGCTTTTTTCTTGTGTGTACAAATAGCTTTTTCATATTATTTTCTAGTATTACGCCAAAACAGCTTCAAAACTCTTCTCCCCCCAACTCCTCTCCACCCCAGGCCTTTCTGGCAGCATTAGCTAAGGAAGGTACCATTAATGTAGGAGCTGGGTTTTTCATTGCCCCAGAACTGATCTGACTTCCAATTTTTCTGTGTTTTCTTTTCTACAGATGCAAATAAGAAGTAGAAGGCTTACAGGTGATTGAAACTGAGCTTCTAGTAGACCTGTTTTACTGTGGGAGGTGAGCTGACATGGCATTTCAACACATTCTCTTTAACTGGAACGTCTGCTTTAGCATGAACTGGGTCAGCAGCTGAATGGTGTATGTGGGCAGCTAATGGAATAACTATGATGCTTCAGATTCAGTAAAACCAGAGACAAACTTGTATGCTATGCCATTTCCTCCTTTAAAGATTGAGAAGTTAGATCTAGTTTCAGTTCTGTCATGACATTGCTGGGTATTCTCGTCAAGTATTTCACCTGTCAAGCATTTTTTTGCTTCAGCTTCCTCGCTTGTGAGACTTGGATAATATTTATCCTTTTCATAAAAATGCTGGGCTCAGGCATCTAATATTTCTCAGCCACTTCTGTAGAAAGAGTTGCTGTGTTTTTTTGTCAATGGAACACATTATTCAGTATCTTGAAGATGGCAAATCACTAAGGCATAAATAAAACATTAATAACTGCAAGAGATCCCATCTTGATGCATAACTTGAGGCAAAATCCCTATTAAAATCAGGTGGATATATGACTGCTTACAGATTGAAGGAGTAACACAGGAAAAGTAGCAAAATGGCTAAGCACAAGAGCTGCTCTGAAAGTAATGCCTCCTTTTTTATTATTTTGGCCTACAGCATCAAAGGCGGTTGTTGGTGGTACGGCATTAGAGGCTGAACCTTCCTGCCCATATTCAATTGCATTTTTGCTGCGTGACAGATGGCAGCAGGGGAGCACTCTGACAAAATGGTGCCTGACATGGATGTGAGTATGAAGTAAAGGTGTGTCACTGAATTCCTCTATGAGGAATAACTGACACCCACTGACATTCATTGATGTTTGCTGGATATTTACAGAGACCAGTGGGTGTAAGCACAGTGAGGCAGTGAGTGGTGCATTTCAGCACTGGTTACAGCAGCAGTGGATCACCTCCATTGGTGCAGATTTTTATGAGCACAGCATGCAGGCTCTTGTCCATTGCTGGTGAAAATGCATAGCCAAAGGTGGTGACTATGTGGAAAAATAGTGTTTTGTAGTGGAAAGTTGGCTCTATCAAATAGTGTTATTGTGCTCTTTGTGTCTGTTACAGCTTTCACAGAAATAAATAGGAGACATCAATTTTGGAGTAACCTACAGTTTAAATAAAGGGTTGCTTCTCTCATTTGCTTCTGGGAGCATTTTAGAAAAGTACCATTGAAAGGTAGGTCACGAAGGCTTTGCAGAAGGCTATGGTAATTCATTATAACAAAAGATCTCCACCTACAAACATGAATATTAGTCATTTCACTAACGTGATGAGTCTCTCTGGAATTTATGGTGCTTTTACCAGGGCCTTAAGCTATAATTTTTCATGACTGGTTTGTATGATTGAGCCTCTGACCACAGAATAGTTTGTAAAGCTATTGATTGCCATTGTGGTCTCTCCTTGCTTCATTAGAACTTCTCCAAAGAAGTTGTGGTATTTAGTGATTTTTTTTTGTATTTTACTATCATACATATGCTTATGTTTATATGTATGTAAGAGAAAGTCAAAGACATCAGGAATTTCCACTTATATTGATGTATAAACATTGTAAAAATATATGTCCTCACTTTTTAACTAATTTATCCTTAACTTCTGTGGGAAAAAATCCCTTTTATTAAAAAAAAAATAGTTTAACCATAAATGGAAAGGCTATGCCCACATGACTAGATTTCTATTAAATGTAGTTAGAATGTGAAATATATTTAACACACACATTATTCTTGCATATTTTATATTCACATGCATGTCTGTGTTTATACATACATTGAAATAATAGAAAACTAATTGCCTGCAATAGGAGTGCAATAGCAAAGAAAGTCAAGCCTAGCTCTAGCTAAGCAAGGAAATACCTATATTTTGACAGAGACTTTAAAAATCAGTTATTATTAATAATTTGCTACCCTTATCAAATGGAAGTGCATAAAATACTGCCCTACTGAAGGCCATGGCAAGGCTCCCACTGTCTTCAAAGGGATCTGGATATCACCCAGTATATTTTCTCAAAGAGAGCTGCCAGTAACATCTGCCAGCTGGAGATCCAGTTAGATGTGGGTTAAGACAAAAGAAATGCATGTCAGCATTTCATTGTATGACAAAGGATAGAAGCTTTGAAAGTCTGCTGTGGTAGATTATCACAGAAAAAGTACTTTTCCCTTCAAAATGGGAAGCACTGGATTGATCTTTCTGGTTTTGTGCATCTTTGTAAGTGTATTCACAGAAGGCACAACTGTGAATTGACTGTACCTCATCAGAGCTACCACTTTTCAGACTATTCACAGTCTTGTTTCAAGCACAATCTCCATCTGCCAACTATCTATCTGGATGTGTGTGCATGCTTTCCTTTGTTGTCCTCTTTGCTTTTCCAGGGCAATGTCCTGTACCCTGCCTCTTACTATCTAGATTCTCAGTGGGTAAGGGTATTTGTTCTCCCTCACTTTTCCAAGACCACTGGGTGTCCTTATAGATAATGCTCAGTTTCTATCTCCTACCTGCATTATAGCTACTATTTCATCCATCTCCATTGCTGTCCATTAAGTAAGCAACATATAAACTTGAGTTGGACAGTGCTGGAACTGCAGCAGATGTGCTCTTGAAAGGGCAATCAGAGATACCCACGTTGGGGATTTGGATTTTTCAAGATCCTTCCTGTGTGCTCATAGGCAATGCTGATGATGGCTTTCATATATTTTCAGTTTATTCTTTTTTAAATTCTACACATGGGTAGGAATAGCTTTAAAGTATTATTTTTCTGATTAAGAGGCTGCATATGGGTAGGAAAAACTGGAAAGTGTAAAGTCTCTATTCCTATGGGCCATGAATTAAAAATGAAAACCACAGGTGGTTTGGGTTTTCTCCTTCTAAATCAAAACATGATGATTGAGGCTTAGCCAAAACCGAAGTATGGCTGCCCATGGCCATTTTTCAATAAAAGTCTCCCAGATTCGTTACACATTCCACTGAAAAATCAGTATTGTTAGAGTGCTAGTGTCTTGCCCAGAAAGGAGTTTCTCATTTAAATGTTTGTATACTTTTTCTGCATAGCATTACTAGTATTTTGCAAGTACAGTACTTTTTATTTAAATAGGGTATATCTATCAGATTGCTCTCTGTATTACACTCTGATATTTCTTTAAGAAAGAGATCCTTGTTTTGGCTTCTAATAAACGTTATATTATGATAGCCTAAGAACCCCGAAGTCATGCAGCTAAAGCATTACAAAGATAAGAATTCATTCTTTTATCTTCTCTTTGTAATATCAAAGGATGTTTTGCTTAGTTTATTGTGTCAAACATTTAATAAGATTAATCATTTTCTGACCTTGGAAATTCAAACACTTCAGTACATTGGAAAAATGATCAGGCTTATAAATGGAAAAGATTTACATTGTTTGTGGTGTCCAAGAAGATACAGATCTGTGCAGCAACAAATACCCAAGCTATTTCTCATCATTATGAATAGTAAACTGCAGGCTTTAGAGGGTCAGAAAAAGGTGAGTGTTGACTTATTAAATCTGGTTCCACTGTTAAAAAAGTAATCAAGAATTAACTAAGTAATAATCCTGCCTAAGCTAGTAAAAAAAAGAAAAAAAGATAAAAATGCTACAGACATTGGAACAAAGGCATTGTATATATTCCCCTGTCCCTCTTCTTATTTTTTACTTATTTTTTTTAATAACTCTGAAGGTTTATTTATTTCAAAAGGCCTAGAAACAGAATTACAAATTTTTGGAGTTTCACTCTGAAGACTTCAGAAAATCTGACAAGTATCTAAAAATTGTCCAAGAATGTCAATGGCAAAGAAATAATAAATGAATGAAGAGCCTGAAAGATAGAACTGGCAGTATTTACAAACTGACTGCCTCATTTGGGTTTCTGCAGTAATATTTGGACACAAAAATAGAAGTGTCCTATTTCAGAGAAGTGCCAAACATCCCTCAGTGCAATGGAGATGAGATGTGTGAGTGCTCAGACTACTTACCCATTAACCATGAATTTGGGTCTTTAATCTTAGATGCATAGACATGGTGGGTTTTTTTTATTATTTTTTTACAATCACATTATTTAGCTAAATACTATTAGAAATCAGGTATTAAATGCAAATTTAACCTGGAGAGGTAAAAATCTTCGATTCTTTGAATCCTTCTGGAAGTCAGAGACTCTCCTGAAACTTGAATTACTGATTTTGTGATCCTATGTGATTACACTAAGTCTTTTTTTCAGGAATGATAATTAGTGTTATACACTTCGATACTGGTAAAGTAACCAGCCTGTGTCTGCAAAACCTCAGATTGATCATCAAAAATAAAAAAGAACCTGTGCATGCCCCTTTTTAAAGGTTTCACCCATAGTCTGTATCCCTTAGGATCAGAGTCAGAGCTACTTTGCAAACAGCTGCCAAGAACTATTCGCACAACTTTGTCTGAAATTAATTTCTTGATACAGGGTCAGCTCGAAAACATGCACAGAATATTGGTTTTGTTCCACTGCCTGACAGCAAATCTAACTTTTTACAGACTTTTAAAACCTTTTTGAAAATTAACATCTCTCATTTTCCTATGGAGTTTAAGAGCTAATTTTTGTATGCGGGCACTATTTTTGAGCGTACTTTTTACAAGGAGAATCTTCACTGCACATATTAGCGTGATGGAAAGTTTCTAGCCAGTGAAATGGAGGAAAATATTTTGACAAAGCACAACCAAAAAATCTGTTGCCTTGTCATTGTCATGTGACTCACTGTTTGAGTCCACAATACTCAGTCTCTGTATTCTGAATAAAAAAGAGTAATTAAAGCCAACAGTTAGTAAAGGGATAAGGAATATCAGAGGGCTTTCAAGAAACCATTTTTAGGTTGGAGGCTGCTGAGATTTGAGAGGCATGAGCCTCTATCATTGCTAACTGTTACATCTTATTACCACAGTGCATAAAAGAGGGTAGTCTTCTGCAAGCACTTTGCTTGCACTGTGATCTCTGACCTCAGCTGTCACTGAGGAAGGTGCACGATTTGCAGACACAGAGAAAATATTTCACCTGTGGTTGGAGCAATAACAAAACACTTTTTTTTTTTCTCATTTTATTTTCAGGGTTTAAAATCAATAAATATACCAAACTTGAGCCTTCAAGACTCCTCTGCTTTTTAAAAAGCTTTCAGCTAGGAAAAGGTAGGTTTAGAAAACTGACTTTCCTTTCTAATAAATAATTTAAAATAAGCCAGAATACCCTGATGTTTTTCAGATTTTATTTCAAACCGCAGTAATTTGGAAGGCAACATGCCTAAAAATGTATTGGCAGATTTGGGTGGATTAATGATAACCTCTCCTGTTAGAGCAAGAAGTAATATTTTCTAAATACTGGGTGAAGTTCTTTTTTATTTGCCTCTGGTAACTGAATTTTCAGGTGTTAATACTGACACCAATGCTTCCTCCGTAATTTGAGAACAACCTCCTCCTATTTTTAAAAAGCTGAAGTTGGAGTTTTAGGAGTAAAAACTTTAGAAAACAGCAAATTGAGAGTCCTCAATGAAATCCTGGGAATTGGCAACACCATAAATTTTGATTTAAAAGAGCCTTCTATTTATGAATGTAATGAAATTTTCAAGAAGGATGTAGCTGAAAGTTCTGTATCTTTTTGTCTAGTGTCTGGTAAAGAATAAGAAAATATTTTTATATATAGAATTTGGTTGGGTGTATTGATAGATTATGTTGTTGCAGGTTTATACAAGTATATGTAGATTGTATAATTTTGTGTTTTAACTATACTGTATATCTACTAACATATGTATTTTTACGTTGTGAGTAATACTGCAGCATATGTTCATGTTTTAATACTTTGGAGACAGTTCAACTGGAAAGGAAATGGGATTTTATATCTCCTGGTTGTTTACTTTGACCTTTACATGTACTTCTGCAAATTTGGGCAGATAAAATTAAAGTTAGATGGGCAGTAGCAGTTGTCTGAGTCACGGGCATTGCCTGAGAGTTAAAAGCAGCCAGTGTCTTGTTCCCATATCTTTGAGTGATTAGGTTTTAGTTTCTTGCACAATATTTTTAAAGTCAATTATCATCTGCAGTATGTTTTAAGGTTGGCTGGACGTGGTTAACCTGGCTTGCACACATCCATGCATTCTCCTTCGCTGCAGAGTAGGCTGCTGGAGCTGCTCCTGGGACAGGACCCCACACAGCCTTACAAGCATCACCTTCGCAGAACCATAAAGACTGCATACAACATCCCACTGCTGCCAAAGTCAGACCACATCCTTATGAAATAGGCCTCATATTTGATGTATTATTTACATGGAAATGCTGACCAGGAAGACTACATTTTTATTAGTCACTCTAGTGATTTACATTTAGTTGCCTGACATAAGGCCCAATAAGAGAAAACTCTGCAGTGCTTAGCTGCCTGCTGGGTTAAACCACAACAACATTCTGAGTGCAACCTATCTATACTTTGATGTTGTAATGCTATAACATGAAAGAAAGCACAGCAATAGTAGCAAGGTAGCACAAACCTAGGTTGCAGCAAATGAGAACAAACACAAAAGTAGCAGCCACAGACACAAAGGAAGAAACTCTACTTATCTTTGGAAAACCACCAGCAAGGAGGGATCTCCATCAAGAAACACCACCACTGCCAACCCTTAAATGAGGTCTGGGAAGGGGTGGATCCTGGCTCCACCCCTTCCTGTCACTCAGGTACATTGCATGCTCCTGAATACCCCTGGGGTGGTCCTGCCTTCCCACCAGGTGCTCAATCACAGTTTCAGGCTGTGACTTAGCATTTCTACTGCAGTTGTGTACAAGAAATTCATGTAGAAATAGTATCCTAGTTATGTAGTGAAGGCCTAGAACTTTTTCCAGTTCAACTGTCATGAGTAGGGGCTAATACATTTTTAATTTTTTCAGCAACCCTGAACATGTAAAACTATAGACCAAACCTTTTACACCTATTTCTGATCTGAACTCATAGCTTCATAGCTGAAGAAGTTTGCCATCCCTGGTTTATCAAGAGAACCAGCATCACAAGTCAAATGGGGCATGACATTGGTCAGCCTCTTTTCCTGGGAATTTTTACAGCAGTGATTTAAAGAGTTTCCTTGAGAATGAAGAAAGCTGGTTACTAAAAGGCAAAGTAAGGGCTTTGGTTAAAACCAAGGCAACCTATATCCCTTTTAAGAACACCTTAATCTTGCATTTCCACCAGTGGTGAGTTCCACTGTCAGGATGTCTTTGTTTTAGGACAGAGGAAGAAGATGCTTTCTATGATCAATCTTGCTGCTGCCAGCAACCTCCATTTTCTTTTCTCCAACACCTCAAAGCTTGTAGTTGGAGAAGTAAATATTTCCAAGATACTTGGGGCCAGACAAGGGAGTCCACTAGCAATATTGTCCTTCCTTGCTCTTTTTCTAGCAATCCATCATATTCCCCGTCATGTTCCCTTAACTTCATCCTAATTTTCTCCTCCTTTAGCCCTCATTTTTTGTCTGAATGTAATTTACATGTGCACATACTCATAATGATACAGTGCAGCATAGTCATAGTTAAAATGAGATAAATGGAGGTGTATAATACTGATAAAAATACAGATATTCCTTTAACTTACTCCAGTATTCAGTATGTGAGTTGATTGGCATTCAGTGTTACAGTCAGTCAGGCTGTACTGGTTTCCATTGGCAGAGCAAACATCTGCTATTGTTATCTAATTCAGACTTTGGACAGTCGTTCTAACGCATAAATCATTTTTGATTAATTTTTTACTTCAGCTTTCATTTTTAATTAATGTCACCACATATTTTACAAGAAAGACAATGGCCTTCAGGAAAAGTCGAAACCTAGTGAAAAACTTAGTTATTGATCTTGTTAAACAAATTTATATAAATGTTCAAATCTAATCACTGCGACTTTTATATTTCCTGTTCTGATCATTAATGACATTGCTAATACTCTCCAGACAGCAGAAGCAATAATTAAAATCACTTTCTTGATTTGATAGCATGAAGGGGATGTAGTGGAAAATGTCTGAGATAGCAAAATGGAAAATGCATTAATCACAAGAAAACAGAATACTTACCATTCCCTCACTGTGCAGATCAAACTATTTAATCTTTTGCTACATGTTGGAAGGGAAAGAGGAGCTGCAATAGAGATTAATCAATTAATTGCTGCCCATGTTCCTATCTGACATGAGTATTGCTATCTGACTTGGATTTATACAGCTGAGTCCCCTCAAATAATTAAGACTGACAGCTCTTGGGGGGCTGCTCTCTGCCTGTGGAAATCCTTTTTTGACACACATTTGGAGCTGCAGTTTAACACGTGCATCAACATTCTTGCTTTTGGCCAGTAATATTCTGTATTGCTATCACCTTGTGGTAGGATTAAGAGTCCTCCTTAAGTTAGTGTACCTCTCTGGCTGTTTTTCACCCAGTTTTGTAAGACCTTCCTACTTAACACTGATGTGATTGGTAGTGAAGAAATTACTGACAGGGAAGAATGTAACCAGGTCTATGCTACCAGTGTTTTCCGCCGCGTAATAGTTAAAGGGAGTGATTGACCGATATACGTGTGTCTGCAAAAGCCCTACCACAACTATATTTGTCACAGAGAATCTGCATTTCAGTTGCCAGTGATTATGTTGTTCAGGGTGGGAAGGCAGATACTGTCTCTGAGAAAACCGTTTTGCTACTACAAGAAATGTTGATCTTGTATCATATGGTCATAAGCACCTAGACCTGGCCTGGGGAAGCGAAGAAAGCAGATGAGAAGTTAACAAGTAGTTGTTGTGACAGACTGAAAAAAAAAATAATAATAATGAAGTAAATAGCTAATTGAACCAATTCTTATTTCAATTTTTTTTTCCAAATATCATCCATGACTTAAAACTACTCAACACTATAAGCATCATTTTTTTCTTTTGTTGAAAGCTACTGCTATATGATCTGAAAGCTGTGCAGTTTGTTCTTTGCCAAAATATAGAAAACAACAAACTGAGATTAAAAAAGGCCAAAGCAGACTGATTTTCTTTTGATGTTATGCTCAAAATGGTGCTGCACGATGGGATGCTAGCCCTGAAAACAAATCCACTATTCAGAAAAATCAACAGGACTTTCAATGTTGGTTAATTCTTTCCTTCTTTGAACTAAAGGGGATTCCATTTATACATTTCAGTACTGAATATCATGAAATAATGGAATGTGTTTACTCCCCTATGCTACTGTGGGAACTACAGTTTAAGTAGCATAAGCTGAGAGAAACTCACTTGAGTAGAGACCATCTGTAAGAATCGTAGTCATTTTGGTTGGAAGAGACCCCTAAGATCACCTGGTCTAACTGACAGTCTGTCCCCACCCTGCCTACTAACGCATGTCTCTCAGTGCCACATCTGCACATTTCTTGAATATCTCCAGGGACAGCGACTCCACCACCTCCCTGGGCAGCCCGTTCCAGCACCTCACCAAAAGAGGTACCAAAAGAGAACTTCCTATCCTAAATACACAACCCTTTGAAGAGTTTTGCCTTTGCAGGGTCCTAGTGCTCAGGAGCTCGCTCTGCAGGCCAGGCCCCTTGGGCTGTGCCCTGCACCAAGATGGGACATCTTCTCCCTGCCACCGATGGGCTGTCCAGAACTGCTCTTTGAGAGCGCAACCATCCTCTCCTCACCTTTGTTGCTGTCAGATGAAAAGCTTCACAGGCTTCTTTAAGCAGAAATATTGACTTATTACAGTTATCATTATTTTGTTATCCATACAGCTGTTGTTTTATTTGCTGTAGGTTGCATGAAGGCAACACCTGGCTCACTACAGATCTCCAGTCTTCACCTCTCCACATCCAGCCCCTTCCCTAATGCAGTCTGGACTGGTTTCTGTTTCCAGGGCAACCACAAATTCCTTTGTCATTCCTTTAGATTTGTCATCTAGGTGCATGCTTCTTTCAGGATCTATTCAGGGGATGACTTGAAACCTAGTAAGTCTCCAGTGCAGTCTGCAAATGTGTTGGCATATACCTCAAACAGACTGTAGGGAAAGACAGCAGCAATGGGATGGAGCATCTCACTCCAAGGTTAAGAGGAGGCCCAGGAGTGGCAGAATGACTACATGAAGCTCTCAGGCTTCAGTGGCTCTCAGCTGAGCAGTAATGGGGTCACAGTATAGCTATGGACAAGAGTTGTTATGTGTGCCTGCATGGTGGCTGGGAAACTAAACAACAGCAACAACATAAACAAACTAAAAACAAAACCAACATAGAATTATAGAATCATAGAATTATTTGAGTTGGAAGGGACCCTTAAAGGCCACCTAGTCCAATTCCTCTGCAAAGAAAACCTACCCAAAGCTGTAACCCATCACTGAGTGCTTTAGGACTACCAGAGAAAGGAGGGATAAAGCTTTCCTATGGCAGCATGCACTTACAGGCAATGCAAAAGTACCTTGAGTTTGTCAGCACACCTGAGCACCAATTCACTATGATACTTGCTGCTAAGAAAGCAGCATCAGCAGTGGGGTAAGCACAGTGTGGAGATGACCCCGATGATATCTCTGCAGTGTCAGTATTTACTTAAATGCTGTTCTAACACTGTCCTCATAACACACTTTGAAGGACAAGAGAAGACAGATAGCACTAAACTAACAATATTATACACAGTATTTTGAGACATCAAATGCATCACTAAAGCTTTCAGATGTAGCAGCATTTCAGACCTGTCTTTAACTCCTGGTCTACCCTCTCACATGTGGTTGATTCTTACTGATCTGGCCTGAAATATATGACACACTTATCCTCAGAGCTGAATTGACAGTAACAGAGAAATGAACAGTTTCTCTCCTTAGGACCAGCATGAAGTATGTATTTTCTCATGCCTGAATGTACAACAGATACTACCGCGAGTACTTGGGATAACAATCAGACAAATCTGTGAAAGTAATTCAGTACTGCTGAGGTACATGAAGTCTTTCACAAAGGAAGAACAGGGAAAGAGAAGAGAGGAAAAAAAAAGATTCCTAAATTTTAGCATCAGTGGTGTGCAGCCCAGTCCTGCGCTGGGATACAGCCTCCATACATGAGCTCCCCACATGTTCCCTCCATAGAAGTAAGCTTTAGCAGATGCGTAACTAAGAAACAACATCAACAACATTCAACGCTAATACCAAAGCTCATAATAAATTGCTTTGGAACTGAAGTAATGTGGAACGCTATTAGAAAACAGGCAAGGTTTGCTCGCCTCTGCAGGACGTGGCAGAAGCAGCAGAGCCGTGCATGAGCTCCCAGCAGACTGACTGCGACAATGGCTGCAATTAGTGGGCAGGGCGCTGCCGGTGACACCGCATTGTAATGCTGTGTGGGAGGATGCTCCCACCGCTCTAACAGTTGCCTGTAGAAATTGAAAGCAATTAAGAGTCTAACGCTGAGGAAAGCTAAATGACAAGGTCAAAGATCACTATAGCGCTCAGTTTTTTGTTTTTTTGTTTTTTGGGTTTTTTTTAAAGAAAAAGATCTTTTTCTAACTAGTCACTTAGCACTGGGACTTTGAACTGTTTGCTTCCGTGGTTAGCTGCCTTTCTAAGGAGAGCTTCTGTTAGGAGGAAGAAGTAGTGTAAGGGCAGGAGAAGCACTGGGGGCTGGCAGGGCAGCTCGGGAGGCCATGGTGCTCCTGCACCTGGTGGTATCTGGGGCAGGTGGGGTGAGTGCTGCTTCTCGTACTGGGAGCCTCCTTTGGAAGCACTGACGGTGCTTGAAGCACTGCCTTGGGTGATCTCAGGCAACTTCAGAGGCGAAATTGCTATAAAAGGATTAAGGATGTTAACTAATGGAATTATCCCTTTTCACACTGACGATCTTGGATCCAGACTCTTCTCAACCAAAAGTGTCACTGTGCAAGCAGTCGCCTTGCTCAGTGGTGGATTTTGGTGTGACATTCACTTTCCCAGCAACCTCATTCTTAGTGCAGTGGCTGTGCTCCTCAGGCTATGAGGGTCAGTGGTGCAAAGGGAGCAGGAATCCGTAAGACTGTTTTATCGTTTTATTGTCACCAAGAACTTTGCTTCTCACAGATCTGGGATTCACCCCTCTGACTTTCTGACAGGGTTCCAACTCCTGAAACATTTGAGAAAGGTTTTATTATTAACTTTTATTCCTTTAATGAGTTCCTTTAATAAGTTGCTCCTCAATAAATTGGCATGCCTTCCTGAGGTTTAACATTTAACTTGTCAGAATTTATGTGCCTTTCCTTTTTTGGACATGATTTGTCGCTTCTGAAATCATTTTCCCTACATTTGCCTTTCCTCTGTCTCCTGAGCTCTCTTCAAGCCTTCATGCAGGCGGTCACATTGACAGCAGACACAGATTCTGTGCTGTCATTAAGCACATCTCCTGATTGCAGGCATTTCACTCTTTTTTTTCACTGCTCCTTTCACTTTCTACCTGCTTTCACCATTGTATGTAATACCAAGATATTGGATTAGGGAGTGTTTCTCACTTCCTATGACAACGCCGAATTTGAATGCAGTGTGGTCATTGCAGATACTGGAGTGTATCTTGGCAGTGATTACACCTTCAGCATGGCTCTGTGCACTGCTCAAGGCCTAAACTGGGAGTGGCTGCTCCTGCCATGAGAGATCAGACAAGCATCTCCAATCAGCAGACACACAGGTTGTGTCTGAGAGTTGTGTGGACACTGGGGATCTGTCTTCACTTAGCTCAGTACAAAATGGTGCCCATACTTTGGCTGCAGCCTGGGATGGCCAGCCCTACTGTCAGATGGGTGGCTTATGTGAACGTGGATTCTCTTCAGCCTCCTGTCCCCATGTGCAGCTTTGGTTCTGGAGAAACGGATCTCACCTCACTGCTTTGAGTAGGTTAAACATCCAGGGAGCACTGCCAGTCTGGTGTGGTGCAATATAAGGCTAATCCCTGCATGACATGAACATCCCTAAATGAAAAGGCCCCGCCGCTTGTGCTGAAGTTCTGCCTTTCTCCATCCCTCTCATGCCAACAAGCAGCATCTTCATCAGACAGCTTATCCTCCTCACCCCAACTGAAAATTGTTCCCATTTTATATGTCATTCAGAAAGTTGAAAAACAGCCAAACTTTTTTTTTTTAACTGTTGGTGATAAAAATCTGTTCCAGGTTGGGATTTCGTGTGCCAAGTTTCAGCATAAAGTGAGCTTTTATGGTTGAGTTATAAACCCCCTAAAATATGGTTTTATAATGGAAATGCTGACACAACCTTTATACACACCCGGCCATAATTTTAAATGATGTAAAATACCTTATATAGAAAGCCAAGATAAGTGAATTTTTGCTATAAAGAGCAACTACGAGAGGAAAAGTATACCTTTTAGCTAAGCATTTTCATTCTTTGTTTTAATTTTGACAAGAGAACAAATCATACATCTAGAAGAGTATTTTTTTAAAGTTATACTTTATGTCTGTAGAAGACTAAATTATGTTTTTAATCTTTCTAGCAACTTAAAGTAATTCTTCCAGGAAGTTTGCTATTTCCCAAGGCAAAAGCAGGTTTATGTCTGCTTCTGATAAATAGGCATTTTCAAAGGAATTTTATTAAGAATCAGGAGGATATCACAGCAAACGTAAAGAAACATTTTCAAGTACTAGATACAGCGCTCAGAGGAAAGTGTGTTAGAAGTAACAGACTGGATATAATTGAAACTGACCTCATAAAATCTACAATATATATTTGTGATGCCACTTTTCCAGGTCACTTCAGGATAAGCGAGTGTCTGGGAAGTTACAGTACCCAACACAGATCAACACTCAGATTAATTCAGCCATAGCATGCAAAACTTGGGGTTTTTATTTAATGGCTATATGCATTACCAAAGTTCCTTCAGTTGGAAAATCAACCTGGTAAAGAAATAATAAATTAGAAAGGGATACTCCTGCAATTTTCTGTTCTATGTTTTCGAAATCAGAACTTTTCAGTACTGTATTTTATTTTAATATTTAGGTCTGCACGTTTTTTTTCTTTAAATTCAGAAGGTAGGAAAGGGAAATGGGTGCTTTCTCAGCTTTCAGCAACTTGTGATGCATAGATTAAAATTTCACATTATGAATTCCCTTGCACTGCATGTAATGTCTCTGTTTTTGTGCTGTTCAAGATCATACTGAGAAAATGTTTATTTTCACTTAAAAATGATGCATTTATACATAAGTAAATACAATGTTTTAATAGCAAGTTATAAATTGATTTAGCCCATCACATTTGGACATTAGTAACATTTTCAAGGCTTCACATTTTCATCTTTGAGAGAAGACTCAGTTGTGAAAAACTGATTGTTCTCAGCTTTCTGACATGGTAGTTTCTGCTATCAGCTTGGTGGAATTACATGTCCTCTGCACAGCAGACAAAGAGGTTGAGCTGCTGATCAAGCCACCAGTTTTTTGTTTGACAGGAGGTGAGCAGAGCAGTTTACGCTATGATTCCCCCTGTGTCTCTGCCAAAATTAAAAGGGAATTTTGAACTCAAAGCAGCCGAACATTTGGTTGCTTGGTCCCTCAAGCAGGTTCTCCCCAACTGTAATGATTTAGACCACTGTAAAAACCTGGACAACCTTAACAGAGGAGGAAATGGGGTAACAGAGAGGTGATATTACTTGCCTCAGACTGCGCAGGAAGTCTGCAGTGGGGCCAAGAGTAGGTCTGAGGTCTGACTTCTGTGCCTAGACTTCTGTGTCTTGACCACAACGCCTATTTTTATTTCCTCTCAATTAATGCAATGAGCAATATGTCTGCTGTAAGAGCTAACAGAGAAAGTGTTGCGCTACGCTAAGCAGCTACTTGATCTCTGAATCTTGCAGTCTGGAGATCAAATATCTCTCCACAAATGTTCAGCAAATCTTCATAAAGTGAACTGAAGGCTGCAAATGTTGACTACAGCCATGATTATTATTTTTTTTTAAAGAAGAAGATACTTAAAAGAAAATATTTATTCAAATTAAAACAAAATATTTTCTTCTTTACATGAAGTTCCATTTCTTTGTTTTTGAAGAAAACAGATGCTAATACAGAAAGAAGTATCTTTTTTTCTGGTTTCAGTAAACATTCTTAAATGCTTATTTATTGTCTCTTCGATTTTGCATTACTCATAATTCTCCATCCTCACAACAAACAGGGGCTCCTATCTAAACAAATGCTACAGGCATAGAAGGGCTATGGTTGGAGTTTGGGGATGCAACAGCAAGGGGCATCGGTGGAGAGATGACTTTGAAGCAGTGTAAGTTGGGGCAAAATCCAAAGGCTGTTGGATCTACTTTTGGGCAAGTCTATATGAGGCAGGAAAACCAACTATAACTTTTTATTCCACTGAAGAAGAAGAGAGCTGGCAGGTTGCTGCTCATGAAATGTCTGGGTGTGAAGTGAGATTTACTGTCAAAGTGTTTAGGAAGACCCCCAAGTTAATGAGCTACTGTGAAGGACAGGAGAAACTACTTTGTAAACTGCACCCCTTAGAAATAATCCAGTTTTATAAGAAAACCATAGTGTTTGCTTATACTTTGAGATTCTAAAAAAATGTGCAGTTGGATGACTCTATGTATGCAGGGAAGTCTTATCCAAAAAAGTTATAGAAAACGATGAATCTATTAAATGAGAAAAGCTCTGGGCTGTGTGATAACAGTGCAGGTTTTACAGAAGGCAGACTATAGATATTTCTGACAAATCTAGATTATTTTTCTAGCTATGAACATGCCTTCATTTGTTGAAGCAGTGGACCAGAGAATTATAGCTACCTGTTAAACACAGTCCCACGCTTTGCTCTGCTGAGGCTGTGTGCTCCACTGAAGCCAGCAGCGATGAACATGCTGTTGCATTGGCAAGATACTAAAACTGTGTAATTCTTCAGTTTACAAGAGAAATTTGTCTTTATCTAGCACTCACAGAAGCTAAGGAGAAAGAGTTTAACTGAAACCATTACCTTCTGTTCTAACTCATATGCAGTAATTCAGTTTATTCTGGGGTCGGTACAGACCCCTTCTCAATGAAGTAGCAGGAGTATGTGTCAGAGTGAGCAGTGGTGAAAAGAGGAATAAAAAGTCTTTCTCTTGCACTTCTGTATTTCCTCACTTTTCGTGGCACAACATGATGACTCGTACTGCAGGTGACAGAATCAACCTCAGAAGGTTTGTTGCCATCTATCCTGGAAATGCAAGAAGATGCAAGCTCTAAATGCAATCATAATGCTTGTTCATTTTATTTATGTTTCTTATGAGGTTGGTTGTTTTTTTTGTTGTTATTTTTGATTGAGGCTTTTTTCAGTCCTGAAAACTTCAATTCTGAATGAACTATGGTGAGAGTAGTCAGAGATGAAAACATGTAGAGCCTTATCCTCCATTGTTTACTCCAATTGTCAGTCAGAAGAGAAGCAGATCTAGGAACATTAAAGGTCTACATGCAGTGCAATCAATCTCTTGCCAAAGGTATTTCAGCCTCTTGGTGACCAGAAAAATTGCATATTTTCTATATGGATTATAGAAAACTACTAGGGATTTGTATCTGTTTTTCTCTATTGGTTAACTTATCCTTAAAACCAATAAAAATCATAAATACATTTTTTATAGAATAATGAAACAAAGATATTAGGATAAAATAAAAAATTTTCAGTCTTTGGTGCTGTTCAGAAGACAGCTAGGATTTGGGCAGATTCTTGGATGCTGCCGATTTTATTCCAGGACTGTTAGAAATGAAGAGTGTGCATCACCTCCTGGGAACAGACTTGATCCTGAAGTCACTATTTATGCAACACTCCTATTCCAATCTGTGGGAGTTTTGCATGAGTTAAGTGTCAGTCACTTTGACATTTAGCCCAGCTGGTAGAATGATATACCATGAGTATCTGGTACATTTTCATCTGAATTTCCTTTTCCACACAGTATTCTCTCTCTTGCTTTGCTACCCATTCTCTAGCTATTCTGTGAATGCTAAAGACACCATGTGGATGCTAAAGGTACCAGGTAGTATGTCTGGTTTAGAAAGCAGCCTTACAGGGACCTTTCCTGCAATAATGGAAAGGTGGGCAATGTCAGGGATGGAGAAGAAATGAGTTTGAAGAGGAAGCAAGAATTTCTGAATGTAGCTTTACCACTATAGCTCATGTGAGTACATCCCACCATGGCATGATGCAGGGGCTGGGACAGCAATGTTTACTGTTGCATCTGACTCAGAGGAGCATACAGATTCTACTGCAATACCCATGAGAAACTGTGTCAGTAGCAATAGCTGTAAGCTGAAGGAAGTCTTTATTGGTAAATGTTACTTAATAAATCCATACAAATTTCTATGGTAAAGTGGTCATTTAGCTGGTTTGAAATATCTTGGGTTTTTTTGGACTTCACAGGTCCCATGGTATTGCATCATACTGGTGGAAGTACATACGATAAAATAGCTCATAGAAAACCTGACAATACTTACAGAAAAATTAGTGTTCAGTAAATGCTGTCTTCTAATTTTCTTAAAACTATCACCACTGGAAAATTCACATAGAACAATAAACACTGAGAAATAACTAAAAACACTTCAATTTTTCTTTCCCAGCAAATATTTCCAGGTTTTATCCCTTGCCACAATCTCGCTGACTGGCCCAATTTTCTTACTTCTACCTTCTTGCACTGGTTTCCCCTCTCAATCTTGACATTTTTTGTCTTTCTGTCTCTGTTCTATGTGTATTTTCTTTGGCTTCAGCTTAATGTAGCACTCAAGGATACGCTTGTCTTGGAACACACAAGCAGTCCTATTTCTCTATGGTGGGATTGCTTATACACCCAAGTACTTTGTTTAGCCAGATTTTTGTTTCCACAGAACTATTTTACTTAATAATCTATCTGCCTGAAAAGGTGTGGTAATTTTCATCCAAATTACATCATCATCACATTTCCTGTATTGAAGAGGGAGGATTAGCATGGGAGAAACTTACCGTGCACTAAATTTTTTAATGCCAAAACCTTGCAATTATTGTTTAATTCTAGCCCGTTCATTAGTTCTGCCATATTTCTTACTGGGAAATTCATGTATAGGCACTTTAGAAAAAAGAGAAAAAGAGGAAATGAACTTTCAATTGTTCTGGAGAATTTTTCAGGAGCCCAGCAATGCCATCGTTTGTCATTTCCAGCACCTTCGGTGTTTGAAGTATCTGTTAAGAGCTGGCAGACATCACAAAAGACCCAAGGGTGACCCATTCCATTAAATGCCTTACTGGTCATTTCAAATAGCTCTAAACAGATGTACTTGGGCATTTACATTCCAACTCAGGTCCATGTTTAACTCTCTGAGAACATTTTTTGTAATAGAGATAATGCTCAGTTGGAGAAAATATTTAGGATCCTTAATCATTAGGATCACAAAATGTTAGCAACCTCTGGCAAAAGCATAAAAATAGTTACAAAACTAAAGGCACATAAGCATAACAGTAATAAGCATCCCTTTGTTGTAGATTTGCCTGAACAGTTCTTTGGGCACAACTTCACAATGTTTCACCCCAAATCACAGAGTGAACATTTTAAATTTCTGAGTCACATCTTGACTACAAGCTTTTATTTAAGGCACTGAAACACTCTGCTCAAGTGTGTCAAAATAAGAGGATCTAACCCCCCTAAAGTGTGTTCATCGTCTTGTATTTGTGTATGATTTAGTACGGGCTTTAAAGACCTACGATCTTCTTGGTTTGCAGGAGTTATGCATCATATGAAGGCTGCCTTGGGACTCTACATCAATCTATTCATCAGCAGTCTCCAGTGCATTTTAGTGTTCAAGCTGAATATGCGTCTTGCACAGCAGGGCTACAAGATACATGAATTTATACTCTAGGATCAGATGTCATGGCAAAAATGTTGATGTGAAAACCCTGATAGTTAGCATGGTAAACCTGAAAAAGTCTTTCCCCCCTAGAATAAAAACAATATATTTGATTCAATTGTCTTAACTTTGTTACTACAGTAAAATATCCCATGACTAAAAGTGAGAAAGAAAAACAAGGCAACCTTCCATCCATTAAGCAATTTATTAGTAAAATTAGGTACTTCTAACAGACCTGTGTTAAAATATGACAGCTTATTAAATAGAAGGTTATCTGAAGTGCTGTACTAGAGTTGATAGCTGCATGGAGCCCACCAGAAAAATTAATGTATGAGAATTCAGAAGATAAATGAGGAAGCATGCTATTTAAAAACTTCTTCCTTCTCAGGCACTTTCAGGAGCACTATCTATTTGTACTTCAGTATTAAAAAGGATGAAATATAGTGATCAGATTGCGTAATCTTATTGGTTAAACAAGTCTTCAAATGCTACAAGAAGTGAGAAATACAAGCAACCGCTGCAATATGTCACCTGTATCAAACCTCCTTTTTTCCATCCTTCCTTTCTGTGTCTTTTCCCATCAGTCTTATAAAATTGTACAGCTGCACCCTTGTATAAAACTCACATGTATCATAGAATCGTTTGAGTTGGAAGGGACCCTTAAAGGCCTTCTAGTCCAACTCCCCTGCAATGAACAGGGATGCCTACAGGTAGATCAGGTTGCTCAGAGCCCTGTCCAGCCTGACCTTGGATGTCTCCAAGGGTGGGGCATCCACCACCTCTTGGGGCAACCTGTTCCGGTTCCTCGACGCCCTTATTGTAAAAAACCCCTTCCTTATATCCAATCTAAATCTTCCTCTTTTAGTTTGAAACCATTCCTCCTTGTCTCATATATCTCGTCACCAAAAAGATAAATCATGAAAGATTTAACACTTGTGTTTTAAAATAACTATGTGGTAGAGAACTAAACTGGGTAGCCAATTTCTGCTCCCTCACAAAAACCTCTCAGGCTGCCCTGCTCTGTCCTGCTTCATGCACCCAAGCAGGATGATAATCTGCCAGGTGGAAAAGATAGTGCCATCCAGAATATGTATCTGTACCGTCTGTTCAGGCCTCTTCAGAAGAGAACTCCTGCTGATACACAGCAATTATATTTTAAACAAAGATATTCTGCAGACCACAAATTCCTGTAAATCTCCATTATAATTCACACAAACGAAATAGAGATGGAGAGTTATACAGATGGCTAGGTACTGCAACGACTTTCTTCAGCATATAAACATTCTCATACTGTTTGAGAAGACCAATTAGGAGCTGAAGTCTCATTTTAAGATACAGCTTTTCTCCCCTACCACTTAAACTCTATTAAATATAAATACCTTATTCTCATTAGTGGCTGAAGAAAGGCTTTATTTTCCAATAAAACGACTCAGAAGTCATGAAATCTCAAAATTATGTAGTGTTCTTATCTCTAGTAGATATTGCCTTTTTTTTTTTTAACTTTTCCAGAAAATTATCCTTGAAAGAACTCCAAGCCATAAGTGGAGGAATGCATTTAATACTCTGATACTCATCACTCATGTGGTTCTCCATTCTTGTTTACAGGATAATAACTAGTGATCCGCCATGCAGCATGGAAGTTCTACTGTGAGTCAGTTTCCCCAAGTCAAAGCTGTTGGATGACTGGTGCCCTGACTAATTAATCAACTAGCCAGGATTTATAATTCTTGGACAAAACCTGTCCCACCCAGAAGGCTACCCTGCCCCACCCGTCGTGAGCAAGGCTAGTAGATAGGATCAGCAAAATATGCAGCTCTGAAGTATAGGAATATCTTTGGTTCAAACTGAAACTAATTCAAGAGATCTGCACATCATGGCACCTCATTTGCCCCCCAAAATAGAAGCTAAAGTGAAATATGAATTTCTCTTAAAGACCTATGGAAAGCTTCCTTCCCTTTCTCAGATCAGGAATTTAACACACATGTCATATATGCATTTCTCTTTCTTCTTCCTCTTCTTCTCCACATCTTCAGGCACAGTAAACGTAAGGTTAACAGCTCCGTCTACCTGTCATAGTTGTGGGGAACCACTCAGAATCAGGAAGAGTCCACAGAACTGAGCGCTTGACCACAGTAGGTTTAAACAATTCCTACTAAAAAGTGAGCTTCAAACTTAATACAAAAATGTGCCAGAAAGTACAATTTACATCCCGAGGGGAAGAGAGAGTTGAAATGGAACCAATTTAGATTATTTAGGGATTTATTCTGACCTCTATTGACTAAATTTATAAGGTTTCTGCCTTTTTGCTTCCACAGCTACTGCGGAGTTCCTCCTTGCAAAGTATACTCAAGCTATCCAGAATTCTGTCCTTCACTAATTATTTACATTCATAACCTACATGATGAAACATAAATTCGTTTAAAGTGCCACCATAACTCTGAGGCACTACAGTTTAAAACATTAAGATACCATGTTGAAAATTTTTAAGCCTAAATTTGGATTTTAAGCATCTCAGGCTCAGAGTTCCCACTTAGACACATCAAGAAAGAGCCCAGTTTTCAGTTATTGGAAATGCTAATTTTTTGTGAGTTTCAGAAAACGAGCACAAAATATTATTAGCTGGATAAGAAAGCATAGGGAGGACACTAGAGGCATGTGTATTCCATTAAATCAGGAATGGAGGAGAGCTCAACATTTAATGAGTAAAGTAGTAGGAATACTTTTAGGAAACAAACTTCCCATCACCTGGAACTAGAAGAGGAAACCTGTTCAAATCATGGAACATAATCTCCTAGCTGCATTCAGATGTAACATGGATGACCTGGAAATCCATCTGACATGCCCAATACAGGATAGGGAAATATTTTTCTACTGAAATTCTCTTTGTTGCCAATTTGAACAATGGAATGATGCTCCCCTGGAAACTGGAACACAACACAACAAAACAAAAACCTGTGAGCAGTCCTTATGAGAATTTTTCTGTATTTTAAAAACTTTGATAAAACTTTCTCACTGAAATAATCTGACAAAGTGTGTAAAACAAAATAGAAGAAAATGGAGTAAATACTTTCAGTTTCTCATGATGTAACAGCTTCCTCATGTGCTTGTCATTGCTCTTACTGTCAGCTATGCATGGCAGCTCCTCTCTTTCTTTTAGTCATATTTGCGTCAGCTCCAGGTGACAGCATTCCAGCCTTAATGGTAAATCATAAATAGCTTTTCATTTTTCTTTACAAAAATGTAATCATTATTAACTGCACCAGCATTCCTGTGAATGTAGTAAGCATTTTTTTGTAAGAATCTTATGATAATTTTATATTGCATGAATTTAACTTGGTATAGAACTATGGTGACAGCTTTGAGAGAATAGATATTAAAGGTTACTTCTATTGTCTTAGATAATGTTCTGAGCCTTAAATGAAAATTGAGGATTTAATCCTACACAAGCAGAATTTGTGTCAAAATAACTGGATCTCCCTTCAATTGTAAGTAGAATCAAGTTCTTTGCTATAATTAATCAAAAACTTTTCTTAGTGAAAGTTAAGTTTGCTTCAAGAAATCCTTGACAGGATGTTAGAATCATCAAAAGTTCATTGACTACCTCAGAAAAGTGCACAACTAAATACCTAATGAGAGCTCACCTCATTTTACCATGCTTAATAGTGTTGGTAGTGAGGACCATTCATTTTCATGAGATTAAAGTCATGCAGATCTTTGGAAACAATGAAAAGGGGTTTTGTTGCTACCCCCCCTAAAATGTGGAATGTCCTGGGTAATCTTTGTTGTATGTAAGTGAAATTATGTCCACATTCATTTCCTTTTTTTTTTTTTTCTTTCTTTTAAGAAAGCTCCTTGATGTGAGGAAATGGAGAGAAGGAAACAGCATTTGTTTGAAAAAGTGAGGGCAAATGGCAATGTCAGGATGATGCCTACTCACTTCTGAAGGTTGCAGAAGCCATTGCAAAGGCACGCATCTGATATTTCAGGGCTACTGAAGGGTTGTTCAACAGGCTCTAACAAGAAAATAAGTGCCAGTGCCAGTAACAGTAATGACCTGGCTGGAAACTTCATGAGGAATTCTGCTTTACTGAATCTTGAGATAACAGAGACATGCCACCTGCATGCACTACCTCCTTGCATTCTGCCAGCATGTCAGCAATCCCTGACAGTATAATTCAGCTCTCTCTCTGACTTCAAATATATTTCTTTGTGATAGCAACATCCAGGTTGCTTGAGAAATACCTGAGAGTCTTCTGTGATTTAACATAGAATCAATACTTAAATGCTAATAAATGTGGATGTAAACACATCACAAATGTCTCTTCCAGCACCCTTTCTGTGCACTGGTGAAACTTCCCACCATATGCTGGAAGCTTGCCTATCTCTTAGAGATAGCTGTGAGCAGGGGTAAGGTGCCAGACTGAGGGTGTACAGGGCGGTAAACCAATGGAAGCCCACAGCCAGTATTGGGCTGCCTGCCGTCAGCCACCAAAGGTGACATTCACTCTACAAGAAAAAATTATTAAAGCTGAATAACACCATCCTGACCTTCTTCAGGATCTCATGGACAGAAATTTAGAGGTTTATTTTCAAACATTCAACTTGGGTAATTGCAAATCTTGCTTTTTAATTCCAGAGGTCTTGGGAGCAGTGCCAGAGCTGAGCTAGAGGGGATATCATTCATTATCAGTAGTCTAACCTACGTTGAGAGACAGAGAATCCTCCAGCACCAGCATGTCCAAATTTTAGAGGATGGCTCCTCCATAAGTCAAGCAGTATGAGATTCTTTTGTGAAAAATTAAAGCACAATCTGTAGTGTTGTATGAACAAAAACTTTAAATTGTGGTACTTTTGCCATCCATGTTTGTTGAGTTGCTGTCAGGTGTGGTTCATGAAAAGCATAAAAACTATGAAGGTGCTTCCACCAGTCATTGATACAAAGAAATCACCGATATTTATCATCAATTTTTTATGCTATATTTTAAGATGTCATTGCTATCATTACCTGGATCCGTAATGTATCCAAATCTGTTTTGAAAAGGAAAAAAAAAAAAAAAAAGAAGCCAGTAGTTCTATCTCAGGAATTTCAATACTTTGTTCTTTAAGGATAAATGTGTAGTCAGTGAATAGATCCAACTGCCATGAGAAAAGAATGGATGCATGCCCTGCCCTGGCCCATTACCCTCTTATTCATTTCAGTACACTGCTTGATTTGTAACTATTACTCCTTGCTCAGCTATTTATTTTATGGTAGCTCATTGCAATTCCTGTCATTGCTTCCTCCTTATTTTTCCATTTTACCTGATGCAGCTTGGCATGTTTGATAAGTGTAAGTGGGCCCAACTCAGTCTTGACATCTGCAAGCACAATGCAACTGACATCAGCCAGAGCCACTAATAACAGAATGGACTTGGCACCACAGATGCATTGCAGGTATCAGCACAAACTGATGACTTAATTACTGCCTTTATCAGTTTCACCCACCATCATGGCCTCAAAACTCAAAAAAATGTGTGCTTAGTTTCAAAAAACATGGGAATTTTCTGCAGTGTTTTCTACCTGGCTCCACTGCCACTCTAGCTTCAGATTTCTATTTCTCTTGGTGTTTTCTGCATTCATCATGGGACTATGTTTGTTCCCATCCTCTATGGTCTCAGCATCAGGACTCGAGAAGATGAGGCAGTTTGAGCTGTGCTGTATTATTTATCTCACTTACTTTCCCTTCAGCAAGAAATGACTGAACTCTTCCTCCTTCAACTCTCCCCCAAATTTCTCCTCTCCTCAATATTAAGAGTAAGCAGAAGTAGAAATCCTAGGTACTCAAGTGGTGGCAGAGACATATATATATATATATAGTTTATTTTAATTTTGCATTACATACGTATGTCTATCTCTGGTAAAAGTAAGTTGTTTTTCTAACTGAAAAGATACCCAATATGTTTATCTGTTAATTTTGAATTCACAAGAAAAATGACACAAAACGCTACAACTGTTGCCATCATCTAGAAGGAAGAAAAATTTCAGACTCTGGTCCCAACTGTATGCATTTGAAATGCAGATTTGAGTATTTCAGTGCTAGCTGATTTATAGGAAATACATAGGTAATGCTTCTTGAAAGTAATGAGGTACATCTATTTGCTTAATCTCAGAAGAGAGGAAAAATGATAGTAACGCTTATGTTTTCAGAGTAGTGGATACATCTTGCTTTACTTTAAGAATCTTTAAATATTGGATTTATCAGGGTCATCACATAAAAAGTGGGAGATCTCTGGGTGTGATTTCCTCTCTTCTCTACAATCTACTCTGCATCATCCAGAAGAATAATTTATGTGAAATAATTAAATTACAGCAATAAATGTTAGGCATCTAACATTGCTTTGTGCAATTAAAGTATAAAAGCAGGCATAGAAAGTGTAGAAAACATAGAGAAAAATCTGCAGATTTTACAAGAGGTATGGACAGAGAAGGGAGAACAAGGAAATTGTACAGACTTTTATCACAACTACTTATGACTTTTTCTGGGGGTTGTATTTCTTTGTAGCCTTCCTCTACCCTTCTTGACTCTCCCTATAAAGCATTTTATGAGACATGTTAAGTATTTTATGTAAAAAATAAGTTGTATCACATTGCACTGTAGGTCAAGGCAGGAAGTACACATTGCCTGAATAGCTAGTTAATCTCTTTCATCTTTCTCATGCTGTCATTAATGCTTATCTGTTCCCATAGCTATTGCAAAGTCATCTATTTTCTCCAGTGGCATAGTGCAATAATAAAATCTTTTGATTTGACATACTAGTTGTTTGTGATGCTGGTTTTATTCATGTTCATTTTGAGATCAGATTTGTGCTTTCTTGGTTTTATCATGTTCTCTAGATTCTACTGCCTGGGAATGCAGGAGTTTAACTTCACATTTCTGTCATCTTGTGTGAGAGTGGTTTGATGTTGATGCGTATGTCGTAAGAGGACTTGTTTTCGATCTTACTGATAAAGATCCTATGAATTAGTTGGCTGTGTTTCTTTGTGGTTTTTTTTTTACCTCAGTGATTATCTAATAGACTATCTCTTGCATGTAAAATCTGTTCAGGGTTTCCCTGCTTGTTTTATGCTGAAAGGGGAACACATCTTGAGCTTCCATGTCCAGCTCTGATGGCGGAAGAGACCTTACCTAATTCAGTCTTTGATCAGATCCGTCAGCTTTCTGAGCCTGCACAGGGAATGTATTTTGTCTGTGACAGTAAAACGTTCATCCAAAAATGATTTAAGGCAAACAAAATGGCTAAGGTTATTAGCAGCCGCTCTTTGTTTACATAACTCTGAAATCTCTCTTGTTTCAGGATGTCTAAAATTCCTGTTTCAGGAAAAAACATATATTTTATTGCTTTTGAAAAATGTTTCTAATATTGTTTATTATATATAAATGAGAAGCAGAATGTATATAAGAGAATTGCCTTAAGGAAAAGAATACTACAGCTCTGTATGTATCCTTGGGACTTTTTTCATTTCTTCTGAGCCCTTGTGAGATGTTACATTTTGTGTTGGTGCATCAACAAATCAAGAAATAAGATCTGCATCTCATCTTTTACTGCTCAGTTATTTCTCATCAGTTATTCCTCAACCACTCAGGACTGTGTATGGTGCATGTGTATGTTTACCAATACACATGTATCTGGAGAAGTCTCAGTGAACTGGAGGGTGAGGAGATAAATGCTGAGCACACCTCTGCTGAAGGAGCTGGAAATGGCCAGCTGACAGGGAACACTAAAAACTCTTCTTCCAATGTCTGTCATTGCCAAGGAGTCTGAAGAGAAAAATATCCTCTTTAGTATAAGAATAAAAAAAAAAATTACACAGAGGGAATTTATTTCCTATTCAAAGTTGACACCAAGGCTTGGAGTGGTCTGGCCACCAGAAAGGTTATATGGACTCTGCTACAGAGAAATAACATCTGTTTACAGAGAATACATACGGTTTGCTGCTTCAGGAGTTACAGAGACATTGCTACAGGGAGCAGCTTTATGTATGTGAGTTTCATATACTGATAAATTCATGAGAAAGTAATTTGATCTTAAAATTCAAGTCTGAGCTTTAATAGATCCAGTCATTCTGAGCAAACAGAACAAATTAAGGTAAATGAAAACTAATTTTGTATTAGAGGACAAATGTCTGTGAGAGGGAGCTTCTGCCACTGTCTTGTTGACTTGAAAAAGGACTGAAGTTGAATATTTTAACATGAATTAGTAAAATTCATAAATTTAAAGCGCAAGAGAACTTATTTTTACTTCCTCAGGACTTCGATACTTTTGTTCATCATGACTAACTTAACAGTGAGGTCCATATGGAATTCACTGCAAGCATCAAGTGAATATTTTTCTAGTCTGTGCAGTGGCACTTACATATCTTATTTTTTAGAATATTATAGAAGATCATTCTATCTGAATGACTAAGAAGAACATTTCTGTACCTTTTTTTCACCTTTCTAGATGTGTCTAGCTGTAGCCTCTCTTCTTCTATCAGCATCAGAGATGCATAGTAGAATCAATCATTGCTCCCATTTCTGATTATGTTTTTGGTTGTTGAATTTTAGTATGCAACAAAACAGTAGATATGGGACTGATTTTTTCTTTAAGCAAGAATGATTTTGAGAACTTAAGTCAGAGCCCACAGCACATCAAGAGCATCAAAATGAGTTTTACTGCTTTCATTAGGCTTTTACACAGTAGTTTTCTTTGAAGTGACTTAGTACATAAATGGAGCAGACACTGCCTGGGGTGCCGGGAACTTATGGCATAATGACACACAAGTATGTAATAAGCAAGTCTACCAGAACAGTACTGGATTTGTTTAATACATTGTATAATTGCCCGCTTGTTCTGTATAGGCCAATATTTTCGGTCTGTCATACAAAGAGAGGGAGACAACACCCCCTCCAAAAATCAGTATGCACATCTGAGAAGAATTTCATGCCCGTACTGATTCTGAAAGCTGAGCCCATTGGTTGTGGTGGATGGTGACAGAGATCTGCAAAGCAAAAGACTCTAGCTTGTTTCCCTTCCCGCTTCCCCATAACATTTTTTTTTTGCCAATGACTTAGATGCATCTTTGCTCAGTCTTTTTTGCCCCAAGCATAGGATCTGATAGACTGAGTGGTACTTAAAACACGCATAGGTCATCATCTCTTTGACTTGGAAAAGGAGAAGGAAATGGGCCTCAGCTACATCATGCTGTTTATGGTGGTTATGCTACATTTTGGTGCTCTTATCACTGTTTAAAGGGACTAATAGAAGGTGTCTTGTTCCACTGCAATATAGCAGTAACCCTATAAGCTTGAGAGTTTTGGTTTACTTAAGTGATCATTTTTCATGCAAGTAACATATATTTAACAACCAGTAAAATTAAACTAAAAATTAGTGAACTTAGCCTAAAGATTACAGTAATATTTTTGTCTCTTCAGCACTGTTTGGGTCTTTCAATTGTTGTGCCAATACATCTTATTGCAGCATATCTTGTGTTTAATCCTTTTTTACTGATTTTAATGATGTCAGCCCAACAGCACTAGGTTGGGTTTCCTTTGTGATAATGAAAATGACTTACTTAATATGCAATATATTATATTATTTGTGTACATACTGCTAGGTTTTACATTTGATATTTTCTAGATGAAGTTTAAATCTAACTTCTTTTTTGACTCAGTGTAATTTCACTTTCTCTTCTTCAGTATCTTGCCATTTTAAGAGAAGCTCTGTATTTGCAACATGTTCTAAAAAATAGCTGGCTTTGAAAATGCCTCATGCTGATTAGCCATAAGCAAGTTACAAAAAGTAGTAGCATAGCTACTCATGGCTACATTTTAGCAAGCAACAAGCAGTTTTGCAGTCAAGCAACTGCAGTATTGCTTTCAGGAGCCAGTGACCTCAAGGAATCATTTATTTCTCTAAAGAATAAATGGATTTGAGCCTGATGTTTATATCAATAATGATTTTGATTTTCTATGAAAGCCTAATGGTCAAATTAAAAGTAATAATCTGTCCTATTTATGTAGACTGTTATTATCATAATGTGAAAACCCTGCATATTTAAGCCTGCTTTCTTCATGCACCTATTTCAACTCTGGATGCAAAATTAATTCATGCAGTTGTTCATTACGGTGTCTATGTACCTTAACAGTTAAGAACTGTGCTCAAAATGGAGAAGAGAAAAGGCATCGTTGAGCCCCAGAAGCTGGAAGAATAATTGCGAAGGACTGATAATTGACCCTTATGGAACAATGAGTAGATAGTCATACAGATGATCTATATTTAAAGAAAAAGACTTTTAAAATAACTAGAAATCCACTGAGTTATCACACATTATGAATTCTCTCCTTGGCTAAAAACTCCTTGGCTGTTATTACAGCGGCAGGTTCATAACGATGAATCATGGTTGGCAAAGGCTATTTAATCTTTGACTTCAGGACTGTGTTCAACCTTGAACACTTCCAGGACTGTCAGTTATATTTATAATTTGCTTTCTTAAATACTGATATGTTTGATGCAATTAGGCAGCAACAAGTGCTTCCCAGTAACTACTTAATCCTGTTCCTATTCTTGCACATGGCCATTTGAAGTGACTGCCTGGTACCAAACACTGAACAAAACAGTCTGAAATACATAAGGCAGAACAACACTCAGGAATTATGTGCGAAGAGTCTTATGCACCTTTTGGGCTGTTACTGAAGCAGGGTTTCCAAGGAAAATCTCTTTGCATCACAAAAGCATCTTGTGGTTTAACTTCCTTCTACTTGACTTACAGTTTCAACCTCATAAACTCAGCAGGAGCTGTATTATTGGTAAGGCAGAGGTGCTGTAGGAGAGCTGTGTACTTAAAAGCTTGCACAGACCTACCCACAACTACTCAGCGGTTCCTGTTAGCAGTGTTAACCTCTTCCTTTCTAAAGCAACACGATAAGAAAAGTTTGAAGCATTTATGATGCACGAAGAATCTTGTTGAAGGTGAGGGAAAAAGGCAATCTAATGGGTGGGGATTAAATGTGGGGGGAGCGCTTAAGTGAGTTCTTTGAGTCAGCTTTTATGTCAATGCTTTCTATATCTTCTATACAGTTCTTCTTACTGCTTTACCACTTCCTCTGTGTATTTGCAAATGTACTTTCATGATCAAATTCAGGTTCATTTCTCCCTGACATCTTTCCGTTTTTCTCTTCGAATCTTGCCTTTCATACTGAGGCTTCCTGAGGGCAGAAACATACAATTGCGTACATATGTAATTCTAACAAGGATTAGATACTTAGCACTTTGGATGGAAAATGTACATCAAGACTTAGTACACTGTGCAAATTCAGCTATGGACACTTAAGATGAGAATATGCTTCTATCTTTGGTAGCTTTGCCTCTGTTTTTTTTTTTTTTTTTTTTTTTTTATATGTATTCAGTCATTAGAGTGAACTATTGTACTGTAAATAAGGCTGTTACAGTAGTGTAAACAGAGCAGTAAAAGTGCACCACTTGATGAGTCAGTTTGTTTCAAGCAACGGACCAACCACAAAGTTGTAGAGCATGTTGCAAAATTACAGCAGGTCAAGAAAAAAAACTGCAGAGTAAGAAAATTAAATCAGAGGATGATATTTGCTATTTGTTTGATAGAAACTTTTTTTGTAAGGGGTGACACCTGTCTCTCTTGTAAATGCTTGGATGGCGTCTTTTCCTACAGCTCACAGAAAACACCTTGGATACACTATGGTCTTTGCAGCCCATTTGATTCACTCCTGCTTTTAATTGAGATTTTCATGCTTTAATACTTTGCTCCAGTTCTTCCCTATATACAGCATGTGGCCATTATTGCTCCCCTCCCCCACTCCCATTTCTCTTGTTATATATCTGTTTCATTTTCTTAGTTAGGATGAATGTGAACCCGGGGTCAAGAACAGACAAGTCAGGTGACCTGACTGAGGTATAACTGCCTTTTCCAGTTTTTTTCCACCACATTGTCTGGGGACTTGGGAGCACAGACTCACACACTGTGCAAGAAACAAAGTTCACAGTTCAGCTGTCAGCTGTGAAGCTCACGAATTCCTTACAGAAGCCCGGACTTAAAAGCTACCTGATGTGATCTCTCTTTAAGGTGCTCTTTCCAAGGGATGAAGCCTCCTTTTGGAAAGTGTGTTGATTATTACCTCTGCATAAAATCTATCTTTTGGAGGTCATTTAGAACCCTGTAATGCATCCATCTTGCATGTTAATGTTCATTTTTTGTCAGTTCTCCACACTCTTTAGAAGTATGCTCGGTATGTATGAAGTAAGGCTGAAATTCGTACTTCTTTAAAGGTGTGGCAGGCACAGAAAAATGAACCAAACACCAGACCTGATCTATTAATGAAGTGTTGTGCACAGTGGTCCGAGCTATCTACATGAACTTGCCTCAGTACAAATATCTCCATAAGTAAGACTTTTTTTCTTAGGCTAGTATGCTATTATGCTGCCACTGTGCCCTTAATAAATAGTGGGTCACTTTACTGTTCAGCTTCAAGGAATGAAATATATTTGGAATGCAAGAACAGTTATTAGGAACTTGCAAGTAAGTAACACAGCATTTACCTAAATGACAGAATTATGGCTGACAACCTGAACGGCAATGACATTTAAGTTTTCCTGAAACATTTCTCATTCAAATTATGTCACTAGTTCTGAGGATCTCTTTTATTAGTCTTGCTGGCATGTATCTCTATAGTGATGATTCCTTGCTGTCAATATAGCCAGTCATTTCTTCTCCACATCGGTTTTGATTGAGCTCTTTCAGTTTTCCCACACACCTATGTGTACATAAACCTGTGTGAATGATTGATATGGATTCATACTTCTATTCTGAATTATCTTCTTCCTTTTTTTTTTTTTCCTGGAGCAACTACCAAAGTTTTATCTTGTATAGCGTGCAAACCCAGCCAAACCTGGAATAAAAAAGCTGTAAGCTGAATATGGGTTTAGTACACTGTTGTCATATATTCTGAAAGACAATACAGTTCTGAGGCATGTTGCAGGAGACTGTCAGTCAGGTATCCTCACTGCTGAAATTCACATGACCTTGGCCAGAGTAAATTCTTTGCTAAAGCAGAAATGGGAGGAGCAGCCTTCCAAAAAAAAAAAAAAAAAAGAAATTGTACTATAAATCTCCCTGAGAACGTTGCACAATTTTAGCAAGACTTCATGGTGTCTCTCCAGCATGGAGGGCATTGCTGAAGAATGAGTGATACAAGACATACAAGGAGGCTAAAGATCTTGAGGACAGAAGTGAGTCTTTGTTCAGGCAGGTTACCCAGGGGGGAAATACAGTACATGATGTACCATATGATAAATCCATCATACAAGCTGTTTCTGGAAGGTTTTATTTACTGGAGAACTGTCTTCATTTTGAGAGGAATTCCTGCCTAGGCAGAGTGCTTGGAAAAGGCCAGCGTACCTCATAGTCTCACTGAAACTGCATTTTGGCATATAGGGCACAGCCTTGTGCAATCCTCTTGCGCATGGGTGAGTTTCACCTTTGCTGAACTACCAGCTTAACACTCATCAGGTCCAAAAAAGGGAAGGAGATTTATAAAGACATTGTGCTCTGTTTGAGTTTTTGGAAAGCAAATCAGTCAGGCCATCATCCCGTACTCCACCTGTGCTGAAAATAAGTGATGTTGTCCTATTAGACTGTTCTGCAGAATTGATATTTCTCCTCCCATGCTCGACACTGCACATGTAGCTGAAGATGTCTCTGTTAATTGCAGGATGACCTGTAAGGGTTTTTTCCAACTCAAATGATTCTACAATTCTGTGATCACCTCGTGGGCTGCTCCCCAGCTGGCTGGTCCCACTACACACGGCTGTGGGGCTCAGAGAAGTCGTGCACAGCTAACAGATGCTGAAAAATATCTGTAATGTGTTGCCAGCCATGCAATAAGATGTAGCAGCACACCAAGCTGTAAGACTGAAGGAGAAGTATGCCTGTGTGCTCCAGCATGCTTTACATAGCGTGACTGGTAACCAGATGAGTGGATAGCCACAGAAGTGCAGGTGGAGTACTGTGTCTCTCAGGAAACCCATTATATCTATTTGAGGCTGCACTGAAGATCTGTTTTTCTGCATCTGGGTTAAAAATCACAGACCTTCTCTGGCCTCCTCTGCAAATAAGCCTTTGGTTCCTCTGCAGATGTGCAAAGCGTTAAATCCATTCTGACAGGGAGGAAGCACCTTCTACTTTTGATATATGATTTCCATTGCACAGCTTAAATGACAGACAGACTTGGTCCACAAAAGCCCTCACATAGAAGACATTGCAATTAGTTTTATTGTTGCTCAGTTCTCAAGCCACAGGTCTGAAGTACTGCTTGACTTGGCCTGGTAAAATTGTCTATGGCTAGTATAGTTATTCAGATATTAGCCACAAATATTCTAAGATAAATATTATTAATGTTTTACCAGTCTCAGCCTGCACAATTGGCTTGCACCATCCCTTCAAAGGTACTTAAATATTTTTCCTAGTAGCTATATCTGCTAGCTTACGTTTCTAATTATATTTGCTGCTTAGCTCAGAAATGTTGATGCTAGGGCTGAGGCAGCATCATACAAACCACTACAGGGACATACCTACTTGCAGCATCTCTTGAAAGGTGAAGAAATGAAAGTATTAATACATAAAAACCAACCTTCTCACCCCAGTTCAAAGAGTATCTAAGAAAACAGAAGTGCTGCTCTGCAGCCAGAGCCCCTCTTTCCTCTCTTCTCCTTCTGATGTGAGGAGATGATGACAGTGTCTCATATTGTTTGGAGGATGAAACCTCCAAAGAAACCCAGAGAGCTGGGTGTGGCTCTCTGTCCAGGATTTTTAAAGCTGCCTTTGTTTTAGGGTGCTCCAGTGAGGCTATGACCACTTATAAGGCAAATCTAGATTGTCTGCCATAACCCCATTGTCTCTGTGTATGTTATACAGCTTATACTCTGTTCTTCTATGTCAACTTTAAATGACCCATAACATATAAATGTAACTTAAAAGTAATTTATTTAGCTGAATTCCTGATGCACTGATTGAAATACACAAATGGAGTACCAAATTAATATGCTAGCGTACCTAGTTGCCTTAGTTACTAACTCTTTAATTCATCAGACCCATCATGCAGTTCACCGGACCCACTGATTTAACAATGGCTTCAGACAAACTGTGGTAAGATGTGAAAAGTTACAATGTATTTGTTGGGGGATTGTCATGGTTTTATGATTTTTGGTTATCAGTATTCCACATCATAACATCATGTAGTGCACCAGGAGTTAAAGTGTTCTGGGTACCTGTCCCCAAAGAGAAGAAGAACTACATTCCCCAGAAGACTGTTCGCTGTGTTGTTATCATTTCTGCTCAGGGGGAACAGATATAAGGCCTTGGTAGGTCATCTGACCGGCTCTTCTTCGTCAGGCTCTCCTCCCTGCTGCTCAACCGGACTGTGCATCTCACCTCAGCGTTATGGTGAGGCCTATCCAGCTTTCGGACAATCTTTCTCTCTCATTATATTTGATTTATTAGCTTCAGTTCTAATTATAGTGTATTATAGTGTGTTATCTTGCATTCCGACCCCATATTTAGTAAATTAGTTTGTTTCTCCTCTGATCGTTGCCACTGTTTTTAATTATTTTGGAGTCCCCTGTTTCCCTTTTTCAGAGGCGCGGATTTTGTGAAATCCCTCTGCCCCACTAGTCACGGAACCGGGCCGAACCAGCCCGCAAATCGTCGACAGGGATGCATCTGGAAGAGGGAGGAGAGACTTTAGATCTGTGCAAAGGTGCATACTTCTACCCAGAGCCCTGTAGTGTAGCTCCTATACAATGGCTGATACGTACACTCCACAGAGATGCACGTGTTGGGGTATTAATAGTATGAGCTGTGTGGCATCCTGTTCAGGTCTTGGATTCCAATTTCTAGGATATTGAGTGCATTTTCAGCCTCCTTGCTGGGAGAAGACAAGAGGCAGAAAATCTCAGATTTATGCAGTGACTCAGTTCTCAGTGTGGGCTGTCCCACACACTGATCAGCAGGAGCAAGGAGAACAGCCACCATGACACAAGGACAGCAAACACAGCAAGGCATCTGAAACATGGCCCAAGACATGTCAAAAGATCTTTAGTCAGGCTGAGGAACATGAGCTCCCCCAGGCTCATAATCGGCTCACTGGATAAAGAAGCTTTTATGATCATTATGAAATGTCAGTGCAAGCCTTACCTTCAGCATGTATTTGGGCCAAATGCTGCTGGAGTAATCATGCCAGGGCGATCTTCTGATCCACTCAGAAGGTTAAAAGGCTGGCAATCATAAATGACAGATCAAGCCCAATGGATTGCCTGTGGACTCTCCCTTGCATGGGGATATAGCCAAGGATGAGTGCAAGGCAGTACTAGGACAGCTTTCAGTTCAGGTACTTGGCTCTGCCTCACACTGTGCATGGTACAAGAAAAAGACCTGCTGCCTTTTCATTTCAGAATGGCCCATCTAAAATTTTCTATTTCAATGGGGAAAGAGTATTTTTCAAGTTCTCTAGACACTTTTTCAGTCTTTTTCTATAGCTTGTCATCATTACTTTTTATTTGGACAGAAAATTTGCTCTATTATTGGAGGTTTAGGTCTTTTTTTTTTTTTTTTAGCAAGAGCAGGATTGTCCACATGGGTGGATAGAAGCTGACCTGTTTATTGACTTTCATTTTATTGTCTACTGGTTGTTCCCAATTAAAAAAAAAAGAAAGAGAGCAAAGATCAATTGTAGAAACAGACTGTTGGCTAGGAAGAACTTCTTTCTTTCACCTTTGAGAGTTTGTGACAATCAGGAAAAGCAAATTGAACAGAGAAAATATTGAGAGAGGGGTCTTCTTTTTGTATCTGTGAATCAGTATCGGCAATAACGATATTGTTTTGAAATTCATCTATCTTCATGCTACTTCCTATCTGTTTGCTGTTTTGTTTATTATTATTATTATTAGTAGTATACATTTCTTCTTAGAACTCAATTAATAAGAAATAAACAAAGGAAGCCCTGTGAGACTAATGTCTCCCATTGTATGTAACAATTTCAATTATAGCTAGGATCATTTTCCATAAGTTTAATGCATGATTTCTGTAAGCAAGGTCAATAGATAAGCATTTTTGTACATGCACACCATCCAGGTCATCAACAGAATTCAGGTTTCTCAGTGTCCCCTTTGACTCATGCCTCATATCTTTGAAACATGTTCACATTTTTTTCTGTCTGTACATGTGTATTGCATTCTCATTTTTATGCATTTTTATTGAACTAGGGCTTTATTTCAGTGTTTCTTTATCATTTTAATTACAAGCAAACATCTTGTCTGACTCGTTTCTGTGACATATGTAATGGTTCACAAGATCTGGTAATTAATAAAAAAGAAGCTAAGAATATATTTTTTTTTAAAATCATGTTTAGAATTTGATCATACTCCATTTGTTTTTTCTTTTCCTTTCCTGTGGGTGAAAAATGACTTAAAGTCCCTGTCCTTCACCATCACCTGCAGCATGAATTGATATGTGACTTTCAGTATTTTCATCATTCTGCCTTTTGAAGGAGAGGAAGAAATCCATAGCAGCCTTTATTAAACCGCAAGTCAAACCTTGTTATCTAGATTACTCGTGCTGTATACATGTGCCTGGCTAAAAAGGAAAAGAAGACCAAATAATTCAGTTTTGTGGCAAGAAGCATGGGTCCTGTGGGGTTTGCTCATGTAAGTCCTGCCATTTTTTTCAGAGGAACTAGTTTATCCTTAACAACTTGACCTCTGTGGCTTTTAAAACATAAACTCATTTTTAAGGTTTAGTGATTAATCATATGATTAAGAAAGACACTATCAATTGGAAAATGATAATGCTTACTGTAAAAATAAAGTCTGAAGTGGATATGCACAGTGCTAGAAATTACTGCAGCTTGTACAGCTCTATGAGAAGGTTTTTTGGAAGTTATCTTCCAGCATGTCCTCTTTGTGAGCTTCCTTTACGTTCCTGGATTGTTGGGGCCAGCTACAAGCTCTGCTGAGTTGGATTACAACAATCATCATAAATTGGCCCCTTAATTTTTCCTGTCTAAAAAAAAAGAAATGATCTTATAATCAAACAAATGAAACTTGAAAACCAAAATCTACTGTATGATGTTTGCAAACTATCCAAATTAAAACCAAAATAATTAAAAAACTAAACCAAACAAACAAAACCACTA
Source organism: Pavo muticus (assembly GCA_016647715.1). Lineage (NCBI taxonomy): Eukaryota > Metazoa > Chordata > Aves > Galliformes > Phasianidae > Pavo > Pavo muticus. Next base: position 269,145 of record JACDJE010000194.1, on the reverse strand, counting down.
AACACCACTAAACACAGCAAAGGCATTGTCATTTTTTTTTAAAGATCAGGTAGACTGTGTTGCTTTAATTCCAAACTCAGACAGCTGCAGGCTTACCTCAGAACACTTTTTTTTTAGGAGTGTAAGTCAAGTCCTTAATGCTAATGTAGGAGGGTTTTTTTTTTGTATTTAATTTAACATACATTTTGTTATCGCTTGGCTCAGTGCCTCAGGAGTTTGAGCCAAAGCTGTTACACTGTAATATCCATGAGGTTCAGTTTTCTCTTTCACCTGCAATACTGTACTCTTCAGTGTAATGCTAATGTGACTCCTGCAGTATAACAAAGAACCCATAATGTCAGCAGCAGAGGGGCCTGAATGTCATTTACACCTATTTGCTATATTCAAGGTCAGCAAGAATGCACCTGCAAAACACACGCACTGCACCCAGACTGGCTATGGGAAAACAATCCACTGAGATGAGATTATTTTGAATAACAGACTTTCATATTTTTTTCTCTTAAAATCTTGAAGGTCTTTGTATGAAAGATCGTAATGAGATGTTCAAGACAAGCACGTGCATTTCCGTGGTAACAGTGAAGGAGACACCTTTTGGGACATTAAAGAATAGAAAAAAAAGAAACATTATAAAAAAGTGTGTAGTGTATTTATAAATGCAGAGGCAGAAACCTTGTTTCCTGATAGCACATTTCTTGGACTCTGTTTGGTAAAGGAATAAATTGTTGACTGAATAATAAAAATAACGCAGAGTTACGCTGCAGCAGAATTAGAAAGACTAAGCACTGCCTTTGTCGCAAAGAGTGCAGAAGATTGTGTCTTATAAAAGGAATGAAAAGCAAATGGTGGTGTTCTGACATGATATTTGTTATTAAAGTATATTGAAATCGACACCATAAACACATTTTTATAAAAAAAACTATACGTTGCATTCCCCCATTTTCATTCTCCATAGCAGTCCAGAAGGACAGTCGTTCTCACCAGCAAGGAAGGAGCAGCACACATCTGAAAGGAAAAGTCCCACAGCAGGGAGCCGTTTCTCAGCCCACATTCGGCTAAGCTCAACTGACAGAGCTACATTAGTGCCAGTCACAACATTGGTAGCGATTCCCCAAATCGCTGTGCCTTTCCCTTACCCATGACCTCCTTTCTCCCCACTTCCAACAGAGGGTCCAAATTATCACAGCCTCAGGAGCTCAGGGCAGGCTTCAGAGAGCAAATCCTCTTGAATTTACAATTAAGAGAGGTTTTAGACAGTGCTCTGTTAATATTTCACCATACTACACTTTACCTTTCATCAGGAACATCTAATGTCAATTTCAGAGCAAATATTCATATATTCAAGCCTTCAGGTGTTTTTAGAGTACAAGCAACACAAAATGATAACAGAGCTTTCCTTTGCTTTTTCATTTCTCTGTGGATTGAAGAAGAAAAATTTTGAATGAGTCAAATCTTATCTAATCTGAAGACAAAGATTCATGAAAGATAATCTGAAGCATGTGGATTCAAATAAACTTGTAATTTAAATTTGAAATGGATCCGTCCATGATCTTTAAGTGAATATAGACCAACCAATGTTTCATCTGTGCAGATCAATTTGTTATCCATCACTGCACTGTTTAGAACCAGCACAGATCTGAGACAGCAGCCCCATTTGAAAATACAATATACACAGACATTTTTTGAATTAATACCTGAAGAAAATATCTAGAAAGTCACAACTCATGATCTGGTTTAGATTAAACCCTTAGTTATATTATGTAATATAACCTTTTGTTATACTAAATTCAATGCCTACCTCAAGTGCCTTTTCTGTATTATTATGCTCCACCATAGTCTGTTTCAGGTGCCAGCAGCTGGCATATCTGTCCCTGAATCTGTGATTCCCTCCATTGCTGTTATCTCCACTGCACTATTTCCATAAACATATCATCATTCTCTGGACATTGGACATTGCTCTGCCAAATTTAATCAAATTTTATTTAAAATCCAGGCATAATTCACTGATGAAAGGACAGAAGAAATATCCTGGCATACTTCTATTGTACAGCATGCTTTCATGAGAATTAGGGGTCTGTTTGTATCAATTGCTGACTGCCTTCTTGGACCCATTTTGTAGAATCATAGAATTGTTTGAGTTGGAAGGGACCCTTGAAGGTCACCTAGTCTGAGACTCCAACAATGAACAGGGACACCTACAGCTAGATCAGATTGCTCAGAGTCCAATACATTCCCATTATGTAAATTAATTTTCTATTTATCTGTATTTTTATAAGCATGTACTTTTGGTTTGGGATTTCACTTACTTACATGCATGATCCTGTTGCAGGAGCTTCACAGAGGTAATGGTGACTAGTACTGTATGGTAGGGCTCAGCCTGGCCCTGTAAATAATGTGATAGATCTTGAAGCTCAGCCTGATTAAAATACCATAAAGGAAAACAATGAATGTATACAAGTATGGATTTGGGGAAAAATATAGGAGTACTGAATGGTGCTATCACCTGATGAGGGAATGTGAGCTAGCAAGAGCCATGGCGTTGGAGTCCAGCAAAAGTGGCAGCATTGCCATGAATATTTCTAAGACATGGTGTCCTCTGGAAAGTGAAGTTCAGGCAAAGAAAAAATAGAAGCTCAATGCAGACCAACAATAAGGTTTAAGAATCTAAATACACTGAGCATCAAACTAGAGCTGTACTTAGATGCTTCAACTTCAATATTTAGTAGAACTTACACTGCATATATGAATGTATATACAATCTGATACAGTCATATAGTAATATTTTTGCTCAAGGACCATTTTCAGATATCATGGACTTACTCGCAGCTACAGCTCTTGTGCATTCCTTTTTCTATTTTTAGCACAGAGCTTTTGTCTGTTTTTTAGTCTCAAGCAGTATTGCTAGTCAATCTGTCTCAGTGCAAGAGGAGTGTTTCATGGTGATCATAGTGGAGAATTCACTTTAATCTTATATTCCCCAGGAAACTGCTGGGCTTTATGAAATGAATCTGTATACTTCCATTACATCTTCTGGCTTAATGCATGCTGGTAGCTCTGGAAGTCAGATGGTTCCTAGTCTTAATATCTACACGATCAATTTAGGATTCAGACATGGTTTGAAAGCAAGCTGCAGTGGAACATTGTATCTGCAATTTAGAATTGTAAATATTTTATCTTCTTTAATGCACATGCACATCTTGCACATTCATGACTAAGCTGCAAAAGGAGGCCGGTTTTCAGACAATGACTGTGATAAGCTTGAATAGCTTCACCTGTTCAAATATCTTTATGGATATTAAAATAATATGTGCATTAAATATCAACTAATATTTATCCTAGTGTCATTTCTCCCTGCTGGTAACCTTTGTAAACACATTGTGCATTGTAGCTGAACCTACTATTATTTCTATTCATGCAGCATCGTACATCCACTGCATCATTCTGTCTGTACTGTGACCCTGAGTCCATCATGTTGACTCTCTGAGATCTGCAGATTTACATCTTCCCAGACTTTTTAGGCATTCATCTGTGTTTTGTCATTTCACATACTTTCTAGTGCTTCTTCCTTTTGCTCCCAGCTTCATTGTCTGCTAGCTTTTGGCATTAGATTTTTTTATTTTTTTTTTTGTGATCTACATGAAGACTCGGTGAAGTGTTGTCTTCTGTTTAGACATATATTTGGAGAGGAGTTGCGTGCCATTCTGTGTGTTTTAACTGGTTTATTTAAATCTACTTTATTTGAACCTTGATTTCATTCAAATGGAATTTTTACATGAGTGACTCATAAACTTTCATGGGATGTGTCCCCCATGCCTGGCATATCACGTGTATCATCAGTAAAAGCACAAAGTTCACCTAGTAACATCAGTTCTTTTCCAAAGCATTGTGTAAGTATATTCAGATGTTTTACACTCCTAAAGACTGGTTTGCTTTTGAAAACTAAGATTACCTTTGGGATGACAAGAATAGTAGGTCTATTAATAGTAATACCAGAATGAAACAACCTATTAATAATCTGTAATCAGCTATTTTTTCTCTTCAACTAATATATGTATCCAAATATCCTCCCATACTTCACCCAAGATCAGACAGTACTATTTCCCTTTTTACCCTTGATTCCACTCACTCTACAAGTGAAGTACACAAGTCCCTCACTTGTAGAGCCATCCCTTCCATGGAGGGCAGTACCCTGCATGCTGCCAGGTGATTGTACAGCTGTGCTCACTGCTAGGTTTTGCTTTGTTTGCACAGGTACCTGTAATGAGCAGCTAATCCTAAGCAGCCATACTGCGCAATCGAGGAAGAGGCACAGAACTGCTTAGAACCAGAGTTTTCTGACCGTATCTTGTTAAGCTTCCTGGTTGGTGTAAGTAGCTCATGTCACCTAAAAGAAATGCACATGACTAAGAGAAAGAATGTTGTAATGAAGATCTTGATGGGCAGGAAAAAGGGAGTGGAACAAGACAGATGAGAAAGCATGCCATGAAATCACCGCAGAGGCCCAGACAACCACAAACACCAAAATACAGTACATTTTTCCTTAAAAAAAAAAAAAAAAAAAAAAGTGAATGTGAGCACAGCCATCTGGGGCTATGTTGGCAACAGCAAATCATTGCAGTCAGAATGCAAGATCTTTTGGTCCACTTAAATGATCAGTTAAGTCTATACGAGGACTGTATATTTACATAAATTATTAGAGAATGTTCATATTCAATGAAGAATTACAAAATATCATGACGTCCACATCCCTGCCCCAGAGGAATCCAGTTGTGACTCAAAACTGAGGTGAGAGGATATTTGAGCATGTCAGATTTGTCAGCCTACAAATGCAGGCAGCTGTTTATTTTTATTCTTTGCACCTTGGAAGAAATAAAATGCAGGCTGGAACTTCAGCACAGTGCTGCATCTCCTAAAACCCACAAGGAGAAGAAACCTCTGAAAGTTTCATTACAATTTTTATTTTATATTTTATAAGATGCTGCAAGGTATGGACAAGAAATCACAAATAAAGTTTAAAAAATGGAAGAGGAAGACAGATCATATCTGAAATTGAAAAATAAGTAAAAGCATAATGATGTGCATTACTGTAAAGGATAAAAAAAATTGAAAATCCATTTAAATGATTAGTTGGGAAGAACATTGTTTGCCTATAAAGAGTAATTATATTAGATATTTAAGGAATAAAGATAACAATAGGACCAATTTACTATATAGGAAATTGAAGGAAAGACCTGAAAAACTGATAGCTGAACAGAGCAGAAAGTTGGCCTTCCTGCTGAAGGACAGCTTTGAGGTATGAGAGAACGGTGGAGTCATCGTTCCTGGAGGTGTTCACGTAAAGGGTAAATATGGCACTGAGGGACATACATGGTCTAGAACGGTCACATGCATGGGCTGATGGTTGAACTAGGTGATCTTAATGGTCTATCCAACCTTAATGATTCTATGATTCTATGATTTGATCTAGTGTTCTCCCTCCCAACAACAGGCATATTTTGGTGTCTTGCGTGGGCTACATGTCTAAGTTCTTCACATTTCTCTGTGTAGACATACTCATTTATAAGCAGCATAAACAAAGGGAAAAAATAAAACCAAAAAAGATCTCCAGTGTGCTGATTCTTTGACTTTTTCTCTATTTCCTGACTTCTCACATGTGTTTACTTCTCAAGCCCACACTCCGCTGTGGAACAAGTGCTCCATCACCTGAAGGAATGATCCCCTGGCAGGAGCAGGGAGGAACCAACAACACTTTCCTGTGGGGTTCACGGCTGGGCTTGGCCCCATATTGCTTCGGCAACAGAGGAGGAGGCAGCTCTTCCATCTGCATCAGCCCCACACCAGTCTCTTCAGGAACAGGTCCCTGTGTGCTGTTCCTTTCACTGGAAACAAGGAGAATGAGATGTTGCATACTTTTGGCATAGTAATGCCTCTGTCAGCAAAAGCTACATCTCACTGTCCTTCTCTAACCTTTATAATCCGAACTATTTCTCCACACCAAGGCACAGATCCTCCTGCATGCAGAGGGCTGCCCTGTGCAGCCATACAATACCCTAAGCAGCCTCTCCGCTCGGCCTGTTTTGCTCATTTCAGTACAGCTGTCTCCAGTCCAGCAGAAAATGTATTAAAAGAAGCTTTTCATAGTAGGAACATTTCACATCTAACTGTCTTCAATATAAATCTTTTTTTTTTTGCATGCGTTTTCATAACGCTGGCAGACGTGGAAGTCTCCAGCAGAATGTCTGTTCCATGGGGCTCTCCCACCTCGCACCCCATCAGCTGGCACGAACGTGGGACTGCTTCTCCAACGTGCCTGAGGGGATGGAGTGCTGCCAGGGATAAAGGAGCAGAAACATGGACGTGACCATGGATATGCCAGGACCCTTAGCAGAAGGCTCCTGCTAGGTACCCAAAGCACCAACATGCTACAAAATCCAACCCCAGATTATCCCTGGAGCTCATGGTTCTTAGGACACCACAAGCGCAAAGTAAAAACTTGATTTTCCTGTTAGGAAATGCTTACACCTTGTTGGCGATGGGGTATTTGCATTCTTTTAAGTCTAAGTGTCTTGGGCTGAGTGAACGGGAGTACAGCTTGGGATGGGAGTGGTAATGAAGAGAAAGGGAGGGGACTACATCTTCCTCTGCCATTCAGTAAACCTATCTTTATGCTAAAATGAATATGATGATTAATAATAATAGCAGCTTTTGACTGTTTCGAAAAATTGCAATGCTAGAAAATTAAGGTTTCCAAGTTTCTCAGAAGAAGGAAGATTTAAGGGGGAAATAATACAGAACTGAATTTGAAACTATGTATTTACAACTATCAATGCAGACTGTAATCAGGAATATTCAAGCAATTTTGTACGCTGACCTTGTAGTCATAGAATCATAGAAACATAGAATGGCTTGGTTGGAAGGGACCTGTACGATCATCGAGTTCCAACTCCCCTGCTATAGGCAGGGACACCCTCCTCTAGATCAGGTTGATCACAGTCCCATCCAGCCTGGCCTTGAATGGTTCCAGGGAGGGGGTATCCACAACCTCACTGAGCAACCTGTTCCAGTGTCTCACTACTCTCACTGTAAAGAATTTCTTCCTAATATCTAGTATAAATCTACCCTCCTCCAGCCCCAGAACTCACAAGAGCAGAGTGGAGGGGCAGAATCACCTCCCTTGACCTCTCTTGTCATGCTTCTCTTGATTCAACCCAGGATGTGGTTGGCCTTCTGGGCTGCAAGCGCACATTGCCGGCTCACCTTGAATCTTTGAGTAGTACTTTCCCCTGGCTCCTACTCTGCTAGGCAGAGTATGTTTTCTATCTTAGAATCACAGAATCATAGAATCCTTAGAGTTGGAAGAGACCTCTAGTCCAACTCCCTTGCAATGAACAGGGACACCACAGCTAGATCAGGTTGCCCAATGTCTTATCCAGCCTTGCCTTGAAAGTTTCCAGGGACAGGGCATCAACCACAACACAACACATCTTAGTCTATGAAAATTTAGAAATTTATATATGATGACTATTATACGCACATGATGGAGTACCAACTGAAAGGGGACCAACTAAGAAACTCTGTTGTGCTTACTGATATTCCCACACTATTCCTCTCACAGGTACTGGTATGGTGAAGAACTCTTCACAGATGTTTTCTTTAACCTATTTTATCTAATTTGAGAATTACAGAACTATAAGATGTGATGTTGCTTTTGCAAAATGGGCTTTTACAGGGAAAGTCTGTTCTCTTTTTCACGCAGAAACTTTGAACAGAGGAACTATTGAAATTCCAGAGAAAAGAGAATCTGCCTGACAAATGATGTCTTAATGTTTGATCAAATTCAAGGCATTAATGGTATCATGCAGCATTATTTCTGCTTTCTTGAAAAACAGTGCAGTTCATTTAGAAATTGGAATTCCCTGGAGATTGCCAGGGGAGTGCAGATTATTAATTAAAGTGTTCTCTCATTATCTTTTGTTCAGAACAATAGTGCTCCGGAGGTCCTGTGGAATCCTTCTCCCCTGCAAGGTGTCGGGTTTTGATTAAGCATCATTTCATACAGTTCATTAACACTGTATCTTAAAATGAGCTTTTGATTGAACATTTTTATTGGGCATTTAATATAATTTATGGTTTCTGTTGAAATTTTACATACAACATTTGCCAAGTTAGTTATTATATATTTTTCATTAAACAATGGCATTTTAAGTTTTCTGAAAGGTTCTATTTTTTTAAGAAGAGGAACATATTATATAAAAATTGATTATGAATGCAGTATATCATGAAAATAGCCCTCCTGGCTATATTTTATTCCAGTGGAGCTACAGTACATTGGTGTACGAGCAGGTCCATTTGCAAGCATCATCATTTTGCACTGCCAATCTGAAAGCCAACCTTTAAGCTTAGTTATCCAATTTAAAGTGCTAATATGGGGGCTGTTCGGAAAGTAAGGCCTCCTATTTCATTACGTTGACCCACAATGTCAGAGGTGGATGTTGGTGGTATGGTAGTAGGGGTTGAAGCTTCCCACCAATATTCCATTACAAGTTGTTGCCATGTGATGGATGGCAGCAGAAGGGCATTCTACAAAATGGCATCTGATATGGAAGTGCGCATGAAGCAAAGGTGTGTCAATGAATTCTTCAGCACCTGGAGGGGATGTTTTGCCACACGTCAGCTATGTAAAGTTTGTATTCTTGGGAGTATTGGCCTCAAGCCCAGTTGAACACTTTGATGCAAACACAGGGGAAAAGATCTTTCAGCAGACTTACTGGGAAGTTCAGGTTTTGGTCTCAAGTACGCTGGGGGACACTGAGATCTGGGGACTATGAGTGGTAAGGTAGAATTACTCTGCATCTCTCTTGCACAACTGCCACATTAGGAGCAAATTATACATTGAATGCTGAGTGGGTTTCAGATCAGCCAGGTAGAGAGATGTACTTATGTCCTACAGGTAGAGAGCATTGTTCCAGATGGGAATCCTGATTGAAATGTCTTCTTTGTCTGTCTGCAAGAAGATTTAAAAATATATGTATTTTATATGCTGAAATAGCATGTATAGGATATTCAGAGAGAGAGATACTTTATAGTTAGAAACAAACTATTAGCTGGAATTTGTGTCCAGGGAAATTATTGGAATTATTTACATACACATGCAAATATGGAGGGAAGTAATCCAACACTGACTGACTGCTACAAATCTACTGGGACAAAACAAGAAGTCAAGTTTTCACTCAAAATGCTCAAAGCAAAACATGCAAAACTCATCAGAACTTTTTGCTGAGTCTTGAGACAGTTTAGGGAAAATCTTCCATATTTTTTGTCTTTTACTTGGACACTGGACTTTGTGGTTGCTTGTTGGATGGGAATATTAGAATACTCAGCACACTTTTTCCTTGACCCATTAAGTATTAGAAAGCACCAGGAAGTCTTGCTATAAATATTTCCCATTTAATTGTGTGTTTCCAGAGGTTGAGATCTTTCAGGATCTGGATGCTGCCTGTCCAAGCCAAACCAGAAATCTTTTTAAGAGATATGGGGCCCAACCATGTCATGAGGGTTCAGTTTAATACTCCTGCCATAAGTGAGGGGAAAAATGAAGCCAAAACATTCTGCTGCGCTTGTCTTGGAGCTGGATCCCTGTTATATTTCCAGTGGACTCCACATTTCCTATGCGGAGCTGTAGGATAGGAGTCCCTCTCTACTGCTGTGAATGGCTCCCACCAGAGGCAACCCCAACTCAAGACTTGTACTTTATTGGATAGCCACAGTTTTCTTTTGTGCCCATGGCTGCAGTGATAGTTACCACTCTGGGACATTCATGTAGTCCTGCTCTTGAACCTGGCAACCCGCAGTGTGCTATTCAATCAACCTGACAACATTTCAGAGAGTTCTTCAGAAAAATGACCTTTCTCTCATTGTCTGGTTGCATCATGCCACTTTTGAGTCAACTCCCTTTCCCAGGGTCACTGCAATACCGAAAATGTTTTTTTCTGATTTTTCTTAGCTACTGGTAATGCTGTTAATACTTCTGTAACTGACAGAAATGTGGACATACGTATACTTATTCTAGGGTTTAGTGCTGTGTACTCGATAGCACTTTATAATTCAATTTCTTTCTAATTAATAGTGCAGTCAGTTTCTCTGCTCTTTTCAGATGATTCATTGCATAAAAGAAAAAGAGATGAAATCACTTAAAAATAGGAAAACATAACTCCACAAAATGGATTATATTTCAAGCTGAAAGTGCTCTTTTTCCTTCCTCGGTCTTCCATTAATAGATGCAATAGATACATATATTCTGTATTATTCTTCTTTGCTGGCTTTTCTGTCTCTTTTCTCTATCATAAATTTCCCTATGTTTCTCACTCCATTCACAGTTTTGGGTGCAGCAGCCTATTTCTCATTTTGTACATAAACTCTAGTTTCTTGCTTCCCAGGACTGGGAATCACTTCATTCTCAAACACCTTTTCCCTGAGTGGTTCTATGAGTCAACCATTGCACTAATCCCATTAAAACAAGCTTAGTTACTTTGTTTTTAATTGAGATGCTAAGATAAGGACATTCCATAGCTGATCAGTGGCATCATCTTACTTGGTAACCTTTGCCTCTCCTCACCCTGCCTACTCCCAGCAATACTCCTTCATGTCACTTCAGGCTTGAAGTTTAAATTTCAGACAGCTCAGGACAGGGACAATATCTTCATGTGTGCTCCACAAAGTGACTGGCATGCTTTTCAGCATGCTAAAGGCTATAAATAGTTGTTAAGCAGCTCTTACACTCGTGTTACTTACTATGTCAGCAAGTTTCTGTATAAAAAATGGCTGTCCTACAAAGAAACAAATTAAACTGGCAGGTTCCCCTGACTAGAAAACTCATTACTAACCAACACCCTCCTATGTCATGTGGGTGTGCCTGTGTGTTTGTGAAGCCCTGAAAAATCCAAGGCAAGGTAAAAAGCACAACAGTTCAAGGAGACACTTCAGTCTCAAATGGTAGGGCTTGATGGGTGCAAGGCTAAAAGCAAGCTGGGGCTGAGGATTTTGTTCTTTAAAGCAAGCAATTCAAAAAAAAACCATGAAAAAACTTAGTATTTGAAAAAGTGGAAAAACTGAATATTTGGTATTCCTTATTTTGGATGGGAAAAACTGAGGCACACAACTCAGAATCTGGTCCAAGGCAAAGTCTCTGCTCATGTGCTCTAGGCTGGCTGAGGGAGTATCTCTCCTGTGCACCATTCCTGCTCTCCCATCCAATTTCCACATGCCTGTCCAGCAGAGGAGTTTTTTTCCTGTGGACACGGGGTGCCTGGGGAAGGGGCATACCTGAGCATCAGCATCACCTGGGGCTCAGCAGGCTGTGGAGTAGCAGCTTGGATGGCTCCTTCTTGCATAGCCATGTCACCCTTCTTCCCCCAATGGTAAGTGTAGCACTAGTTTTTACCATGTCCCTAAGGCAAGGAACAAACGAAAAGGTCAGAAAGGAGTTTTCTTCTTTCATCCCAGGATAAAGTTTGTTTTTCCCAGTTTGACCTTCAACTCCCAGAAGACCTGAGTTTAAGTGCTTTGATTTACTTCCTTAATAAAGTGATCGATTAATGTTAAAGGCAGGCTTTATGAGGCCTGTCCTCAGACAGTCTCGGAGCCTGCCACAGCAAGGATGTTATATTGCCATGATCCACAAAAGGTCACACGGAGGGAATCAAAGACAAGATAAGTGATGGTTTACATATCAGAAAAGCTGTCTGTAGTACAGGCAGGCAGCGCGGAACATGATGTCTCCCAGGGCTCTGTGCAGATGGTATGTAGTAAATATAGCCTGAGCTGCCTCCCCAGGACCTAGCAGTGTTGCTGCTCTGGTTGTTCAGGGTTTTACTTTTGAACAAATCTGTGCCCTGGAAGTGTGTGGTACACGGACAGCCCTGCTTAAAATGTAGCAAATGATGAGGTCTGATAAGCAATCCCAACAGGTTGATGTTGAGGATCCTGCTCTCAAGAGCTAAGATTTTGATTTCTTAAGGTGTTGTGTCCTCAGTTAAAAATCTTAGTTCACTACTGCTTTCTAGCTAGGTTTCACTGCAGGCATTTTTCCTTAAAACAGACAAGCAAACTGAGTAAGCAAAACAAGAATCAATACAAAACTTCTGTGTCAATCTGTTTCTGTATGTCCTAAAGGGAAAGCTGCATGATATGAAATGGAAAAGCAAACATTTCTGAGTTTTCCACCATGCTTACAGGACAAACTGTTTAATCTTGCTTCATTTTCGCTATATTGGCTTCCCTGGGGGTGCAGAAAATGGGTGCCTATGCTGGGAAATCCCCTCAGAGCCAGCTGCTCTGTTATCCTCAGGAGAAGGAGATGACAGGGGACATGGGTGATGATGCACTCCTGAAATCAACTTGCACAGCCTGACCAGCACCAGCCTGGCTTTCCCTCTTGGCTTAAGCCAAACAGGTAAGAGAGCTTCTTGTCTCCTGCAGGGTGGTTGTCCCACATCTGCTGCTCTAGGTTACAACAATGAAAGAGTACATATAATGGAAGGTTTTGTTTTCATTACAATCAGTTACAATGATGAAAATCCCACAGCATTTTACTGGCCAGTTTCAAACCCCTGTGCAACATCAGCCATTAAATCTGAACATGAATAGCTGGTGCTGTTCACTCAGGAGCAAGTGGTAATATTAAAATTGTTTCAAGAATTCACTGACTGCTGCTGGTGTTCAGTGGTGGGAAACTGAGGTGCTGCCATGCTGAGGGGGACCTGCTCTTAGTGCTCTCTGTCTAGAGGCACTTAAGACTGAGACAGGTAGTGCTGACACCTTTGAAAATAAATTTCCCAAACATTCACTTAAGGCACTTGGCTGTTGTGATCGTGTAAGCCTGTGATAAAACTTGTCATGGTAGAAGAAACCAGCTGAGTAAGAAGCTTGTTATTAAAGGCTTATCACTAATAGGACATTTCACATGGCAATAGTATGGTAAGACTGAATATGGCAAAATCATCTGTATTTCCAGTTGGGTGGTATCCTTGGGAGAGGAGAAGGGAAAAAAGGAGAAAGATCTAGGAGGAAAGATTAATCTCAAAACACACAGAGTAAAGCAGTCTATGGCAAAGCACTGACTGATGCAGTCTGCACAGAAAAAAATATTTGGCAAAATGCGTATAATGAGTTCTTCAGGCTCCTAATATTTCCTTTTTATTATTTAGAGGACAAGTCGGATTTAAAGAAAAAAAAATGATCTGCCTTTACAACATTCTGATCACTTATAAGAGGCAAATTACAATTAAAACCAGCTCATAAAATTGTAGGAAGAACTGATGAAAAAACTCACATCACTTACTAAACCCAACCCTTGCCAGTACAGAGCTGCAGCATACATTATACTAGCATTTGCATTCAGTCAAGTTTTAGAGCTGACTTGATATATTCTCTTTACATCTGGGGTTTTCTTCTATTGCCATCCCAGTTCTTTGGAGTTGCAACCCGTTAATATTCTGCTTGTTCCATGGGAAATGATATGCATATTAAGGATCCAAATACAAAGCACATTTCACTCTGTGTTCAGTGTAACCTGGCTAGACAGTACAGTTGGCAGACACCAGATGGTTGATTGGAGTCTCTAGCCAATCTCTGCAATTGCCGAAGCCTTAAGGACAAAACAACACCAGGGAGATGAATTTGATATGATCATGAATCACTTCTGGGACCACAGCAGATAAGTTAAGATAGGAGTCATGCGGGTCACCTTCTTGAAGCTCCTTCTGGTACCAAGTGCAAACAGAGACAGGAGAAGATTTATATCAGAGGGAAAAAGATGATGGATGGTGTTAGCAGAGTAGTAAGGCGTATTTGGGATTTACTGAACATCTTCACACAACGCTTTGAAAGGACTGACTAGCAGAAGTGTATGAGCTTTTCAGAATCAAAAAATGGCAAATCTTGAGGTGGAAATAAGGAAAATGAATGGTTCATTTAAATGATATAGCAAGTACTTCTAACAAAGTATCAGATGGATGTTCAGAAACATAGAATGAGGGATGTGAAAATGTCCCCATGAAAACTAGGTGGTTATTATTAAAAAATCTCCTTGAGCAGCCATTCAGATTATAAAATGAATTTCCTGCAGCTGTACTTGCATCACTTCTTCCACTTTTCATAAATTCTTGAGCAACAGATTTTTTTATATTCAAGATTTCATGGTTAGTAGCAAGCTTTAAGCCTGCACACTCTAGAGCCTTATGAGTTTCTAGTAGAAAGTATACTATTTATGCAAGAAACAGTTTGTACAAACAGAAGGAAAAGGTTTCTGAAGAACCTTGGTTAGCAATCAGAGCAGATTTCAGTGGATATCTTATGACCCGAACAAGACTCTGACTTCTGTATCTACAAGTATTCTTGAACACAATCATTTTTTGTCATTAGAACAAAAGGAAAATTAAATTTTGCAGATACTGCCAAGAAATTTATAGTAACATCCTTTCGTATGTTTGATGCCTTGGCCCAGGTTTTTAAATCNTTTTTTTTTTTTTTTTTTTTTTTTTTTTTTTTTTTTTTTTTTTTTTTTTTTAAGTATCTACTTCAAATTAAAATTACAGCTAACATTCTGGGGTTTGCCTTGCTGTAGCTACCTGAAAGAATACGCAGTTCAAGTACAGGCTATCTAATAGAATGCTTAATGTCAGACAACAGAGTAGAGCTTTATTTACAAAGTAAAAAGACTGACCTTGACTGAAGAGCAAGTGTTTTGTTCTGCTTTGCTGGATAAATGAACTCTGAAATTAAGGAGATCATAAAATGATCACTGCACAGAAACAAATGTCAGAAGGAAAGTAGATGCTGGATGCTCCTACATTTTCTTTTGCTCTAATTTCTGTACTTCCTCTGTATGACAGCTTGAAGGGGTTTGCTACAGCGGGCTGGGTGAATTGCTGGGGGCACAGCTGTTTTGTGCTTACTGTACATGTACTGTATCTGGAATTTCCTCCTTCACTGCTTCCTTTTGTGTACATACTCAGGCAAAAATGCACCTTTCACTTTCAGAACATCGCATTTTTTCCCCTTTATTCCTTACTGAATCACCAGAGATGGAGTATACCATTCTCCTAGAAGTTAATATAGTCTGTATTCACACTACACTCTGTGCTCTGAGTATGAGCTGGGAAGCATGGATGGCATAGCAAGCTGGCTATTCACAGCAATCTTTAGGGCTTTCATCTTGTTCAGAGATGTCCCAGGACAGAAATCACATTCAGTGAGCCGTTGACTTCCTGGAATATGACAGATGGAGACAAGCACTGGCTTATGGCTGTGTGGACTGTTGCTACTCTAACACAACTTGCTGATGTAAGACAGGAATATGTTTTTATAAGAATGAGTACCTCCTCAAAATTCTAGCCAGTGGATAATACCTGCTCTTCTACATTCCTAGAAGAGGAGAAGAAATGGACAAATGTATCCAAAAGTAGCACGAAGCAGGCTGTACTGAGAGAAGATTGGCACCCCTAAAGTATGACATTATTGTAAATAGAATGATAATATGCAATCTTGTCATTACTACTCTTGACTATTAATATTTTTAAAGTATAATTGCTCTTTATGAAAGTGCTGCACCATAAAGGCAGAGAAGATATACTGGAAAATCTCTGCCTTCATAGTTGCTGCCTACCATGCTGGCTTTCCAAATACTGCAAAACGGTGCCTGATCCCTACAGACTTGTTAGAGTCCTGGCAACAGAATACCTGAAAGAACAACTTCTACCTTCTCCTTACCAGCACCCAAAAATAATGATCCTCAAGCCAAGTTGGTTGCAAGTCAGGCACAAACAGTTCTACTTTTGGATGTTGCAAGCCTTGTATTTTTATCTGAGATGGGTGTTAAAAAGGGCTCTTGAGAGAAGAGTGGGGTAATGATCTGTGGAACAATATTGTCACTTCCTGGCACTGAAATATTAACCATAGTACTTCTTATCTGCAGTTCATGGTATTTGGTATTTTGGTTGATTCTATCTGAAAGATGATACATGCCCAGCTTCTCTCATACACTCCGATCATTGCAATGCTTAGTGGTCCTACTGAAGGGGTGCCACAAGTAAAGGGGAATTTCCTGACAATGAGAAAAGCTTCCTTAGACCATGTGCAATTTATTGGTCTAGCCGAGTCAATTACAGCCATGACTCACCTTCCAAAATATGCAACTTGGCTTTCAGTATTTGCACTCACACAGAGCCAAGCGGTTGGACCCATCCTTCCAGTTTCAGTCATCTCCTTGTGCTGTACTTGAGCAAGTGATAGTTCAGTGATTGCAGAATGGAAAGGAGGAAGATTTCTTTAATTACTTTTCTGTACCTCAGTGTCTTGGATTCTATCTGTGTTCAGTTGAAAATGTTTCCCATAAACTGTGCAAATATGTGTCTTTTTGCAGCTACTCTTTGACATTTGCAAAGATAGTTCCCTTTTCCCACCTCTAACTTGACAGTCAATCAAGAGCAAAGTAACAAGGGAGAACAAGATAGAGGATCAGGTTATGCAGACAGAAAAGGAATCCAGGAAAAAAGAAAAAAGAAAAAAAGAAATGAGAAGAAAACAAAGGGGAGGATGAAACATGAATGCCTTTGGAAAAAGAAGATAACGAAATATTGTTTACAAAGAAAGAGAAGGAAGAGAGGAAGGGAAAGAAAGAGAAGGAAGAGAAAGAGAAGGGAAGGCAGGGAGGGAAGGGAAGGAAGAAAGGGAAGAGAGGGAAAGGAAAGAGAAGGAAAGAAGGAGAAGAAAAGAAGGAAGAGCTGTTTTGAACAAACTTTTTTGCTTTTCCCCATCGTGGTCTATCCCCATTTCTTTTCTTCTATTGCTATGCCTCCCTGACTTGCAGATGATTAGCTTTCTGACCCATAGGCTTCACTTGCCTCTTTCTATTGAATACAAATTTGTAAAAGGAGTTCAAGTTGTACATGTGCATGCTCACCATGCAAAGCATGGCTAAAACCAAGCTGCAGTGTGATGATTTACATGAAGCACAGGAGACCTTCAGGAAATGTCTGCTGATCTCTCCCACAGCTCCCCCGTGGAGACTTTGCCATTGTTACTTACTGCTTGCAGGTGTCACCAGGCTCCCTTGCTCTGCACTCTCACTGAAGTCAAGGAGATCTGAATCCAAGAGCAGAAGTTGGCCTTTAAGATTCACTTCCATGTAGCATATGTTGCAACACTGTACACCAAGAAATGTAACCAAGAACAGTGGAGTGGTATTTACAGTATGCTAAAATTTAACTATTGCTGTGGCCTTCAGAAGCCTGTGGGACACATCCAAAAGACTGCCCATGTTTTACTTCATTTGACACAAGGTAGGACTCCTATTGCTGTGGAATGAATGGCGCAGTATGAATAAGGATTCAGGTTTTGGCCCTGTGCCCGTTATCAAGCTGAGATGGCCAATGGTGACTAATTTCCTTAATGAGCAGGGCAGGAGAGGTAAAATCGAGTGGAGTGAGGGATAGTGATCTATTTTTAATTTATTATTTTTGGTAGCAATGTCAGAGAATAGGATGTTATTTTAAGAGACATTTAGCAATTAGCAATGAGTTTTCTTTCGGACAGAGTGATGAAATTGAAGGTGATACAGTGAATACAGGAGATTGATTCAAAAATATGTGGGTCTGTCACACTTTTTAAAAGATACTGCCTGTAAAATTACTAATGCAGCAAACAACATAGAGCACATCTGATGAATTTTACAGGACAGCAATATGCTGTCAGGTATCTCCATCATTCCTCTGCCTGAAAATTCCTTCTTTTAGAAGGCTGACGCTCCCAAAACAGTGAGGTAATCTTCATCACAGAGAGGAGGTGTGAAAGTCTGCTCAAATCTGGTTGTGTGTCAGTCTCTGCATTTCCAGGTGAGTGATATTACCCACATGCCTGTGTCCATACATTCCCCTGCCTGTAATGCAATTTTGCAGTAGCAGGATTAGAACAGATTGCTGGCATTATGGCAGCAAGGTTATTGTTGGGAGTAGCTTGGCAACACCTGTAGGTGTTGTGACGCTGGCTCTTTGCTTAAGGGCAAGGACAGGGAGGGGGTGCTGGATACAGAACGGTAAGAAAAATGATGTCAGGAAAGTTCAGAAGATGAAAGTAGTGACAGTAAATAAGTCTGAAATTATTTTAGGTTTACATACTTTAAGTCCTCTGTGACTGAAAACACAGCCAAGAATTGCTTCAGCAATATTCCTTCATAAATCTGCATAATAATCTCTCAGAGGGGCTTTGGTGAAATTACAAGTATTCATTTACTAAATTGGGTTCAGTGTCTGTATCATACGCTGTATGAATATTCAGTGCCATGAATTCACTCAAACTACACTGAAGTTAGCACGGTCCGCAAACTATCTCAGATGATAACCCAAGTAGAAAAGTCTTTCTTTAAATACTTACATACATACATACATACATAATACATATATATATATATATATGTCTCCAATATCTCCACTAGAATCTGATAAAGAAACTTTTAGTAACTAAGAATGATGGTAATAAAATCACAGGTCTTTGTTTTTTGGTGGAGTTTCTGATCGTACATCTCTGAATTCAACAACAACACGTTCTTGCTAGAAAGGGACCAAATATGATGATAACTGCCTTTCAGATACAAGAAAACTCTGTTATTGGGAGACTAATAATAGAAACACTGGATATACAATACTGTGACCTTCATACAAAACTGTGTCTGTTCTTACACTGCTTAGAAAACTTTACAGAGTCAGAAATTTTGTGCTGCACAAATTTTGTGCTGTGAGCTGAAATATACTGTAACCTTGTACAATTCTCCTGTGCTTCATATGCTCAAATACATGAAAACAAAATGCATAAAGTAAATCCAGGATAGCAAACAACTGCAGGGTAAAAATTCTCACCATAGTGTGAAATGGATTGAACATAGATTACCTATGCTCTTGCTGAGCCTTCTCAACCCATTCTATTTACTCTTGGTCTGGTCTTGCCTGGGTAACCCAAGCTGTCTTTCCCTTCCCACCAAGGCAGTTGCTTTGAACATAAGATGCTGTAGCAAATCTAAAAAAAAAAAAAAAAAAAAAAAAAAAAAGTAATTCACATCTTGCATGTTTCTGAAGCTGTCTGTAGCAAATTGAGACAGAACCAAGAAGTCACTCATGTCATATAGAAGGTGGAGCACCTCAAAGGCAAATGTTCAGTGGGTGGTGTCTGTGGGCCAAAAGGCACAACAGTGAAATGCAGTGCAGAATGGTAATTATGACAAACTGCTCCAGTTCATAGTTTTTCAATTCCATATGGCAAATAGGAGATCAAGCCTATTTCCTTCGAAGGTAGTACTATCCAAGGTAGTATTTTTGTCAACAGCCATTTCAGACAGAGCAGTAGATTTTCTGATTTTGTCTGTTTTTTTTTTTTCTTCACTTGGCTGCTTTCCAGGTTTCATTTACTTCCCCATCTCACATGACATTGCATTACTCATATTCCCAATTCACCTAGAGTTTAAAGGGAGGTGAATTCAATGTTCGGTTCACAAATCTGCACTACTTCTAGAGATTGTGCTTGCATCCTTTCCAAGATAAATTCTGTGATTTATACTGAAATTGTGCCTCTCCCTTGGTATTTCTGCTGGTTATTCTTCGCCTTCTTTCATTTCATGGCTTGTATTTTCACCAAAGGTCCAATTTTTGAGATCAAATGGAAGGATGCTTTGAAGGAGTATACAGTTCATCATTACAGGATATTTAATCTTTATATCACTTTCTCCATGAGGGGATTCTGATGCCATGACTGCCAGTCTTGCCAATTTTTCTAGCAGTAAATTCATTTCTATGAAGTCAAGGTGTATCTGTAATATCTTGACATCTGCGTATTTGCTCAATCTGTTTTCTGCTAACAGGATGGACAAACACCACAAAAAAGGGTGCAAAAGTCATATTGGAGCAACTTCTTTGTTCTATATCAAAGTAAAAAGAAAAAAAAAAGTGCGTGAAGGTATCAAAGTCCTGCATTATCTCAAAGGAATTTGTGAATCGTGCAAGGAAATGAACTTCTGGCTGTCTGTAGTGCACTCCAGGAATGAGCATCAGGAGGAGTTGGAGAGCAGGATCAGCTCAGGGCTGTGATTTGGAGCACAGCTCTATTCTGAAGACCAGGTGAATTCGTTCTTCCACCGAGCAAGGGTGAAACGGTGAAAGTTGGGCTCCAAGTCTACTATGGAAAAGGAATTAAGTAAAAAAATGCAGTTTATTACCTGGAAGTTTTCTAAAACTGTTGCCAGACACACACACACAAAGAATAATATCGTGCAGTCAGTAAGGCAGCTAATATGACTGGTTTCCTCTGTTACTGAAGAGCAATCACTGCCTGCTGGGAGAATTAAGCTGAGCTATTGACCAAAACCTTAGAGAGAAGCTGTCACATGAGGGAAATGTTAATTAGTAAAGAAAGCACACACTGATGACTTTGATTTTGAATTATCATCCCTTCAGTTTTTGTCACTGCCATCCCCAGAACTGCTCATCTATTGTTGCACAAAGTCAGGAGAATCCCTTAAATTCCAGTTGTTTGTAAAGCTACTGAACAGTTAATAGATTTCAGCATCCAGAAGCTGTTTCAGAGAAGGATGGAGTCTAGAGCTTCCATGCAGGATCATGATTGCCAAATCACCTTGTGCTACCTTCTGCTTCCTCCTCCTCTCTCTTCTCTTTCTTTTTTTTTTTTTTTTTTCCTTTTGGTAAAGATATCTAGGGACTTTAAATGTGATAAAGGAGCTTGAAGGTCATCCCACTATTCCTTCAAACAATTCTGGGGTTTCGTTACAATTTAAGAAGATATTAAGCTTGCAGGTTCTTTCCTCTGAATGTCCTCCAGCTAAAGCTGGGTCACTTGTTCAGTGGCTGTACTTGCCAGGTTACCATTCAGAAAAATCTTGACAGAGATCCTTCGCACTGGTTGCTCTTCATTCATAGAGCAATCCATGATCTTTTATCAAAGAAAGTGATGCCAAATCATCATGGGGTATAAAACACATTCTTGTATTAAAGAAGCAGAAACTGTAAGAATCATTTAGATTATACATCGTGGTACTACACTGTTGCTTAGCAAGGGCATTGATTATGCTCATGAGAAGTTTGAGGAACAGCTTTCTTTAGTCTCAAATTTGCGACAGTTCCCCTTTGATTTGGCAGTACATTAATGGAAATGGAAACTTGCCTCATTCTAAATGTCAGAATAATAGAGCACCAAAAACAATTCAGTCATGTCTTTCAAACCACGCACATATGGTTCAGCACCAAATGTCACTATTCTTCCTCACTTCCTTTCCATTTGTCACCATCTCTGTTGATTATCATTGTTTGGGTTAAAACTTTGATGAAGACTCAGTGGGAAGCTCACCTTGACAGTAATTAGAAAGCTTTTGCCAGATATATTTTATTGCTTGATGCATGCCTAACACAGTATTTTCATATGCAATAGATTTGAAATACTTATGTACTCCAGAAAAGTTTGATCTGATTCTTCCCTTTCTTTGAGAGTTTCTTTCTGCCACCATGCTGACTCCTATAGGACAAGTTACATCAGCAATACCCAGTGAAGTGGAAGGAACTTTTTTTCTGCATTTTCTCTTGCCAAATACAGAAAATCTGTAAAATAGCTAGCAATTACTCAGTTGTAAGATCAGCTTTTTGAAATTATAGAATCACAGAATTGCTCAGGTTGGAAAAGACCTTAAAGAACATCAACTCCAACCACAACCTAACCATACTACCGTAACTCTAACAACACACTGCTGAATCATGTCCACAAGCACCACATCCAAACAGTTTTTAAACACATTCAGGGAGAAATGTTTTTCATTGTCATAAATTCTGAGATGCTTAACACCAAAACAGAGTTTTCCTTAAGAATGTGTGTTCTTAAGTCCTGTCTCTTTAAGCAGTGACCTTTTGTGGCTTAAAATGGTAACTCAGGTAATTGCTATTACAACAGTTATGATATTGTCAAATGCTAGTTGCTTTCCAGACTTATGGGAAGATGATTTTCCTCCCCTAAGAGCTTTCAATTTTGAGGTAGATGTAAAGCAACAGCTAAGACAGAAAAAAGGTAGGGGAAACAAAGAAGATGCACAAGCCAGAGTTATAGATACAGCATGTAAAGACTATCTTAAGAGACTGATAAATCCTCAAAAAAATCAAATATTCTCAAGCTGCAAAACACCCCAAATATGCAGTATCTGACCACATGATTGCATGTTGTTTTTTGTTTTCCCTTTTTCTTCCCAAAGGATTTGGTCCCCATTCAATCAGCAGGATGCATCAATTTGATGATTTCTCTGTGGCAAAGTGCTGGAGCACATAAAATCAATACTCAATGATTTTTTTTAATATGGGGTAAAGGAGATTTTTTCTTCTGTCTTCTTCCTGATAAACAAATACACTAAATAAACTCAACTAGAAACATATTTGCATTTAGAGGTTTTTGAATTATTGAAGCTTCATCCATGGATAAAGGAGAGAAAACAGTTGTATGATAACAAATATCATTCTTTCCTCTGAACACTAACTATTCTCTCCTTCCCTCATGCTTTAGAGCAGAATGGAGGATACCACTAGAGATTATTTCACTAATCCTTGCTTTTTCTTAGCTGCTTCTACCAGTGTGTTGCTGTCAGATTCAGAAAAGACAGCTGATATAAACAGGAATGAGCAAGTGCAGCAAACCTGCTTAGCATGAGCTGCAGCTCTGAGCGCAAAATTGGTCTTCTCTGGATATCAGACACTTTGCTTCAAACTGCCATTGGGAGAGTTCATTTTCATTTTCCCTTTCATTTAGCTGCTCTCTTCTTAATCCAAAGCATGGCCTGAAAAAACTGCGTTGAAGGGTATATCAACAACTGCATAAAAAAACCTACTGAATTATTTCCTTTTCCATTCTTACTCACATATGTAAGGACCAGAGAATTTTATGCACATTCATACTATGTGCAAAACCTTTCAACTGATGAGGAGAATGACAAAGTATTGTCTGCTGTGGCATGATATCATGGAGGGAGTGGGATGAGAGTGAAAGTCTCATTCCTGCTGTAGGGAGTAAGTGCTTGAGAATAGGTAGGATGGGTTAGGGTAGGTAGGACTGGGTCATCCAGCTGCCATGCTGCAATGTGATGTGAATGTGTTGAGGTAGCCAGGAAATTTCCTTCTGTGGAGGAAAGGCAGGGGAAATTTATGATTAATATTTGCACAGACATTGTTATGACAAACAACCAGTATAAGGTCATTTGAGTGAGGTAACTTGCAATTAAGTAACATACACCCTCATTGCATTTCCATCCTTCAGTATGAAGAATTTAGAGCAGCTGAGAAGTCGAGCCATTGTTCTCAAAACAAAATGTGGAAAGCAGCACTATAGAAATATTCTTATATTTCTGTTGATGTGGCCAATTGAACATAGCTTGTGTGTGATCTAATTATATTAATCCATTAATCCAAACAGCAATTTGTTCCATTTAAAAAAAATGCATGAAGAATTGGTTCCCAACAACTATTTTTAATGACTATTCCCTTTCATAAGCTAAAGTACGTTAACTTGTTTCTTTGTGTCAAATATTAACAGAATTATAAATAAAATCAAAAACCACAGTACTCGTCTTAAAATTCAGTAGATAAGCATTCTTTTCTAGCCTAAGACTC
The DNA here is from genome assembly GCA_016647715.1 of Pavo muticus. NCBI lineage: Eukaryota > Metazoa > Chordata > Aves > Galliformes > Phasianidae > Pavo > Pavo muticus. Next base: position 245,449 of record JACDJE010000194.1, on the reverse strand, counting down.
CTTTAAACAGAAAGGTCTTTTACATAATTTGAAGACATCCAAAGAACCTACGTATTCCTTTAGCAATACAAGAGTCTCTGGTAGAAATAAAAGTAAAGCTGAAATAGTACAAACTAAGTTCCTTAAAATTCAGTGAGAGGTCTATTACATTCTGCTGAGAAGGATTGTCAGAAGCTACAGCACGTGCATCACAAAGCTTTTAAACAAAACATCTTTCACTTCTCCAGGAAACAAATATCAGCTGTACTTCAAAAATTATTTAACAAAGCTGTTTCATGGCCACTGTATATCAGCACTTACTGCTGTGTAAATTAAAATAGCTAATCAATTAATACAGAAGTAATTTTATTACTAAATGGATAGAGGAGGTACAAAAAGCCCTAATTAAAAGCATTGTCTGCTCTGCTTCACACTAATGATTCTCTAAGAACCAATGTTATTTTTGAATTAGCTTAATCACAAAGGAATTTAAAGAGAACAAAATTATTTGTATGAAAATAGTGCTCTAAATGCACAGAGGCTAGACAGAAAAAGAATCCAGAGTCACTTCTATCTCTGATCAACTGGCTTGTCTAATCCATTTTACTGTGGATAGTTGGCCTGACATGACTTCGGATTAGTTTAATAGGGATTAAAGTGGCATGAAGTGTATAAATCTATGAATTTGCAAGTACAAACATGTTTAGGAATTCATTTATCTTTAAGGGCAGGAGGAAGGAAGAAAGTTCAAAGTAAAATCTGGATACATTTGTAAACACAGATAATTCTGTGGGAAATTTGGAAAACAACTGAAAACCATGCAATTTCAGCAGTAAATCCTGATGACTTTACTCAGTTTCTTTGCACAAAAAAAACTATTACTAAAGTCAAACAAGAAAGACCCCAAGATGCGGTACATGGAGAACTGATGTAGAAGTCCTTAGGTAAACCTACAAGTCCTGTTGATTACTGTCCAAATAAAGTAGACCTCTGGCATTCAGCTTCCTGAGCTGGCATGTCAAGCGCATAATGTCTTTAGAGCTAGAGCTGCCAAGAGAAAGGGACCAGAGACAGCCAAATTATGATATCACACCAATAAAACCTCATCGTAGTGACATACATAAAACACTCCGTAAATTGCTTTTTGTATCTTTTAATTTATTAAGAGCTTCTGAACTATGTTTTCATTCTGTGACATGTTTTCATTTACCTCTCATATCCTTCTTTAATTTGTTTCCTGTTTGAGAAATAATACCACATTTTTGGCAGTTTGAAACTGCTGAAAAAATATATCATACCCTACATGAAGTAGCTTGCCAGAGAATCAGGAGTGTGTGGTATTTTGAGTTGCTAGGCTGAATTACAGTGAATTACTTGACAATTTGGTTTGCCTTTTATCAAGGTTGAGTCATGAGTGCTGTCTGTCATGCTGCTGTTTGCTTATCCCTAAACACATATTCAGAACAGCTTCTGCAGCTGAAACGTGGGGCCTTGGGGAGTTTGGAGATGCTGGATTTACACTCTGGAGGGTGGTGCACGGACCTATTTGCTGGGTGTCTGGCAGTGCTAAATAAAAAGATCAGGCACAGTTTTCTCCAGCATTTCTGGGAATGGTGGGGATGTACTTTGAGCAGATATAGCTCAGAATTCAAACGTTATTGTCCTGCTCCCTTCTCAGTCACTGTGTTTCTTTGCCATGAGTTTATAAGGGTGACTCAGCCATTCTGGGAATGGGACCAAAGGCATAAATGGACAAAGTAAAGCATTAAAATGACTATAATATAGCATCATGTAGTGCTGACACCTCAGGTAACCATCCATAGGTCAATTTCAGAAGCATTTATGCTTCTTTAACAGCCTGCTTGGCACATTTTTCCAGCTACGCCTGCAGAAATTTTGGTTCAGCCATGAGCTGCAAAGTTCTTGAAGGAAGCCTAAGGTCCCTCCTCAACGCATCTTTGCCCTTATCCCTCAAAACTTACTTTGCATATACTGTGACTGACTTTATGATCCACAAACTAAAAGGCAGTCCTGTATCAAAGTAGTAGGTCTATAACTTTGAAGAGCAAAGCAGTGAAATCTTATTACAGGTAGAGTATGCAACTGTTGAAAATATATAGCATATACGGAACCCTACAGTTATTGTACCCTTTCACTCCTTTACTAATAAAATGTCTTAGTATTATCTGTGACCTTAGTCATAAAGTTTCTTTGAATATTTTCTAGAAATTGAAGTGATAAAGAAATGCTTTTAAAAGTAAGGAAATTAGGTACAAAGCCGTCTGCAGTTTCATTTTCTTTTCATTCTGCCAACACATACAGCAGTGGTCAAGAAGACTGCTACTACACTTCTGAAGATGACCTTTCAAGGCCAGGCCATTCAGGTGATATAAATATTTCTGAGTTAAAACCCACAGGAGCAGAAGGGAGTGTTTGAATTGAGGGACACTGAACCTAGAGCAACTTTTGGAATGGATTGATGGGAAGGGCTTAAATGTGCTTGGAAAAGATTTCCCACAGTTCATGTGGCAGACAGGGAAGAAAGATCTTACAAAAGCAAAAGAGGCCAAAGGTTTCATGATGAAAACTGGGGCAGAGAAGAAAAAGCTTATTTTTGTTTCCTTCTGAGATATGGCTCGATTTTGACATGAAAAAGTATCTGCTTCCTGCGGTGTAGGAAGCTCATACCATAAGATCAAAGAATACTGAGTGTGTAGCTGCTGGCTCATATAGATTTTAAAGGACAGGCATCTGGAATTAAGAAAGTCAAACCGTTGTGCAAGCAAGAAATGAACAAATGCTCAATGCTAAGCAATACTTACCTAACAAGAAAAGCTGGAGCCTGATTTCCATGTGTTCAAGAGTAACCCCAGGGAACACTGAGGGCTGTGCTTCCACCTTGGTGGAATCTATCCTGGGATGTGCCACACTTCTGCCTGAAATCCAGTGATGACAGAGTCACTACAATTCCGTGATTTTGAGATTCTGTTGAATAGAGGGTACTGTAAAACACATTTTAGTCAACCTTTTTCATCTTTCTTGTGCACAGGTGATGTTCACTCTTTATACTACAAGTAAAGAGTATCTAATTTTTTTTTGGGATAAGCTGATGCACAATGAAAGAATTTTATTAAGTCCATCTCCAACAGTCCATCAGAAAAAGGCAGTGCTTGCATGCTGTTCACTGGAGGACCAAAGCAGTCACTGGAAATGAAACCAAAAGAGAATTTGTGATCTCCCTAACACTAATTTCACCTCTAAATACAAACCAGCTTGCAGCACAGAGAGAACTACTCTCCTAAAGCACACAATTTCATGCATATTAACAGTGCTGTACAAGTACAGAGAAGTTATGATCTATAAGGGATATATCTATAAGATATATATTCAAGAATCAACCCTCCAGGGAGCCAGTCACTTTCCTAGCAAATGCTTGGACTTTTCCATGCACTGTTGTCGTGGGATTTGGAGCAGTTATTATCTACAGTGCTGTGTGACACCATTGAGAGTTGAGGCTGAAAATGGTGTGGATTTCTTACCTTCTGGTCCAGCTGCCTTCTCATCTCTGAGTCCCTATGGGCACTGCCAGGTGTTCTGGGAAAGGGTGTGGAAAAAAAAAGGTAACTCACTCCCCCTCTCTTTCCTCTTATTTTAGACTTCCAGTAAGGAGTAGATTTACACACACCTCCTGAGAGACTTTTATTGCTAGTGGTTAGGTGTACTGCATGAATATATTTTCTTTTCTGAGTGCCTTTCATATATCAACAGATCTCTCTCTCTATATGTATTTTACCACTTTTAAATCTGCATTTTGTTAAATAATTTCTGCTGTCAGAATAAATAACAAAATGTGGTTATGTTGCTGCCTAGGAGATTGTTCTCTTTCAGATTTGGATAACAAATTCTTGTTTGTTATTATTAACTCCATCAAGATCATCATTCTCTCAAATTGAGCTGACAGCATTTAGTGATATGTGCTCCAAACATGATTCTCGAAGGCTGAATCTGGGTCTCACATTCTCTTTTCATGTTCTCCTGACATTTGATCTTATGTAGATACTTATTCCATATCTTAGAGTTTGCAATTTCATTTCCTTTTTTTTTTTTTTTTTTTTTTTTTTTGCTGCCAGAGTTATTCTGTTCTCTGTAGATATAGTTATTTTTTACCAATAAGTCAATGAGCACTTGTTGACCACAGTATAATTTTTCTGATTATTCATTATTTGTTCTATGCGAATGATCACTATAGTCATGTGGTTCCTTAAACTTGATAGAACAAGTAAAATAGATATGTAAGTAATAACATTCATGATCTTTGTATTATTTACCTACATTTGTGCTGCGGTACTTTATGGTGAATAAAACATTTTTTTTCCAAAAGAGTAATTTATTTCAAAATATTCCCAAATATTGTCACATTCTCGTATGCACAGATAGCCACAGGTTTGGATTTTGAACTTGCCTCATTAAGGATGACTTCTAATCACAGAGATAGCAGTTTCTGTCTTACTTCAACCACATGAAAATGTCATTGCATTTACTTCACTGAAGTTAAAAGTAAACAGCATTAATTACAATAACGAAGTATTATAAGCACAAGAAATAGTGAGAGAAAAACGATGCATAGCATGCAATATTTTTTGAAAGTAAGTTTTCAGAACCTTTCCTAGAAATGCTGTCCATTTTCTAAACTTTTCTTATCGCTCGTCTCTGTGGAAGCTGCCATTTTACTTACAATCCACAGTAGGAAGTCTGGATTTATTATGCAGAACAGGACTAGGAGAAGGCAGAAACTTATTCACATGCATAAGAAACAAGGGACTTTGAAAGGTAAAGCTCTGCTTTGAAAAGTCACAATGTAAAACGACTCTTTTTTCCCCAGTTTTTCTGCCTTGTCTGCATTCAAAGTTACATCTGCTGTCATTGGTGCCAAAAATAATTTTTATTGACCTTTAAACTTACTAACCATGAATAGCAACACACACCAAGAGGCTGAGCTGCATCCTATTCCTCTCAGTTCACTATTACAAGGATAAGTCCCTACACATCTCACTCAAAAGAACAGCTGACCACATCTGTGCATACCAACCGATGGCAACTGGAACGTTCAGAGGTTGCTGAGGGTGTACTCTGAAGAAAATAGGGCTGCTCAAAAACAACTGAAAAAATAATCTAACACTGTGGCTCCTTGGTAAAGGTGATAATGGGCAGGAAGGATTGAGGTGCTGTATGACTTAGGTTTTAACTGGAGCTTGTCAGGCTGAGAGTTGAAAAATAGGTGTTCTTTTTTCTTTTTTTTTCCCCCCCTCTGCAAATTGAGCAGATTTATTATGAAGTTCCTCAAATATTTCTTCTACATACATACTACATAAGTTGCTCCAAAAGTAATGCCTCCTATTTATTTTCATGGAAACCGCACTGTACTCACTTCCACTGTTTGGTCTGCATCAATGTTCAGCTGATGAATGTGAATAGGTGCAATTTCTTCTGCAGGGAGAAATTCAGTGATGCATCTTTGCTCTATACACACTTCTCTGTCAGAGGTCATTTTGTCAGACTGCCCCTCTGCTGCCAACTGTTGCACGGTAACATGTAACAAAATATTGGTGGGAAGGTTCAGCCTCTACTATCATACCACCAACATCAGCCCCTGACACTGTGAGCCAACTTAATAACATAGAAGGCATTACTTTCATAGTAGCTCTGGTATATAGCCTCCTCTCCCTTCCCCAGTGTAACTCTTTTCTACTTTCCAATATTTAAGTTATAAAGGTTTGCTATGCTTCAGGGTAAGGGTAGATACTGAGAAGTGTCATGGATGAATCAACGCTTTGGGCAGAACAGAGCTTTCAGATAAGACCTTCAGAAAAATAGAAAGAAAATAATCACACTTTTTTTCCTCTTATTGTAACTGTATTAGAAAAAGTCATGAAAACTAATAGCCATGCAAGGACAAAGATACTTTATGACAGAAAATATTTGCCATGCTATTGATCTACCTACCTTTAGCTATATGCAAACAATAACAGAACAGTAAGCTAAGCCCAGCTAATCATCTCCATACGGGGATTTTGTAATAGCTTAGAACAAGAAGACTTACAACTCCCCTCACTTTCAGCATAGAGAGCACGATTAACTTATTGCAACTTCATATACCTTCTTGATGTAACTGAAGACAGCTGGTGGTTGCCCTAAATTGTATCAAAGGACCATAGAAAAGCTCTGCACTTTGCTGTCAAAGCATCATCATCCTGACTCATGAGTCACTCTTTCCTCCATCCTCCTGGGGAGGTCTCACTGTGTGAATACTGTGCCCTCATACACACATGCTGAACAAAAATCAATATATTCTTCAGAATTGGGTGAGATTGGAAACTGAGATGCTTTGCTGCCCTTTTCCTTCAGATGAGGGGGCGGGTTTGTACCTGCAATCATCTTTCCAAGCCTCAGGATCCCAGATGGCTAATACTGCTGCTTGTTGTGTCACTGACTACAACCTTAGCTCAAACAGGCATCACTGACTCATCTACAGCTGAACCATTATGGGGCATTGGCTTTCTCTTGGTTGTAGCTTTTTTTGTAGGTTTTTTTTTTTTTTTTTAGGGTTTTTGTTGTTGCTGCTGTTCCCCTCTCCATTTTCACTCTTCTGTTATGCTTTCTGCACTTTGATCATTATGAGTGGAGTGCTCCATAATAACATAACATGATGAAGTAGGAGGCCAATGTATGTACTGTATGGGTCTATCTTCTATACCTGGCAAACATATGCAATTATTTATTTTTCTGTTTGTTATAACGTTCTAGAATAAAGTTACAAAGATCAAAAAGAATGTGAAAGAAGCCATGGTACATCATGTACAAAGCTCCTAAGCAGACAGGTCTACTTTATCTTCTTAGTGCACACTGTTCTTAAAAATTAACTGCATAAAATAACAGATTCCTTCAGCAATTCTTAGAAGCCTTGTTTCCTACACATTATTGCCACAAAGGAAACCCATCTGATTCTGCTCTGGCTGAACATTACTACCATATTTGTTAGAAGGATAGAAAAGAAAGACTAAAAATTTAACAACTATAAGCATAGTATATTAAAGGTGCATCTGTGACTTTTATGAGCAAATTGGTTATGTACGTCTTCAGGAGACAAGCCACAAGGAAGTATGACTAATTTGTACGTCAGCTGTTTCTCCATGACTCTCTAAGTAGGATTTTTTTTCTAACAAATGAATACAATTTCTTGTAGAAGTGAACATGCAGGATATTTGACTGGCACAAAATATGATAACTAAGGCAATATAATTTGAAAGGCTATAAGGACAATCAGTTTCAACTATCATATTACTGCGTAATGCTATAATGTGATGGAAAATACAACAATAATAGCAGGGCAGCAAAGTCCCACACTGTAGCAAATAAGGACAAGCCCAAACACAGCAGCCATAGACACAGAAATGAAGGAAGAAAATTTGATTACTTTTGGAAGGCCTCAGGTAGGGAGGGATCTTCAGCAAAATACCCTTGCCTCCGCTGCCAACCCTTAAATGAGATCTGGAATGATGGATTCTGGCTCCACCCCTTCCAGTCACTCAGGTGCATTGCATGCACCTGAGCACCCCTGGGTTGGCCCTGCCTTCCCACCAGGTGCTCAATCACTGTTTCAAGCCGTAATTTAGCATTTCTGCTACATGCTGTCTTACAGGTTGCCTTTTAAAGACAGTTAAAATACCTGGTGTTATCAGCATTTTGGTCTGAAGAGATTAGGGTTATCATTCGTAACTTGAACCAGAAACCTTGCAGAATTAAATAAATAGGTTTTCTTTTTTAGAAACTAGCAATCATCGTAAGAACAGCAAATATTCAGTTCATTTATGCTAAGAGAAGAAGTATATTGCTTACAGATACTAAACTGTCCTATTGTACATCAGAAATTTTTTATTCCTTCTCCTTTCTTATTTCTTCTTCAAATCTTGAAACCATTTCTTTCATCGCTGGATATAACTGAACTGCATATAATTGATACAGTACATGATGTTATTAAAGGTAGTTCAGCCCAGTCAGGTTTGGTTATCTAAACTTTCCTTTGGTTAAGGGAGCTAGAGTAAACTGTCTTTGCAGTTAATAGGGAGAAAATGGTGGTTTTTTGGTTACATGCATCTCATCTACTTTAGGTGGTTGCTTTGAGATGAGATGAATAGTGCTCTAGACTCTCATCTGTATTGCCTATATGCCATTCAACTGAAAGGGGAGACTAGTTCTTCTATAGCTATGTAGATGAGTCTTTCTTCTTTTTATTCTAAGTAGCATAATTAGTTGATGCTTGTCGGATCCTTTCAACCTGAATATGCTGTGTATGGGCTTGTTCTACTCCTCCCCTGTGAGGATGCATGCAAAATATGTATGGATTTAACAATTATTTGTTTTGAGGGAACAACTAAGAAAAAATGCATGGGATGTCCAATGCACTGGAAGAAGCTGAGTTAAAGAAGTTTTAGAATATTCTGTATATGCAATCTCCATATATGCATCGTCAACAGCTTATTACAGTTTTTCCATACCGCAAGATCTAGGCTTTCTGCCAGAGTACTCTTTGGGTATGTTTAATAAGCAGCACCTGGAAGTACTTCCAAGATCACAGATTGAGTTGCATAGCCCAGTGCCACCATCATTTTGGGGGTCAGATTTGTATACATACACTTCTCCCTTCCTCAGTTCCTCATTTCTTGGGGGAAGGAAACCAGCCACATAGAGCAGATGGAAGTCATGACAGTTTGGCTAGGGATGTATTGAGATTTAGGCTATTTGGAATGGTGCACTTATCAAACGATTCAGACATATGCTATGTGCCAACTGGTATTTAGAGAGTACACCTCAGTGTAACAGACCAAGTTTTGCTTCTTACTTACCTATCTCATATTGTTAAGATCAAATAATAGGGACCAAATACAACCTGCATCCCTTTTTCTTTGTGGAGGATGAGTAACAGGGATATTTCTTCAGTAAACTGTTTCCTCACTAAACCATTTAGGCATCCCATCCATTGCTGCTTGTAGAGCACACATGAAGCTATCATTAGGTCACACAGAATGATAAATATACTTTAAACAGTCACATTTTTTCTGTGCTTTCCAGAGGGTGCATTTCACAGGCTGTGCTGTTTTCCATTTTGTGATTGAAAAAATGTTGGGAAATGCTCCCTTGCTCTCCTCTAGTCGAGGTGTGGTAGTAATCACAAGTGAGAAACACTAGAAGCAGCAGCAGAAGGAGAGAGAAATCCTCTGGAATCAGGCTGGACAAGACTGAAGTCAATGACAGTCTTTCAATTTGCTTAAATGGAACTGTCGTAGTCTTTGAGGTAATAGAATACATTATGTCTCCCTTAATCTCCTGCATGTGACATAACTGCAGTTGGAGGGAACTGTGTGCAATTGTTTTCAGTTGGCAAGGATCATATCATGCTTAGAGGGAATCTTACAGAAGATTTCAGGGGAACAAAAATGCTCCAGATTGTAATGTGGTGGAATCTAGACTCACTTTGCAATTCAGATGTAGAATTCAATATCCACAGCTCATTTCCTTGGTGTGCCTTTGTCTTCCTTTCTTTCCTTTCAGTTTTTCTGAGTTAACTGCAGTTCTGGGGCTGGTGCCTAAAGCTCTCTACATAGTCTCTGTTGTTGTTTATTGAGGCTTGAGCGATTATCACCTTAAAAATTTACCTTTTATGATGGTCAGTCTAAGACGATGCTAAGATGATGTTGTATGCAAAAGTGCAAGCTTACTTCACAGGCTGTAGATAATATATGGTAAAACGTTGTGTGCTGAAACCATTTCCCCAACTGTTCTCAGAGCAAGCTCATTGCACAAGATTCAGTAGGAATCACATCACTTTTAAGTTACATGACATTTCATTGTAAAATGCTATGCACAAAATCCCTGTGTACCGCTACTATTAAGCCAAGGATTACTAAAAATAATTATATGTATCCCATTCACAGCATAGTATGTAAATAACATACTATATTAACGTGTTTCTTAGACGTACCTGTGTTATTCTTACTTAGAGGTAGCCACTACTCAATCTTAATCTATCATTATGCAACATTTAATTCTGCATTATTTATACATGATATATTAACCCTCTGCCTCTTGCTTTCTTTCCTTATTTAGTACTGTTTTTTTCTTGATGGTCATTCCTAGAACTGGAAAGCTGGTATTTAAAAGAGATCAGACACTTAGCAGAATTTGGTTTTCATTTAACACTGAAGCCTAGTCTACCAACAGAAAAGGAAGTCCAGAGTTCTTGCTCAAGATACCATTAGATAGATTAGTGGTATGGAAGTAATTTAGCCATATTCAATACCCACATGCTCCTGCCTTGCAGAAGTCCTCTGGGACGATTTATATCCCATAGAACCAGGCACAGGATGCATGGTACGGTGCTGGCTCCCACAAACAGTGGCAAAGATCACTGTGATAAAGCAGAATAATGCAGGTGGATGTTGGACCTAGCACAGCCTTTTGCACATTGTGTCTTTCACACTTGCAGTTTTATTAAAAACATGGAACAAGTATTGCCTGCCAGTTGAAAACCCCCATAAGCTGCATTTGCAGGAACTAGAAATCTACATTAGCACATCTCAAGACTTTTTGTTTTGAAGTCTGAGGGCAATTAATGAATGGTGGCACTTGTACCTTCTACCCAAAACTGAACAAAGAATTTGCAAATTGTCTGCATAGATCAGTAGTGAGCCAGCCAGACCCAGAACAAATTTAGGCAGTGCTCTCTGGTGCACAGTCAAGAGCAGCCCCAGACTGGCTGGTCAATATTCTTACTGGAGCTCAGATATCAAGGATAACTCTGTCTCTATCATTTCTCTACCGACATCTCTCATCACTTAGTAGGGATGTCAGCCATTTTATGTAGATACCAAACTGGAAGAGGGCTGTGTTCTGAAATACCATTTTCTTAAACTGAAATCTCTCCATTTTATGTAGATACCAAACTGGAAGAGGGCTGTGTTCTGAAATACCATTTTCTTAAACTGAAATCTCTGATCATTACTTTTTTTTTTTTTTTTTTTGATGACAACAGAATTACCATGCCATTGCAATGGATTTAAAGATACTGTTAAGATAGGAACGAGCCAGGTTTAACTATTAGCAAGACTTTTTGCTTTTTCCCTTTTAAGGATCTGACAACTGTGGAAGACCTTTACATCCTCGGAACTTATCATATTGGAGTTTCTACTCATTCTCATCATAGTGAGCCATCAAGTGCATCACTGAGCAGCATGCGGAGGTGCAGGTCACTTCAGAAGAAGATGGGTAATAGGTGGGATTACCCTCATTTTGAAGAAGGCCATTTGGCTAGGTGAAGAGGAAAATGACAGATAATTTAACATTAGATGCCTGTCATTTTCCAGGGACATTAAATCTCTTACATGTTGTGTCTTGCAAATCCTGTCATGTGTAGTGTCTGATTTGCTCTCTCCTTAGAAACAGTGTAGAGGAGAAGCTATGTGACAGTTTACTATTTCTAAGCTGGATAAAATGTAGATGTACAAAAGGAAGCATTTTTAAAAGTTTCTATAGCAGGTCACAATTTACATCTTCCAGCAACAGGTAAGGAGATACACCCAGACTGTTCCTTTTTGGCCTCTTGCATTTCCCAGGAAATTACTACTTTTACTATACAGTTTTCCCCACTGTCCATCTATATCTTTTAATTCCCTGCCTTGTTTTTGTGTAGTGAAGTGCAGTCACCGGACACCTCCACGACATGCCAGGCTTCAGATGAAGCTGCTGCTGGGATGACGGGCACATGGTCAGAAACGTGGCAGATGGGGAGTGGCACAAGTCCAGGGATATTGCTGTAATCAGTGGGGAAACCAGCGGCTGATACAGGACACAGGCATTGCTGTCTGCTTTAGGTGGAACTGCAGCTGCTGTTTTATTGAAAGTAATTTTAATAATCTTCAGTGATATTTTATTTCTAATGAGAATCTTGCAGAGCATGTTTTATTCAGACTCTGTCCTCTCTTTTTCTTAGTTGGGATACTATTTTTTTAGGTCCTTGAGACAATATAGAAACAACTTCGTGGCTCATTTGCATTTCATAGCTGTTTCCAGAGTACACTTTTAGCCCACCTTCATCTAACTCTAACTGCATTAACAGAGAAGTTTCCAGTACAACTGATGCTCTGTTGTGAACATCTATGTCTATGTAAATGAAGCAATTAGACAACTATGCTTTGCTGAATCCTCATCACTCTGTTATGTTCACAGAGATGCCTTCTCTTTGTGATTTATATCTGTACATGCTATTTTCTGTTAATACATAAAAATATTCAAATGACAAAGTGAAGCAATCACAAATATAAACCTTGTAATACAATGCTGGTGTTGTAATTTTTCTTTAAGCCACGGGAAAGTGTACAAATGAAGGTATGCTATTTAATGTAATTATAAAACAGATAGCTGCCACATAATGTGTTAATGTTTCCCTCTTATTAAATGCTGACTTTAATTAAATGAACTCTTTACCTAAGAGAAGCAAAATTGATTTTGTGATTTGGATACTGTCAATAAAATCATTGTGACTAGTGAGATCAGATGTTAATAATTCAGAACATATGTACAATTATAAGTTCAAGGCCATTAGTTGTCACCTAATGGAGAATCAAAAGAGCAAGATATTAATTACCATTTTTCTGACAATTGCATTACTATGATTGTTGCTATAATTAGTATTACCGGTACTAAGACTACTTAATGAGGAAGTCATTTTATCATCAGGTTGGTCAACTCATTGCTGATAATACCTAAAATTGGTGTTCAGAGATAACAAACTAAAGTGACAGTTTATGATCACATAAATCCAAACATATGGGAGACTTGTTTCTCCTTTCTGAACTACATGCAGATACTCTGCTTTTCCTCCTTGTCTGTCAGTCAAAATGAGATGTATATGAGGACAAAACAGCACAGGGTCACCAGCCAAGAGCTTGGCACTTCCTGAAATGTGGCTGTTGTTTCTGGGACATAGTTTGAAACAAATTGAAGAGGCTTCCTTTCCAATAAGATCTAAGAACTGAAAAAGATGCACAACAGCTGACAGCTGAAGGTTGGCCTTCAAAGTTTTTTCCAGAAGATTTTCTTCCATATGTTATTAATCTATTATAATCTATTAGTAAATGGCATTATGTATATAAGCTGAAAAAAAATCAGAAATTTGTATTGCACATTACTTCAGCATAGATATGATATAGCCTGCTGAAGGAAATTGAACAATTTCACAGAATAACAGAATTTCTTAACCTTCCATTTTAATTTAGAAACTTAGGTCTGTCAGGGTCTTATATGTCTGGGTTTCTGGCTGTCCCTTTTCAGAACTGCTCCTGTCTCAGCTCTTGACTCTGTAAACTCAAACACGGTGCTGCCAAACACAGAGCCGTGGTTACCACTCATCCTGTCAGACTTCATTAGTCCTGTTGTACATTTGTCTGGGAAAATATCTACCTATCTGTTTTGATTTACTACTGAAAGATGGATAGTTTCATTTTAAGTCTATAATTATTTTATGACCTCTGTTCAGAAAAGATGCCAACATTTTCTTTCTTTTTTTTTTCTTTTCTTTTAAGAACTCCTCTCTGACTTCAATGCATATATTAGCCTGGCCTTATTACATACTGGACATAGTTGACATAGATCAGACTGTTATATTAAGAAGAACTTAACACACACATTTTGACATTGTTTAGTTTGCTTGCAGTAGAGCATACAACACAGAGAACATCCAAAAGGGATATCTTTCAGTGGCAGAGTTCTTGTTTTGATTTCTAGTCAAGCAGTTACATGTCCTTCTCAACAGTGAACACCTGCACAAAAAAGATGAGTAGATGAGTATGAAGAAAAAACTCCCTGAAAAATGCCTTCGAAAGTTCTTTGGTTTTGTTAGTAAGTAGCAGTTTAAATTTGTTTCATTTGGAATCTGAAGATCCTTTGAAATGGTCCAAGAAATTTAAAAATATAAGAAAAGAAAGAAGTAGAAAAGGATTTGTCTATGAAGTTCTATAGTTCAATCCAGCATGACATCTTCCAACATAATTCATGATGTGGAAATCTTTGAGGTTTGATTCTATTTAGGTAGCTGAAGTTTTGTTGGACAATTTGGTCTTCAGCATCCTCCTCATATTCTCTTCCAAGCTCTGTTTCACACTAGATGTTTTTCACTGTCTGTCCTACTCTAAGGGCAGTAAGTAAAAGGCTTCTTAGAGCATTTCAACTGCACCCAATATACCCTCACATTTATATGCTTTGGTTGACCTTCAAAAGGTATCAATCATAGCAGAAACTATACACAAGGAATCCACATTAGAAAAAATAGCACTTCTATGCTGGTTGATTCCAGACAGTGCAACGGCTCCTGCTGTGAATGAGAAGCAACATATTCACTGACAAACACTGGTTTCAGTGGAGGAAGCTCGGTTAATCCAGGAAGCACAGGACTAGGAAAGGTAATGGGAATTCTGTGATTTTGTCTGCCTCCCAAGTCCTCCCCCAGTGGCTGACAATTAAGTGGCTGTCTTTGTTGGTGTGTTGTCTGAAGGCCTTGACAAAGTTGGCATCTGTGGATGCTGCTTCCTGAGCAGCTTGTGCAGAGATCCCCAGGCCAGCCACTGACACCTGCTGCACTTATTCCCCAGACTGCCTCCTCAAAGATGCCAAGGAGCATCCCCTAGGTTGCTGGAGAGCAAAGGGCAGTCCTTGGTATTCCCAGCTTCACAATTGTTCCAGAAATTTCTTACAACAGAGGGTATTGATGATATTGTGGGAAGAGATTAGAAGAAGATTGAGACACAGTAAATCTGTCCCACTACACATTGATCATATTTATGGAGCAGAACGAATCTTTCAACTCTTTCAAGGGCAAGAAAGACTTGCCTAGGGGGAGCCACTTTATTGACAAAGCAGCTGGAAAGTAATTTCAGTGCAAGGATACACCTTGTGCAGCTGCCTGTTTTTGCAGGTGTAAGGGCAGACTTTGTTGCTCTGAAAAATGTGATGAAGTAGCTGATCAAATGCTGTGATATTAATAATTCAGCTATGTTTTTAACATAATCTTCATGATCTGATTTTGCATCTGTGTTTGTATTATAGAAATATTTCATCAACTGAATTAAATGAAAGAAGTGTTTGCTGGAATACTAAATTTTAGGCAGAAAGTTTATTTTTAAATTTAAATACTGTGATTTTTTTTTCTGGGACTTTATTCTAAGTTTTTAAGTCATTGGAATAAACAGAATGGACCATTTTGGGCAGGAAAACAACCTGTTTAGAAGATATGAATACTACCCTACTACTCTCCCCATATGAACCCTGCCAAAGTGATGCTGTGTGTTTTTTAATTCTAAAGCTCTTCATATAAAAATACAAATGTATATATAAAGATTGTACCAAACATCATAGTGTTTTAAATAGTAGGTATATTCAAGAACAATATTTGGAAAACTGACAAGAAAAATTCAGAAAACTCATCAAAGATACTTGTTTTAAATTAATAGCTACATTTTTTTGAATTATCAGCAGCAGGGTTTGGAGCTAGTTAGATTTCTCTTCAGTGTGGTGTTTATGGTGGTTTTTGTTTATATGTTGTTAGCTTTTTTCACATCCCTTTATTGTGAATTTCAATTAATCACTGTGTTCCCAAGGGAAGCTGAACACTGTCTTGTTTTCTAGAGAACATTTCTTTCACCAGTGGTTCTAGCCCAGTTGTTGGATCCATCTCCAATTATTATAGCTGTAACTTATTTTACAGGTACAAACAAAAAGCTTGTAATCTGCTGGTATGTTTATTGATTCATAACTTGGTTTTTAGATAAACCTGCTGGAATTCAAATTAGGATTGAATTATGCACTTCTATAACTGGGTTTGGAACGATTATTGCCACATCTTGTCACCATATTTTTGAAAAGGAAAAGGCATCTCTCATGTTCAAAAACCAATATTAAGTCTTTACATCTGTGGCTGAACTCAGGACATACTCTCCAGCTAGCTTCATCAGGAATTATATTTTTAGAAATACCATATATCTTTACAGAAGTAGATGGATGGACTCCATGTCTTAAATTGAAACTCAAGTACTAAATCATGCCTCGACGTGTAGCTGTTAATACGTGTCAATTGAAACTTCCTCACTCCTTGTCATCCTTCTCCAGATCCTTTCTCCTGCACAACTGAGGCCGTGTTTAAGTTTAAGCTGGCTTACAGTTTAAAAGAACAGGTTGAAGATGGGAAAACACTCAACCTAATTCTCTTCTAGTGATAAGATAGGAGATAGCCTGAATTAGCACAACTCCCTCTCTGTTGCTGTACTCCTTAGTTGTGTTGACTTACTCTGGTTCACCTCATTTGAGGGACATTGCTGTGGTACAGTAATAGCAGTTGCCTCTTGTGGTGGAAATGGGCCTTCAGATAATGCCTTTCATGTTGCAAAAACATGGGGTCAGCTTTTAAAGGCATTTAAGCATGCCAAGATTTGGATAGGCAGAAATGTGATTTTAAAAATTCATAGGAACTTCATTTAGATATTTAGAAGCTTTTGAAAATTCCATTTATGGTCTGCCTGCCCAAATACACCTTAAAAGTCAAGTCCTTAGGGCAGGATAGACTACTGTTTGCAAACAGTTGGTTTCCCAAATGTTTTTTTCCTCCCATTTATAAGTCATCCAGAAATATAGCCTTATTTTGCAGCAGCAAAAAAGTAACAGAATTATTTAAAATAGGTTGGCAAGCAATTTTGTAGACATTTTTGAGCTATGAATTGCCATTTGTCAGCTGTTTGTAGTAAATACTTAGTAGACTCTTTGATACAGGGTTCGTCTTCCTAAATCACAACGTCTGCATTATTTTCCTGGAATGGATGATGTAACTTTATTAATGACTTCTGTTGCTTTCCATAATGAAATCTCATCATATAATACATTTTGTTTGCTTTGTTTGAAAGGATTTCAGTAAGTGGGGCTTAAATTAGCTGTTTGAGATGAGTTGTACAGACAACTCCTCAATTGTTCAAATGCTTGTGAAACCTCATCAGCAAAGGGATAGGGACAAAGTGATTCAAACCTTTTCCCCTTCTTTTGGCAAATGCTTCACAGACTATGGTTTACGGCTACCTTTATCAGCTCTGTGCAAATATTAACCAATCAATCTCCAGAGACTGATGTGAAACAAGTAATCCTAGTGTCATCTGGTTTTACAGTGGGAAACACCTAGGTAAAGACACGCAGAGGTCTTACACTGGGGAAGCACAGGGACAGATTGAGTCTGTAGTGACAAGTGCGACCCCTGCCCAGGATGGGCTGCCCTGCTGTTGTGTGGTGTGTGAAGTGTCACGAGTAGGTCTCTGATAATGTGCAAGTATTGTCATGTAGAAATGTTCTGCTAAGAGTCCCTAAAATTTCTTCTCAGTGTGCTAACTTCCCACATATTTGGAAAGTGGTCAGAAGACAATAATTCTCATCCTTAAAAACTAAAGAAATTTTATCATTTTAAAAATAGGGTTGTAACAGATCAGAAAGCATAACCTCTTTTCACATTGCACGTAGAGAGGATAAATCATCAGATGCCTTAATTTATAAGTGCCCATTATATTCCAGCTTCATTGCCAGTATCTATTTACACATTTCCCACAAAGAAATTAAAATAGAAGAACATATTGTTCCCCAGACTTGTTGATTGACTTACTGATTTATAGGCTTGGTTTCTGAGACTCAACCAAAGCTTTTCCCATTGCACCACACTAAGAGTCATGAAAATAGTGGAATAGAAATACCACACAACCAAGCCATGCATGCTTTCTGCTCAAGCAAATTCAGACTGACCTTGAAATGTTTAGATCTTCAAACTTTGAAATCTCCAGCTAGCCACAGAAGAAATAGTTGCTCTACACCAACCAAAACATAGAGGAAAATTGGTGTTACAAAGAATCATTCATTTATTTTTCTTTCAACACTACCAATTAAATTAAATTAAACCCCACAGAGAATTGATAAAACCTACAATGACACTGAATGTTTTGAATCTGAATTTTCTGGTAAAGCAATCTCCAGGTCCTTCTCTATATTTACTCCAGTGTATCTAAAAGCAGGATAGATAGCATTCACAATCTATTCTGTTCCCTTTGCACACAGCACAAACACCATTCCTGGCCTATGTGTTTTCTTCATGGTTTGTTTTTTTTTTTTGTCATTTTTTAGGTACTACTCAGTGTGTACTTTGAATACATAGGTTTTCCTGCAGGTAATGCTTGTTTATTTTTAGCACAGTTAGTGGTGTGCTAACTTACAACATAACAGTCTTGCCTTCTGAATATGGGGAGTGACTCACATTCATTAAAATGAATCTTGATACACTTGGCTACTCACATAAAACAGAGGTGCATAATGTGGGGGAATTAGAGGACACAGAATTCATTAATCCATGAGGTGGCAGTGATGCCAAGCAGAGACAGGAATAAATTTTTCATATGTGTCTTGGTGACAAAGTGATTGTTTTGGGGAAAATGAAAAGAAGGTTGGAATTCATGAGCAGTTAAGCCTAAGAGGGTGTTGTTCCACAGATTGAAAAGAAAAATGGATTGTGGAAATCAAACTGATAGAGAATTTTTAGAATGTTCATGTGACACCAGTGTATTTTTCTTTTCACTCTGAATTTTGGTAATCCTTCAGACTGTTTTGACTTAGTAATTTCATTCCTTTGGAATGATTTAGTCTAGTAAATTTTGTGCTGGTGCACAGACTGAAAACAAAATCCATTATTTGAGTAGCAGCAAAAGGTGACATCAGCTTTGTGCTACGTGGTGATTTTGATTGTGTGTGGGCTGTATGTAAGTCAACCCCTTCTGTTTAACATAATGGTGTGGCCAATACAAATAGTTGCTGATGTGGATTCTTGGGGAAAGCAGAGAAAGGGACAGAGAGAGCAATAACTGTACATAACTTTTATCTAAGAAAAACACAGCCCTCAGTCCAGCATTTCTTTTAGGACCAGCCACCCACTGACTTCAAGAGGAATTTGAAGTGAGTAAGCGAGATGAAAGCAGTTCAGCATTTTGAAACCAGGATACTTTCCATAATGCCAGTCCTTCAAGGCTGTGCTAATGTGGGAGAGGGTCATCCTCCCCATACTCTGGTGGCTGTATGACATCTATTGAAACAGAACATTTGCCTCAATTAACTTTCATGCCAAACACATGGTATTTTATAAAGAAGAATCATCTGTGTAGCCCCACCACATCCTCCAGTATCTATGACAATATGTTCAGTGTTGATGTATTTTAATACTGACAAAATAATACATAATCACTAATAATTTGCATCTAAGTAGCACATTTTATGTAGTGTCTGGTAGGCATATTACTGATTTGAATTGACTGGGTTTCCCAAGTCTTTTTTGAGTCAAGTAAATGAAAGCTGTCATTTTCAAAGTTGGAGGGTTAAAGTTAGACAACGGAACCTGTGCTAAAGTCTCAAAGCACAACAGTCTCACATTCAAAAGCTCTGAGTCCTTGCAGTTTTGAATACCTCTAGTATTATGCAAGTCATTCAGCAAGTCAATGATGCAGAAGGAAAAGCTGCGAGGGAAAAAGCCCTCATGCCCAGATCCACGTCACTCGCATATCTATCAGGCAATTGCCATGTGTCAAAATAATGATATCTTAAGATGAAGATAGTTTACAGATCCCACTTATTTCCATCTGGGCTTTCCTGCTGCCATCTCAAAACTGCTACGGGTATCACAAACGTCAAGTCCTAAAGCATTTGAGTAGCTTGTGGAAGACCTTTTCCAGGTTGAGATTTTGGGACATGGTAACAATATTGGGGATTTCCATTTGATCCCTGTATCCCAATAAATCCATGGATATAGCCTTCATGGTAAGGCTAGGGGAAAAAATGACATCCATTGTGGATGAAAATCACCTCTTTATTTTTGCGCATCACAAAGGAAAGCAAAACCAGGGAAGAACAAGCGGAGTCTGAACTATGCTGATGCCAAGCTTGGAGATATGGAAGCCGATTTTGTTATGGATAACGCTGAACCCAACTCTTGTAGCTTTCCTTTTCCTGTCCAAAATTTACCACTTGAGCTTACATTTTATTTAATTTCTAATGGCTTTGCCAAGATGCTCCTTGCCTAACAAATACATAAGCAGTGACATATAGCTCACCATCTTCAAAGTCTTCTTTATTCTAAAGGATAATTGTTTCTATTATTTTAAATTATGTAATAATGCCAAGACACTGAAGTAATGGATCCCCTAAAACACACACTTTATAATAATGATCCCCCTTTTATTATGTTTCTCTAGGATGCTTAAACTAATCATCTCTGGAAAGCTTTCCCTGCACCAGATGCAGCGAGTGAACAATTTTATTGCTATTCTCCACACTACCAGCATCTAATCCATGAAGCCAGGAAAGAATGTCCAGAGAAGAAGCAAATCAGCATTGATCACCAAGGGACTAGTTTCCAACAGAGTGGATAAATCTCCTATCTCTCTCTCTTCTAATGTTCTTCCTGGCCCAAGGCACCCTGATGAACCACTGGCCTCCATCCAACTCACAGTGAAAGGAAGTCAGATTCACAGTGAGATGATTCAAGGGAATGGTCTCATCAATTGCACCCAGAATGCTTAATTTTATTGCAAAGACCAACATCGACTCCCACTGCCAAATCTGTCTTGCTGAGATATACATGAGCTGAAGTTGAGTCTGATCATGTGTCAAGGACAATAGAAAATCTGTTTGAGCCAAAGCCACAAAATATCAGGAAATATTGGCTGGGAGTAGAGTTAGGCCCATCTTCCCTCTCTCACTGCATTCGCACCAAAAGCAGGTCCTTTATTTCAGTATTAGATTCTGTGGCAGACTTAATGTCTTCACCAAAATGGCAGACAATTTGAGAAAAAGGAGCTGTACGCATCAATTTGTCTCCAAAACATGAGTGGGTGATGGCTACAAGTTGAGAACAAGTCTCCTTTTCCAGCTCTGTCATTAGGGGCTGTGCTGGCATCGAATGCTGTGGAAGTCTTTGTGAGCACATGTGCATGCTTGGGGATGCATGCTGTCCAGGCTGATGCTGAAGCAGTGCTGCAGAACAGTGCACTACATCAGCTCCTCAAAAGTATGCACCAGCATTATGCACAGAAAGACAGCATTACGATAGATGTTATCATGGATATCATTTCTCTGTTTTGTCCCTAGCATCACTATCACAAGTGCCATTCACAGACTAGAGTTTCCAGGAAATGACATGCCAGAAGCCCTTCACCTTTGCAAGTGAAACCAAGAAAAAGCTATTAATGACAGAACAAAGCATTTTTTAATTACTAGAGCAGGAAAAGATCTGCAGCTGTAATTCACTTCATTTCTATTAATTTATGTCACTTTTTTTTTTTTTTTTTAAACTTTGTTTAACCCTTTCATTTTTTTCTTGGGTTTGGCTCAGAGTATGCAGAATTTTTTGGAGTCCAAATTTTTTTTTCCTGAGCAGCACGCAAGAATCTATTTCTTAGTTTGAAAATAAAATATGGATGAATTTTCTGACTATTATGAGTATATTGGAAAGTAAAGAGCCCTCTGAACATTGTGGTATGACTAAAAGACTGATATTTTAGTGAAGCTGAAAGCGAGTGAGTTGCTTATGAATATAATAGCAACTGTAGTCATACTATCAAGAGTTGAATTACAAGGTCATCAGTCCCCAGGTTATGAGACCTTGCCAGAAGATTCCACTATTCCTAATTCTCTTACCACAGACACCACATCATATAATGTGATCTAATGTAATGTTATACAATATATAACATAATATTTATATTTCAATGCATATACATGGTATAATACTTAAAAACATGGAGAGAGAACTCTGGATAATCCTTCATAAGAGATGTTGCCATTTGAATCTTGTTCATTGAGAAAATTATGTTTATGTTACGACACTGAGATTTCCTAATCATGGAAGCATGGGAAAAACACATAAACAAGAAACACAAGGAGGCAGGACCTTTTTAAATTGCTCTAGCATATGTCAGGGAATACGATTAGCCTTTCAGTATCAAAACTGCAGGGGGTCTCGAGAAAATTCCATAAGCTGCCTCCTGGATGTTAACAGCTGCAACCAAGCAAAGCTAGGCACACACAGAGGAGCCTTTGTAAGAGAAGTGTTTGGCTCACATACACCAGGCTCTCTAGCTAGTTATTCCCACTATGTCTGAAAGTCTGCATATGTTTTCCTCCTTCAAATGACACACTGACATTGTTGAAAATACTCGTTTAGTCCAGTTACTGACAGTAGTTTTCTCTTTCTAGCCATTGTGGACCAGTAGGTTTGTCTCATAATTGACAGTTTTTGCTCTTCCATGCTTAGAAGTAGCAAGAGCTCACTGGGGAAATGTGTTAAAGCAGCCCCATTATGTTCAGTCTGTTGTGACTGGTTCATGACATTACACTTCTGTTTTGAGCTGTGTTTGAGCTCCAGAGGGCTTGGTGTGTCGCCTGACACCCAATGATAGATGTTGCCCATCCCCGGACAGCAAGACAGAGCACTGTTTTTATTTGCAG
This sequence comes from Pavo muticus, assembly GCA_016647715.1. Lineage (NCBI taxonomy): Eukaryota > Metazoa > Chordata > Aves > Galliformes > Phasianidae > Pavo > Pavo muticus. The sequence goes on along the minus strand of JACDJE010000194.1, from coordinate 222,850 downwards.
CTAGCCTCCCTAAAACAATGGCTCATCCATTGTTCAGGGGGATTGCAGCTCGTGTACAAACAGGATGGCATGACAGCTAGAGGCCAAAGGGACAGCCTGCTCTCTATAAGTTCATCAGGGGTGGTAAACACAAGAGAGGGAGAAAAGCTATTTAAGCTACAGAACAATGTTGGCACAAGAACAAATGGGTCTGAATTGGCCATGAATAAATGTAATCTGGAAATTAGAAGAATACTTCTAACCCTCAGCACAGTGAGGCTTGGGAACAGCCTTCCCATTGGGGGCAAGAAACCTAACTGGGTTCAAGATGGAACTTGATAAATTTATGAAAAGTATTGTATGTTGTGGTTGCCTAAGACAGCAGGGGACTGGACACAATGACGCAGGATGCAGTTTCCAGGCCTATGCTCTTCACAGCAAAAGCAACAATTACTCCTTCATATGTATGTTTTTCAGGCCTTCTTTTCCAATCCAGGGCTGCACTTCTACTCATAATCATATTGGAGGAATTTAGGTTCAAACATTGGCTCAACCTGGCAACTCTCTTGCTGTGTTGTGACCACGCTGAACCACCTTTGGGGTATGAATCTCAGCCTTGATTTTGCGGGAAATTATATTATTTGTTGCAACTGGAAAATGACAGGCGCTTAATTTTTACAGTGCTCTTACTGATGCGGAGACTGCTGCGCAATTTGGCACAACATGCCATTTCTCATCAAGAAAAGCCTGAGACTGGAATAATAAGGAAGTTCCAAATCAGGGAGAAGGTGCACTGGCAAAATTGTTTTGGGAAATTCAAAAAGCTTGTCACACCCTATATACCTGGAGGATTTGATAAAAATAGTCAATCGTGCTCATAAATTGAGTGTTGTATAGCAATGTGAAAAATTCTGTATTAACTGAAACTTCATTTTTAGTTTATTATTTAAAAATATTGTTTGATAAACAGCACTTGACATTAAGATTTCAATAGAACATGTGAAACAATCAAAATGTTTTTGCAGTAGGAAACGGGGGTGATATCATTCCAATATCTATTATTTTGTTTCAGGAAATACAGTTATCACATTGTTTTGGTGCTAACTCATGGGCTGGGGACAGCAAAGACACTTCTTTAATCCTATCAGACTTCCTCCAAATTACCACTATGATCTATACAGTCAAAGTTGCGTTACCTGAGTGTCAGGAATTGTGTAAGGTGGCGTTCCAATAAATACTTTAACTTCTAGGGGGAGATTCAATTCACAAAGAAGGAAGATGATCACTCCTGAAAGGAACTTTCAATTACACATTTGTTATTGTCTGAACAAACTACTTAAAACTTCAGAAGGGTCACTTCAGCCTTCTTAGGCATGAGCATTTCTACACTCCCACAGCATTCAGCAGCTGTAACTTACTTCAAATCTATTTCATGTGGTCCAACTCTGGGCAAGAATTACGAAATATTTTCCACAATAGCAGGGGTCTCTCTCTTTCGGGTGAATAACCCCACGGATAATGCAGAACAGGAAACCTATGTCACATATGGTACCTTATTAACCACTTTAGAAATATTAGATGCTTGCACATTATAGTTATCTGTCATCCTCCTATTGAACTGTGTTTGATGTAAGTTTCTTGGCTGGTATGTGTGATCTCAGTTTTGGAAAGTCTATAATAGCTTGATGAAAAATTTGGAAGGTGCTTGGTCATACTTCTCTGTCTGCCAGTTGTGCCATTCATAAATTAAGGATAATGATATTTACCTCCTTTGTAAAATACTTTGAGGTGGAGTAAATGAGAGATTGTGATTAGTTGCTACTTTATGTTATAAATACAACTGGTTGTTTCAGAGCCACATTAACTTGAATCTGGAGTTCTATAAAACTTTATTAAATCAAGAAGGTGAGTAATCATTTTAGAAGCACTATCTTCTACATGTCTATACTTACTCTTTACACAGACGAATTCCAGATGCTTCTTCAAAAGGTCTTCATTGTCCTTTATCTCACAGAACATGTTATTCAGAATGCCAAGGAAAAAATGACTTTCAAGTACTAAGGGCAAAGCAAATAAAGATATTTGTTAGATAGGGCAGTCTGTAGGGACCATTTCCAAAGTAAGTGTCTCAAAAAATAATGGACTACTCCAGGACTCCGGAGTGTTTTTATACAAAAAAAATAATCAAGAACAGCACTGCTTATAGCACGAGAAAAAGCATCATATGTTACAAGATAGTTTGCACATTAGAAAATAATTCACCAGAGAATCACTCTATGAGGAATGCATATTTTACACCAGGAAAGTAACAGCAAGGTAAGTTGCAATATATATATATAGTGTTGTGATATCAGCAGTAGTTCTGTATCACTAATTTCCATACAGAAGCACAAAATATTCTCTTGCTGTGTTTGGAGACAATAATTATTAGTTCTGGACATTAACAAAACCTGATTGGCTCTGATTGAGTTGTGCAAGGTGGGTACTTGGGTCTGTGAATTTCAAAACAACGATTTTTCTATAAAATGTTACTGTATTTACATTCAGCTGGGTTTCTGCTTGCAGGCTGCCTGCAGCCATTGTATCCATCAATGAACAAGAAACACATAGGACACAAAAGTGTTGTACGTTATATAGTAAGAGTAACTTCGTGGGTTTTAGTAAGACAATGCAATCATACTGGCTGGCACTAACACCTTTGTCAGCTTTTGTAAAATGATGTATTTCTCAGCAATTAGGAAAAACATACCAATGCAGCATGAGCATGGGGTTCACCATAGCAGACTGGATCAGCAATGCATCATGTGCAGGACAAACACTGGCAGATATACGAGACTACCCTAACAATTTAGAAAAAGACAAGGTTTGATCCTACTCTTGTTGGAGTCAATGGTGAAATGTCATGTAACAACGTATCATTTACTCTATGATATGCGTATTGACAGAATGGGATATGAGTAGTGACATAAAATCATTCAGTTAGTGGGTTTTTTTGGAGGAGGGAGGGGTGTTCTTTTATTATTTTATTCTAGCAATAGTATTTTGGTTGTTATATTTTGGTTAGAGGTCATCATCAGATTTCTACATTTGTGGCAGGAGGCTTAAAAGCAGAATGTGAATCCATTTAGAAACAAGTAAAGGAACATATGTGAGGTACTTCCATGCTGGCTATTGACTTCGTAAAAAATCTCTTTGGCACATCTAACAGAATTTCTAGAAAGTTTTTTTCTTGACAGAAGAGATGAAATCAATGTCACATACAAAAGTACTTGAACAAGCTCTACCAGCATGGTGTATTTATGATACATCAGCAAACAGTCAGTAGCCATAGGCCATTACCTTTAAATCCTATAATATGCCACCTACAACTCGCAGAATGTATTAGACTGTCTAACAAGGAGAACTGATATTATACAACAGATTGATTATTGAACCAAAGCCTCTTTTAATAATTTTTCTTTACTCCCCATCATCCTGTATTTATTAGTAAGGACATTGCCTAGTGACGGATCTCAGCTGCAGATTTCCTGAGGTGATACTGTTGCTTGTTTTCAAAACAGCAAGTGAATGGGCAAAAGAACAAATGCTTTCTCTGTACTTTGATCCATGCCATTCCCCTCCCACTGCCCTTAAAAAATAATTCACAGGAGCATCATTTCTATGTGCATTCCTGCTAAGCAGAAGCAGCACGCTCTGTAATACAGCTTAACAGTTGTCACTTGGCTGATAATTTGCATTCTTAATGTTTCAACTTGCAGTCATCATTGTCGAGCTGACCCTTCACCATCTTAGGGCACCAATGTGATACAAAGTATTTAACCTCCTGGATCAAGGGAGCTGAAGCTCTGAATTTAAAACAGGAAAACGGAGCTTTGCTAAGCAGAACGGGGGTGCACGCTCTGAAGTATTTAGTGCTAGCTTCCTCCTATTAAAGAGGCACACTGGGAATGGCTTTCTCAGCTGGAAGTATTGTTGTATGTGCGTAGCAAACATCCCCAGGGAGAGAAGCTACGTATGACTTAGTTTGAGATTTGCAGTCAAATTTGCTTATTGTACGTTTGGAAGCTGCTCTCAGCCTTAGTGCCACCAAACAGTGGGGCCGTGCTGCTGACTGGAACAGAGAGGTGTGGTGCAGGTCCTGCTGCGTGGTGTCCATACACTTCAGAGAGTGCAGGCAAATAATGTGCTCCTGCCCGAATTGCAGCCCCTCTCAGGGCTGTTTTATAGGCAAGTGCAATCTGTATGACTCCTCTATTTAAGGTAAATTTTGTTGGTTGAGATTAGCTCATAGGGGATGCATTTACATACACCTAATTAAGTACCTTATTAAATACCACGTACATTGGCAGTAGATGAAATGGTGTTTGTTTTTTTTAGAACAGTTGCAGATTGGAAAGATGTTTGAGCAGCATCTTCATGGAGAGCCATGACCTATTTTAACCTTGGCAGAACGGTGTGAGCTGGCATCACACTCTATCACTGTGATAGCACAGCACAAGAGGAGACACCTTGGCCATCCCTGTCACACCTGTCCTGTCAGGCTCTGCTGCCCCTTGCTGACCCTTCTGAACCGTTTGGAATTTTTCCCCTTGGCAAGTACCAAGTCCTGTGCCAGGTGATGCTCTGGGAAGCAACGCAGGAAAGCTGTACATTCAAAAAACCTCATAGGTATTACAGCAGCATCAAAGCCCAGAGGCTGCTCTCATTGCCATGCAATTACCTGTGCTTTGCCTGCTTTGTTGAAGAGCTCTGGCAGTGTCTAACAAGGGCAGCAGGCACAGGCACAGGCAAAGGTCTCTCCCTCCTTGCTGGGGATGCTCCTTGGAGCCCCCTGAAAAATGCTGGAATAAATCTTCCACCATTGGTGGGACTCCCCCATGGCCTACAAACTCTGAAGGTCATCCTGAGAAAACTGGAGTGCTGCAAGACTCAGATGCTCCTGAGAGACACCCTTCCCTGGGATGAAGCTTTCTGCATCTCTCGGTGGCACCTCTCACCCAGAGGTGATTTCTCTGGACTCCCTTCTGGCTCCTCGCAAAGGAGGAGGTGGTGAGTGCCATTTTTTCAAGCTGGATGTTACTAATTATTCCCTCAGTGAAGTACTGTTGCAGGTATCATCAATCTTTTCTGTTTCTAAGTGACTGCTCTTCAAGATCCCAAAGGCCTGGAGAAAAGTTTCAATAACCCACTTCTAAAATGGCACAGAAAAATATTTATTAGCACTCAAATTGCACTTTAAATCCCAAATTATGCTTTATAGCTTCAAAGAATTTGAGAAAGCCCACACTAATTTACGTGCCATGCCTCCTAGATGTGACTCCCACTGTTCAATAAAGAGTGAAAGGAGCAGAGGAGCCCAGGCTGGCTTTGCCTCTGGAAATCTGAGAGGGGTCTGTTCCCTAGCAGCCTCCACCAGAGCCCCCCAAATGTTGGCTTCTGGGGGGAATGTGTGCCTTTGCTGCAAAAATCCAGTCTGCATAGCATGCAATTTCATAGACACTAATTCTGCAACCTCTACTACATTTTGTTTAAGTGCTGACTTCTTATAACATTTTTTTTTCTCTACTGCAATTTCCAATCACATTAACAAATGCAATTAAAAATTTTTCTTCCCATGCCAGTATGGAAAGGAGGAAAACATTTCAGTGCGCTATTTAACATCATCCCATCAATTAGTGGGAAAACTTTGGACCGAAGTCTCCAGTTCTGTACTTATTCTGCTAAGCCTCTTCATGAATGGACTTAGTGGGCTTAGGCTTGGATTTGGTCCTCACTGGATGTCTCCTCACTTCACAGTCCAGAAATAGCTATTAACAAACAAACAAGGAGCCCTAAGTATGCTTTTTAGAAAAACCCCACTAAGTGTCATCTCTGCCACATGACATTCACAAAGAATAGGAAGCTCTCAAAATGGGTCTATTTCTTACAAAGCAACATTGAGTCACAGCAGAAAGGAAACCAAATGGTATTTCAATATCATTTGCACGGAGCGACTTTTATGAAATGTAATCTAAAATGTCAGAGTATTTTCTTATGGCATAAACAGAGAGTGCTTGCTGGTATGAATTTGCTCCTGCTGTCCTCTTATATACAGTAAAGAGGAAGTCCAAAAGCTGATTTCATAGCCTCTTTACTGATGATGCTAACATCCATAAAAGAGACATGGTGGGACAAAGGACCTTCCTCTTTAAGTCAGCAGTTCTCAGGCAGGCCATCAACTACTCATAAGGTTTGTACTGTTAGACAGAACTGATCTGGTCAGGATGTAAGGTGGCAGATGAGAAGCTGCTAGACATGGGCTCAGGAATTCCATCCCTACGCCTCTTGCAGCTTCCTGTCTGTCTGTCTGTGACTTGTTACTTAAGAACTGGAAAAAGATCTTTTTTCCTCTCCGTCTTCTCAATCCGGAATCTAGCGATGGGTTCTTCAAATGACACATGAGGTGTCTGACTTTCCTGCTCTGCACACCCACAGCCTCAACAATTCTGGTCATGTCTTTCTGCCGGTGAGGAAAGCTACCTCTGTGATTAGTTACACTCACATAATGTAATGTCTAATTGCAAGTCCCAGTCCTCCTTTGCATCTCTGAGGGCTTGTTTTGACTCTTAAGGTCTCATAAATTATTTTCTCTGTAAGATCATCAGAGAGTGCAAGAGACAGGAGGGAAAAGTCCCACAGAAGGTGACATAATTGCTTTCTCTGCAGACTGAGCTTTAATAGAGCTGCATAGTCTAAGGCATGATTTAAAACTTAGTGCAAGAGTCCCCACTGTCAACAAAGGGAGAGGAAAAAATTATTATCTGTGAACTTCAATACTTTAAAATAAAGGAAGTGAATAAAATAGCTGACAAGATGGTAAAAGCCTATTGGCCTTTTTGATGGATCACCAAGAATTTGCTGAAACACCAATGGACAGACGTTATATAAAATCCAAAATCATCATATAAGTAAAGAACAAGTTAAGAATCTGTAACACCATAATCAGCAGAAAAGCCCTGTGGACTTGACTGGAAGGGAAATCTGGCCATTAAACAGCAGGTAACCAGAATTATAATGAAAAACCCAACTATGAAATCACATGGCTCTTTACATTTTATTGTTTTTACATTGCTTTTTCTTTTTTTGACCAACAAATGTGACAATAGAATAATCCCATCTGCACCCTCCTTCAGAATGAATTAGTAGGAGACTTTAAGCAACAGTGTCAGAAATAAGTTAACTTAAATGTTTTACTCCTGAACCACTCCTTCTAATCCACTTTTCTGAGTAGTTCTCAGAGATATCTGAAAGCATTTTTAAGCAGATGATCATTAGCTGCCTGTTGATTTCATTTTTGGGATATGACAGAGAAGAGACAGAATGGAGAGGAGTCATGTCACCAACACACAGCATTATAAAGCATGCTTTGAAGAGGGCCCATTGTGCCTGGACTCAGAAGAAAGTGAAAAACATGGTCCTATGAAGCAAGCCATCCTCATGGCCTTTGCATGCAGCAGCCAGAGAGGATCTACCCTTGCCACTCTCTGCTTCTCCAAAGTTCACCTTGGCCAATGTGCAGACCTCATTTCTCCTACTCAGAAGGAAGGAGCCACATCAGAAAGTTTCCTTCCAGAGGAACACTAGTGGTATTGAAAAAATACTGGAAATACTTTAAGCTCCAGGAGGGAAGGTTTAGATTGCATGTCAAGGGGAAGTTCTTTACAGAAAGAGTGGTGAGGTGCAGGAACAGGCTGCCCAGAGAGGATGCAGATACCCTGTCCCTGGAAGTGTTCAAGGCCAGGTTGGATGGGGCCATGGGCAGCCTGGTCTAGTACCAGATCTGGAGGTTGGTGGCCCTGCCTGTGGCAGGGGGGTTGAAACTTGATAATCCTTGGGGTCCCTTCCAACCCAAGCCATTCTATGATTCTATGAAATATTTGTTTCCAATTTTACTACTGTTCCAAAGTGAGAAGAGTAGGGTTTTTTTGTATTATTATCTTCAGCAGATACATGGTGTAAATGTTCGTTTCAGGAAAGAAAAAGGTGATACATTGACTTCAGAATTTATTCCTGAGTCATTACTGACATTGCTACTTCTAACTTTGGAAGCTACTTAGGTGGCAGTTGCCTCTTGTCTAATTTTCACACACAGTATTTTAATATTAAATTTATGATCACTTATCTTTCCAAATTTCATAAGCACATCATCAGTAAAAGCACAGTATTTCTACCCAGGAGATAAGGATAATGTTCCCACTCCAAAAAACATGACTGTCAATTGTGACAGTAACAGGAGGTTTATTGTATGTAACATCAACTGCTCTTGCTATCTTTCACTGAGAGAGCATGCCATTGCCCTGAGTCAGGCAGGATTTTCTTCTTCTAGTTCAGCTCTCTATCAAAACAATAATCTAAAGTACCAATCAAATCCCGTATATAGCTCAATCCACTCACACATTCAGCTGACAATGGGAGAAAACTAGATGTTTTACTATTTGTGTACCCATGAATGTATTTCCATAATTTTGGAACATCACAATGGCATCTAAATACAAATACATAAGAGGAGATTGGTTTTAGCCTTTCTGAACCAGGGAAGGATTATTATTACAGATTTTAATGCCCTGAAAAAATTAGTATTCTACAAAATATTAAAAATTGGTGTGGTACAAAAAAAAATCTAAATTAAAATAAGTATAATCTTGTTATAACTTCAAAGAAAAGTATCTAATTCCCAACAAACTGAATGTCAAGGAAGCTGCTGATGATAATGTCTCTTTCAGAGCATTACAAAAAATAATCAAGCAGGAATATCTTAGTTATTTATTTATTAACTCTGTTTTCTGTTACACTGAGAGGGATGAACAGGCACTAACACACACACACACATTTATGCATGTTTTGGTTTTTTTTTGTTGTAATCTTATAAATCCCATGGAGAGAGGGTGGAACAGTTTGAAGGTAACTCTGCCATTACATTCACATAGGGAGCAGGGCTCTAGTTTTATCCAGAGTAACTACCTGCTGCAAGTTGTGATACTTCAGCTATTCTGTTCCTGTTAAATCTGTCAGGTAGATGAGTTGTCTTGTGATCTATCTTTACACTTCCCTCAGGTAGATGGCTGTGTCTGAGTGTTTTATTTGCTGCTGCTTTGCCTTGTGTTGCATTTTCCCTCCTGACAACAGAGAGCAAAATGGCTGATGAGTTAAGTGGAATTTTATAGCTCTATTTAATGCCCTCCACCCACAAGCAGATGTTCTAGATGAAGCAAAGAGTACAGTAACTTACAATAACTAGATAATTTGAAATTGGATATATATTATTAAATCAATGAGCTCGTACATCTAGCAATTCCCTGGCAGAAGGAGGTGTCTTACCTCCAGTATTTTCCTCATTCTCCTTCAAAAAGTGTTCCTGTCAGAACTTACAAGACATATTGCAAAGATTGCTGGAAGAGCCAGCCCCTTTGCATGTGTCCCTTATGCCTATTTGCAAAGTCACTTTAGAAGAGTCAGGAAAGCCTCTGCATTAGAAAAAAAAATTCTTCTCAAAAAGAGTGGGGAGTCACTGGCACAGGATTCCTAGGGAGGAGGTGGAGTCACTGTCCCTGCAGGTGTTCAAGAACCATTGAGATGTGGCACTGAGGGACACGGTTAGTGGGCACGGTGGGAATGGGTTGAAGGTTGGATCAGGTGATCTTGGTGGTCTCCTCCAACCTTCAAGATTCTATGATTCTATGAATTGAGAAATTGGGGATAAGTTAGGTGCAGGCAACATTAAATTAATGCAATGGTGTCCTTCCTACTTAGAAGCTAATTGCTAATATAGATTTCCCATTGATTATCAGAAATGGGCCATCTGAGACCATTCTTCTCCACCATTTATTTTGCATTTCATTTTTAACCATTTTTCTTCCTTTACTCCTGTCTTTTCACCTCATGTTCTACTTCTACAGCCAGTGAGATCATCATTTACACACATGATCTTTTATCTTGCAGTCATATTGAATCAGGATGTTCTTTTACTCATGCTCAGGCATACTGAATCAGTCACTCAGTCACCTCACATCACTTCCAGGTGGGCAGTGAGGCATATTTACCTCCAGACTTCCTCACAGCCATATTTCCTGACCTGTTCACTTGCACTTGTTCATTACTGACAATCTTTAAGCAGAAGCAGCAGCAGCTCAAGAGAATGTGAATTCACAGAATTACTTCATGAAACTCTTTTATAGTTATGTATCTCAGACATTCATAAACTACAGGTTGTTTTATTTTTATCTCTTTGCAGGAAACAAAGGGAATGTGCTCTGGATGCCTTCTGTGCTTGTAAATTAGGCACATTAATGTTCCCATTGAGATTGCAGGATTTTTTTTTTTTAGTAGCTATGTCTAGTTCTGTGTTTGCTTTCTAGAGCATACAGCTGGGACCCAACTGATTGCAGCTTTGCAGGTGAGATATACTATGATTCCACATGCACATAAACATGCTTATGTACATGTATATAATTAATAGCACCCAAATATGAAGTCCTGTTCTTTTCCTTTATTTCTCAAAGATAGGCAAGATAGCTAAATTTTATTTTGAGGTAATATACTTTATTTAATCAACTGGTATAATCGGGAAAAAAAAACGATACTTTCTGAGCCACTGAAGTCCATTTGGAATTCCCTCAAGTAGACACTTCTTCCTGCGCTTTTTCTCATAAATTTCTCATTAATCATATGTGGGTTTATACCAACAAGCTCTGACTACTCATACAGCAAACAACAGCACAGAGAGAACAGCATCTGCCTAGTTTTGTGAAGTGTATGGAGATCCAGGGCTGATGACTGCTGCCTATTTCTGTTCTTTGTGCAAACAAGGTCCAAGTTTTATGAGGATCCCATGGAGAATATTTTCAAAACACGCATTAATTCACCAGTTCCGTGCTCTGCTGCAACAGCAGCAGCTCCTTCAGAAACCCAGAAGCAACCTCTGCACAACGCTCTGCCACAGCGCAGTCCCAGCAACCTTAATGAGTGCACATTTCTCTCTTAAACAGAAGCTCTGTCTTATGCTGAAAACCAACTGAAAATATAGAACTTTGATTGTATATAACACAGATAACATCATATTAGCAGTAGCAGCTGCTGATACCAAGTGACTGATGGAGTAAGAGAGCACCTGCCATTTTTCTCTGCCTTGTACTTTGCTCGTCTATCTTGCCTGGGAAGATTCTTTGATCACATCCATTTGCCATCTCTTGACAACATTCATTTCTCATGTATATCCGCCACTGGTTTTCTGTGACTTAATTTTGTCCACTCTATGTTCTGTTTTTGAGCTAGCTGTCCTACTTAGTTGCAATTACTTCTCCGTGTATCACTGATGAATAATTTCCTAGATGGATGTTTGCTATAAGAACATTCATTGATCTTCCTGACTTGCCCTGAAAATCTTAACTCCTTATATATTTCTCTGTGCCTAATATATATATATACATATATATATATTCCATGGAGACCTTTTATTTCTGCTCATCATTGTTATGATGCATTTTTTGAATACTTGAAGAGAAAGTTGCAGAGACACTACAGTCTGGTCCTGTTCTCTGATTCCCCTTCTCCTGGGACCCGTGCTCTTTAAAGAGCCAGCTTTACCCCTGGTTTTGCAGGAATTTCTCTCTCCTCAGAAATCAACATTTCTAACAAGATGTATCTACATTCTCTTTGTTTGCTTTGTGCTCGGACCTCACCCTTTAAATTTGTTTCATCAGTTTCCTTACCACAAACTCAGAACTCCTCAGCTTTATCTCATCTGGTATAAACATAGTGGGAGCTGTAAATGTCAAATACTCGACCACTTCATGCTTATGGAAAGCTTCTTTGAGGCAGGATGTAACCAAGCAGGAGGAATTAATATTTCTCACGAGCTCATTTTTCTTGTTGTGCCAGCTTGAGTGCTCTTGCCTTCTTTTGCTATCATTGCCAAGACAATTCACATCTGATATGTGGCCAGGAACTAACTTTCTAACTTCTAACCACGATGCTTCAGATGTGAACGCTATGAGCACAGCAAGGAATGTCGTCCAGTATCCAGACAGAGAAGCTGCAGTTAAACAGTGAGTTATTAGCACTTTTGTCCCCTTGATTAAGTACGGGACACAAATCACAAGGACTCCTCATACATCCTGCCACCACTCATAATGGGAATATAAACCGTGGGCAATATTTGTGCAGCTCATCTCCTGAGGGGAGGGGAAAGCGGAAGGTTGAATGAAAGACCTTGCACACAGCTCTTCTCACCAGTACACACATGACAATACTTGTCATCTTGGTAGCAAATCTGAAAATGGGACATCGGTAGTGCCTAAGCATCAAGGTCAATTATCAATTACTCCTGCAATTCCCATTCTCCAAATTCTATTCCACTCCACAGAGATTGTGGGCTTGTGACAGACAGCTGGTTTGAAGGGTATCTCTGAATTCTTTATCAGATAATTTCAAGAGGTTCATTCAAGTCAGGGTCTTGATTTATGTAGTTGAATTTAAGATTTTTTTTTACTCTTTTGCAATGAAGTGTTTAATTCTTTTTCCAGTTTCCAATGAAGATATGTTAGGATATTCCTGAAGTGACGTAAAGTGTAAGAATAAAGTCAGAATGGCTCAAGACCTGGAGGGCTGATTTACAATTTATCTGATAGGAAAATAATGTTTTCCTTAACTAGCTCTGACTGCTGTTCTGTGCCTGGAGGAGCAGAAACTCAAGGCTAGAACTGCTCAGATTTTCCTCCCTTCTACTCCTGTTTATTCTGCAAAAGCCAGTCTCCCTCTACATCTTAGTGAAGAGAATGGCAATTCTACACATTTTACAACAGTATGAGTAAAATGGTTAAAAACTACCCTCCCTTGCGTGAAACCCTGGGAAACACTGCAATCCAGATTATTGTGACTGTAGATAGAAGAGGATAGACTCTTTAGCGGGGTCCGTTGTGACAGGACGAGGGGAAATGATCTCAAACTAAAAGAAGGGAGATTTAGGTTGGATATAAGGAATAAGTATTTTTACGATGAGGGTAGTGAGGGAGTAGAACAGGTTGCCCAGAGAGGTGATAGTTAGCCCATCCCTGGAGACATTCAAGGACAGGCTGGATGGGGCTCTGAGCAGCCTGGTCTAGCTGCGTATGTCCCTGTTCATTGCAGGGGAGTTGGAGTAGGTTACCTTTAAGTGTCCCTTCCAACTCAAGAGATTCTATGATTCTATGATACTATTAAGAGCAACAGTAGTTCTTACTATTATACTCCATGTTCAACCTAAAAAGATATATTCAGATCATTAAGAAATGCGGATAAAGTTGAACAGTTAATAGGAAATTTTTCTAGTTCCAAAATCACAGGTTGAATACTGAGTACAGAATTTAAATCACCTCATTCTTAAACCATGGCTGTTTTGGACAAAGAACAAAATTTGACCTCCTATGCATTAATGTTTTCTTAATTCTCCTGGGCTACGCGCTGCTCAGGGTGGAGACCTGCTATTCCTCTTTGTTCTCTGAAATCCCAAGCACACTCCTGGGTCTTGTAATAAATAATAAAAACAGTCCTAAAAACAAAGCAATAGAACTGTTTTCAAGCAAGGATTTTTACTGTTTGCATAGCACAGACTTCCATATGTTTCTCAGTTTTCCTTGTGAATTATGTTGCCTTTTATAATTACATTGCAGGAAAAGGAAACGGTCTTCAGCTGGCTACTGCACAAATGTAAGCTAACCTGTAATAAATGCATTCTTTCTCTGCTACGCATATCTTTTTACAGCATTTTTCTTCACAGTTTATATGCAGCTGCTATTCTTCTATGCTCAGGTAAATTACCATTGAATAATTGCAGTGCAAGGTCAAAAATCAATTAAAAGAAAATTACAGTTATTTGTTTTAAAAGCTCAAGCAATATTTTATATCACAAGTCTCTTAGGTGGCAGGCCAAACAGGTTAATCATTGCAACCATCTTCCTTCTCTTCTCCTGACTCTAATCTGCCTTTAGCAGGAGTGCTAGAAAAAGAGTCCCAAATGCTCACTTACGGTCTGTGGCAAAGGTGTGGGGGCTTTGAGGAAAATGGAAAAGTTATTGCCATGCATCACTCCTGAGATACTAATATATCTTACAGCACCTGCATAGCACAGATTTCAAAATAACTTAGCAGAGAATGTATACCACCGAATGAATGCATTTGACTTTTCAGCTCATTCAACCATTTGAAATGTCTCAGGTCAACTGTTGTATTACACCATATTTAGGGTTCCAGATTTTTGCACCTACATGTAGATTTTCCATGTGGTCCCTACCTGTAAACATGAAGATACGTCTCAATTTCTTTATTCCTCTTTCCATGCTAAAATCGTATTTTTCCAATTTCTCCTCATTTCTCGTGTCATAAGTGTAAAGAAAATATTGTAATACCAGAAGCAAACATCTGCACATTTTATTGTAAAAAATGGTATCAATATATCCATGATACCTGTGCTGGAAAATTAATGAGGATATTGCTAAACCAGTCGCTTGGCTTCAGTGGTGATTTTAACTACTCCAGAGCTGGTTAAGAAAATGTAAGAAGGAGGCAGACAAAACTCAGGCTGCAGGTGCTTATAGCCCTGCATGTGGGCTTAGGCCCATAAAGAGCATCTGACATATCCCTTATAATATGTCGATATCATCTACGCAGGTTGCTCCAAAAGTAATGCCTCCTACTTACTTCCATGGAAATGAAAACAGATACAAAGATCACAATAACACTATCTGATAGAGCAAATTCTCAGCTACAAAAAACTATTTTTCCACAAAGTCACCACCATTAGCTATGCATTTTTGCCAGTGATGAACATGAGCCTGAATGCTTCACTCATCAAAATCTGCACCAGTGGAGGTGACCTACTGTCACTGCCACTACTGCTGAAACGCACCACCTACCACCTCACTGTGCTCACATCCACTCTTTGGTCTCTATAAACATTCAGAAAGAGTCAATGAATGTCAGTGGGTGCAATCTGTTCCACATGGAGGAATTCAGTGACACACCTTTGCTTCATCCACAATTCCATGTCAAACACCATTTTGTCAGACTGCCCTTCTGCTGCCATCTGTCACACAGCAACAAAATGTAACAGAATACTGGTAGAAAGATTCAACCTCTACTGCCATACCACCAACATCCACCTCTGATATTTTGGGCCAACATAATAAAATAAGAAGCATTACTTTTAGAGCAGCCTTCGTAGTTCTATATCTTTATCTTGATTGAAATGTCCAGCATGTTTCATCCTCAGTTGCCACTAAGCCTTGCAGTAAAAACACCACTGAACTTGAACTTCCGAGATGATCTATGCCTGTCATGTATCATTGTATCCTGGCACAGTACAGGATACCCCTGGTTGAGTGCTGTGCCAATCTCCTGATTCTGAGCCCCTTGTACTCCCCTGTCCCCTCTCCCTTCTCCATTGAGACAAGGTAAGGAGAGAAGAAGAGTCATGCATCTGTAGCGGATCTACTTGATAGGAACCCCTAGGGAGCAACCTCAGTGTCAGAAGCTGAAACAGAGAATTCAAAGTAAGTTGTTGCCTAGATAGGAGATGACCATTTTCCGTGTGATTTGTGGGAAGAGGTGGTGTTAGGTTGTCTGGAATTTTAGTTATATTGCTTACTGACTTTAATTTACTTATTTGTTGTGTATGTGTGTGTGTATACATATATACTCATATATGAATATATATATACACACACATTATTTGTGGTGAATATTGAAATGTAACTTTCATTTCCAGATCTAGAAATAAAAGCTTATATATCTAGTTGTTTTTCTCTAAATAAATACATAAAGCATGAAGTTATTTCCTGCACTGTAATTAATGTCATGGTGACCTCAATTAGGTGCACCGCAAGATTGTTTACTCTTGATTCAAAACACAGATAAATATTTAGGATATCCATGTGGATTAGGTCTTACACAGATCACGTGGATCAGCAAGTCTTGGATAACTATACTCTAAAATACCAGCTCCATCTGAAAGCAGAGATTTTAATCCCCTTAGATAAGTTGCAACATCAGTGGCACATTGTGTAGTGTTGCATCTAATAGCCATATTTTAGGATGTCAAACAGGATGATTTTTGTCCCTGTAATAATATCAATAAGTAAAGCAGGATAGAATTAAATATTACTGTATAGCCTTTGAGAATAAATTTTCTGCGCACCAGACCATAACGAAAAGTACAATGAGACCTTTTACATGAATTCTCAAAAAAATAATAGACTTACTTAGAAGTAAGTTATTCTGAGGACATCATTAACAGGTGAAATGCAATACAAGAATGACCCCACTTAAAGGAAAACCTGAAAAATAAATTCTACATTGTAGAACAATATAAATTTCACATACCAGCAGGGTACTTCAATGAAAATTAGTGTAACATGCTTATATGTGTAAAATGGGCTTCTACTGTACTTTGGCTTTAAAAACATTATTCACTGTTTCCTAGTACAAAGCCCCAGCAGGCATGCACTTGGCTAGCTAGTGAAGAACTCTGCCCCAGTTTTCCATAATGCATTCATGAAGGGATTTGTAACAACCAGTGGTTACTGCAACAGAACAACTAAAATGTTGTACCGTGGCACTTTTGAAACAAACACAAAAGTTCAATTGCTGCAGCTCTTACAGGCTAATGATGTGCTGTAAACACTGGTATATTGCTAGCAATGTATAATCCATACTCAAAGCAGCCATTCATTAAGACTTATAATTTATTTTTTATATGCTCCTCTCTTCAGGTTAAAACTATAGATTTCAGAAACTCTACTGGTGACTCGGCCTCGTGGTGGTAAGTACTTGCACCTTGTGGGCTCAATTTAACAAGAGCTTTGCAGAGAATCCCCAGAATGTATACCTCTCAACTACCTACATCTCTCAGCTCTCTTTTGTGCTGAACAGCCATTGTCTGAGCATCTGCAATGATGCTGGGAAGGTCAAAAGCGCTCATCGGAGTGTTGTCCAAATGCAGAGCCTCAGGCTGCAGCAAATGTGCTGGAGAGTGAGCAACAAACTGCATTCAACACAGGGCCGAGGGCTGAGATGGAGAGCTGTGGTTATTTAGCAAGAATAATTAGGTTGTTAAATACAAGCTGGGCTTAGCTGAAGATGAAGAACAGCTCTTCAGCCAAGAAAACTTGGCTTGCTGGAAGTGGTGTCCTCCCCAAACCTTATTTCTTTCTCCCCCACTTTAACACTACTGAGAGCTCGCTCTTCTTCTTTCCTGGCTGTTTTCTTTGTTTCTAGCAGTTCTCAAGCCTCTGTACCTTAGTTTCACAGTCATCTCCTTTGTTCTTGGATTTTCTTTCTGCCTTTCATAAGGTCTTGTTAATTAATAAAGACATACACTCAAACTGCATGAGGAACAGCATGTAAAAAAATTGGAAGGAAACTTTATCATATGGCAGATTTTGTCTGAATCTCTATCAGAAGAGATACACAGATACAAAGAAATAGATGCCATGTATTGGCCTCTCTCTTAGACCTCCCCTTCAACTTGACTCCGTCAAAAAATTGAGCTTAGAAGCCTGCTGAGATGGCACGGTACTCAATTACAAGAGAATGTGCCTTAGGAGTGACAGCACTGACTAGCTAGGCTATTGCAAATTCAAGCAGTCAGGAAATGCAAAAACAGAAGGATCGCCACTGTTTTGGATCTTCTTCCCATGAGCCCCTGAAAAACATAAGAGCAACACTAGCCCTTGGAGGAGTCTGGCCACTGTTCAGAAGCTTGATCTGGGCAATGCAGTGCTGGGAAGAATCACCCCATTAAAAGGCATGGTCAAGTTGTGCTACACAGATGGCATTTCATTCTCCATACCAGAAGAAAGGCACTTAATGGCACTGAATGAGCTTCGATGCTAAAATGAGAACAATAACCGTTATCCAATGCTACTATTGTGGCATAAGTACGTAATGCTATAATAACAGAACATGCAGTTTTATACAGTCCACCCTGAAAAAATGCAAATTCCATAAATTTTGCATTTTCAAGGTTGGATTTAATCTACAGTGATTGTACTTGAATTTGATTTAAACCCATGCAGATAGATAGCTTTTGTCTGTGCTGTTTGCTGGAACTGATCCATTCTACTCTTCTAGAGAATCCAGTATCTAGATGAAGAACAAAGTATACTGAAATTTATAAAGGAACAAAAAATTTCCAGATATGTTTTAACACTGGCATTGGTGTAGACAATCCTGGAAACTTGAAGTACATGTGTATCTCTGGAGGAAGAAGACTTGAATTAGTAAAGTGCCTGTGAGAAAGTATTTTCCTCTCCTATCTCTAGAAGGAGAATTTTTCAATCTGAAATGAAACTAAGCATGTCCTGCAGCAGCTATGGCAGAAACTAAGTATCTTAACGTGGGAGACTTAGGAGCCCATGCCTTTCTCATCAGTCAACCTGAAATGAATCCTTTCATGAACTGCCATTCATACAGAAAACATAGTCTTCCATGCTGTTTCTGCATAGGCTTTATTTTTATGGCAGAATGACAACAGTGCCATCATGTATGGAGATAACACAATGCAAAGCATGCTCAAGTCAGAGTCATATTGTATATGAAGCAGAAGTATCAGGGAGAAGGGTGGGGACTGGGGGAGCTGGGGGATAAGTTCAACGCGGGAGCCTCAGCTGGGCCTCCCAATACAACTGTTATGTCAATAAATCCTAATAAATAGCAAAAAATGAAGCAGTTGGGAAGGCGTTATTATCCTTTTCTTTTTGCTGCAGGCCAAGGAAGTTATTAGTTTGATTTGCAGTCAGGTCTCAAGTAGAGCTGGATGGTTGCCTGGATCCAAAAGCGTTCACCAAGCACACAGTGAGGAACATGGGGCCTTGAAATGTGGAGGCCAAACCACTTGCACACCTTGTGGGGACATGGGGCTACAGCAGTGGCAACATTTACAAGTCACCTCGCATAAATATCCAGCCTCTCCAACCAGAGCCACTGTGCCATTCATTTTTCCCTCCCTGGTGATAATAAATTCATCTTAAAGCAATAACAGATGAGGGTGAAGTCCATCTCCAAGGTTTAGAGAAGTGTGTTAATACTTAAGAAAATAATTCTGCAAAAAGAGAGTTTGCAAAAGCCGACTCCTTTTTTTTCCAAGTGATTTTCTGTTTGTTTAATTACGCATTTCTGTTCCTCCCTCAGTGGATCTGAACTCTGCTGACTGAATCCAGAATTTCCCCTCCCAAGCAGAGGAATGAACCCCCGCATTCTGGAGCTCAACAAAAACAGCCAAAGCCTACAACTGGATTTTCTTTCCCTAAAATTACTCCTTACCTTTTATAACTCCCACACAAATAGCTGTGATATTGTAAATATGATAAAACCCTCTACGTGAGCTGAATAAACTGATGAGAAGCAAAATAATCATGTGGGTTGGACTGGATTGGCTTATTATGGATTCAATAGCTAATTGCTTGTACAGTGGGATAAAAAAGAAGAAACAAATAGAGAGAGAAATATATGTTTGTTTGTGGAACAGCTGATGGGCTGCTGGCCAGGGCAGGCTGAAAAAGACTGCAGGAGTTTTGGATACTGCAAGAACCTATTACCACTGGCTCACATGGAATGAAATTCAAAGTAAGAAGTCTACAGACTGCGGTGCCTGGAACAATATAGCTGTGGTTCAAGGGTTTCTCTTTTATGGCCTGATTACAAATGCAATATAATTAACTGCACCATATACTAGCACAGCTCTTTTAAAATTTACAGAGCATAATTAAGCAAGGAAAGAGAGATGACCTGGGAGCAAAACTTGGAGATGGATCTCCCATCTTCCCACCCTTTCCTGTCTTCTTTGCTAGATGTATCTCTGTTTACTGGACTGTGAATAGTAGGGCTGGAAGGCAAGTATAATTAATAGTAAAAGTTGTTTGTGTGTGGTAGAAAGAGCAGGAGCATTTGAGTGGTAATCTGGAAGAATCAGATGAGCAAGGCAGAAAAGGAGCAGAACAAGTCTGAGCTGCTAAAAGCACCTAGGAAAAATGTGGCAGCAAGGACAGTGCTGCATCTCAAGCTGGTGCGTGTGATATCCTTTGCAGCTGCTCAGAAGTCCTGTCCCCTCTAATAGTAAACATGGTCAGCCTTTCTTCCTTCTGAATAAGGGCGTAGATGTAACTCTAGTTGGTCTTCAGCAGCCAATGCAAGGCACAAATCTACAGGTTCAGGGAGAAAGAAAAAATATCCTTAAGTCCCTTCCTTTCTATTCATTTTCCAGAATTTTTTTTAACAACAGTCGAAGGACCAGATACACATATTATTTAGCTCCCAGCAGATCTGCCTTACTCCAGCCATGCACAGTCTCCTGGTGCAAAGAAGCACCTGGTCATTCTGCTAGCCCAAGCGAGCAGAAAAGTGATCAGCTTAACATCATCCACATCTCAGGCAAAAATGAGAGAGAGAGAGTTGGACTCTTAAAAAGAGAGGTAGGAATTGAGGAACATTTAAAAAATCGGTGAACAGTTTTCACCAGACGAAGTGCAATCCTAGAGCTATGGATGTGTTAGGTTTTATGTCGAAGGAGAATTCGCTATTGCTGCAGAACAGCTGAAGAAACTTTGAGAAATTCCAAGCATTTGATCATTAGCTGATCTGACAAGATGGGCCACTGCCCTGTGGGGTCTTTGGCCTCTGAATATCCACCAAAAATATGAAAAGAAGCGTTTTTCTAAAATAAATATTTGAGGACTACAGGCTGCATGGCATCTTAAACAAACAGTCCCAGTGAAGCAAAGTGGAATTTGAGCAGTATAAACGCAGTTAAGAACATGGAATAAGAATCAGGATAAAGGTGTCACATCTCCACAGTTCTTGAACACCTCCAAGGGCAGTGACTCAACCACTTCCCAGTGCAGCCCGTTCCAGAGCCCAACCATTCTTTTGGATAATAAGTTTTTCCCGGTATCCAACCTGAACCTCCCCTGGTGTAGCTAAAGTCTTATAGCTGTTTCCTGGGAGACAAGGTTGACTCCCACCTCTCTATAACCTCCTTTCATGTTGTTGTAGAGAGCAATAAAGTCTACCCTGAGCATTCTCTTCTCCAGGCTGAATAATCCCAATTCCATCAGCTGCTCCTCATAAGACTAAATGTCTCAAGGTACCAAAACGAAGGGGTAAAGCCTGCCCACCCTGAGCTCCTGCAGTACCCTGTGTCGAGATATCTCCCAGGAAGGGGTGTCATCAGCAACAGGAAGAGGAGAGCATCTCCATCTAGGTGAATGGCGATGCTCCACTCCTGAGTGCTCATAACATGCTTGGAGATCCTTGACAAAAGGAGCAATGCAATATACATGTGAAGTGTTGTTATTATTCCTATCACACAAGTTTATTAAATTTAATGAGGACACTGAGGGATTCCATTAATCCTAACCACAATACCAGAGTCTCTCAACACTTTCTTGATGATGCCATTGAAAATATAACAGTTCTGAGTGCCTTGCATTTTTACACTGTGAGATTGTTAAGTGCACTCTACATGCAACTGCATCTACTCATTACACCCAACATCTATTCAGGCTCTATTCATGCTTTATCCGCTTGGCCTCTTTCACAGTAGAAGAATAGGATCCTCCATAAAGTCCACAAATATATTTTTCCCATAACACTTTGCAACAATTGAATGTTAATTCAGGCTAAATTATAATGGAGCTTCCATAGAATTATATACTACATCTACATGAGTATCCAGAGAGCAGTTTGATTAATATCATTATCACAATGAATAGTAGAGAAATTAATGTGATTTTCTGCTAATGATAACAGAGAAGCATTTAGATTTAACGTTTGGAAGACATCTTCCTTATTTCCCATACAAAGTACTTCCAACTTGCAGATGGGAAGCATGAAAATGACAGTCAGTTCAGTAAGGTCTTTCAGGAGTGAAGCTGTTGGATTTTCACTTGCTATTAGGCCTTGCTTTTTCAAAGTCCTGCTCAAACACATGCATGCATCTCGTCTACATTTTTTTTTTTCTATTTGTAATTTGAGATATATTTTATAACAAAATTTGTGTTTGTTCATAATGAATTTGAAAAAGCTTCACCAATGCATTACAAGTACTGCTAATGATTTCTTTCTATGTTATTAAAAAGTTATAAAAACCAAAAAAGAAAAAGAATTATGAGATACAATCCAGAAGTTAAAAATAAAAAATAAACACAATAGAAAATATCCATAGCAACCAGACAACAGAAGCAGTCCCAGTAAACTACACAATTATTTGTATTATTTGCCACTGAATGTTTCTGTTACATTAGTGTCTACAGAGCTCAGTGACATACATTCAAAGGAACACCTTTGTAAACTGCATAGATAAGCACCATAAAAAATCAGGAGAACCTCCTAACTGCTTAGGATTAACAAGCATTCACTGATGTATTCAAGATGAATAAAATTAACCGTGAGGTTTACAACTGTAACCTGCTCACTACAAACATTCACTACTGAAGTTGACAACTGCTTAGGCATGTGTTAGTCACTTACTCCATTACTTCCAAAACAGCATCCAAACAGATGCCATCACAGTTTCTTTCTGTAACACATAGCCACAGATTAAGCTATGAAAATAAGCTAGAAGTTTTCAAAGAGATGTAGAGGTGTAACACGATAAAAATCAGTCCCCTGCTTACTAGTTCAGGGCTTACTCAGAACACCTAGTACCTAGTATTGTATTTAGATAAAAGGTCATTGCACAGATTTGAAGGGAGCTACTGCAGGGAAAGGAGTAGGTGCAGAGCAGCGGCTTGCTGTGGGTGGAAGAAGGCATGGACATGTGGAGTCATAGAATCATAGAATTGCAGAATGGCTTGGGTTGAAAGGGACATCAAAGATCATTATGTTCCAACCCATCTCCATGGGCAGGATAGCCACTCGCTAGATCAAGCTGCCAGGACCCCATACATCCTGACCTTGAACACCTCCAGAGATAGGGCATCCACAGCTTCTCTGGGTTACCTCCTGCACACTGTTTCTTCTTCCAATACTCATGTTTTTGTCGAAGTTATGCTGCAGTCTCAGGCTCTGGTTTTGGTCTGTTGCAAGGCACAATTAGGCATATAGAGTTGGCAATCAAAATTGGAAAAGCTAGGATGGAGGACAACAGGGCACTGGCTTAATTGGGAGCCACCACTCTGGAGCAACATTTGGCCTGTTGGGCTGCATGAGCTACTTTTTGTGGTAGGACAGGAGTAAAGAAAGACTTGCAGAGTGTAACTGTTGAAACTAGGAATAGGAAGGACAAATACCAAATGCTTTCAGAGTTTATGGCCATACAATTCACAGCCTGCAAGTAAAATGTGCAGAAAGCATACAAGCTGTGCTTCTATATGACTTTTTTTCTGAGATGGTCTCAGAGTGTATTTATTTTTACACAGATTAGAAAAATATCTTACCACAGAAATTGGTTTCCCAATGTCTATCAAATAAAGCAAGTTTCTGTACTTACTGCCAGCAAGCTGTGGTATGTTCCTTTATCAATATATGCTTAAAAAAAAAAAAAAAGAAGAAGAAAAAAAAAAGAAAAAAAAAAAGGATTTCTGAAGCAGTTCTATGTCTTAAGAACCAATATGATAAAAACTCCTCACAATGTCTTTCAATGTCTTTTTCCTAGCAGGACTCCAACCCTTTCACAGCAGCCATTGTCACTTAGGGAAGCAAAGGTTAAAGCAGCACACGAGTGCTTTAGATACCAATTTGTGTTGTTAAAAGTAGTGAAATGAAAAACAAGATAAATTTAACCTGAAATTCAAGAGATATATTCTGACCACAAGGTTTATCCAGCTCATTTTCCAAGGCAGAAGGCAGAAGTACTGCTGTTTCAAAACTTTAGGTTGCATTTGGACAAAATTGTAGAAAATATGAAGTAATAAGTAAATTTCTCTTCAGAAGTTGAAAAGGAGACAGACCCGCAGCATTTTTCTGATCCCTAACTTCTCAGCATGTTTAATCTCAGTATGTTTTTGGTTGGGGGCAAAGAATGCCATTTAATGGCAACTCAGTAAGATCCAGATGAAACTTCTGGACCTGAATGGCTAGTTAGTGCTTAGTGTGAGGACACTTGCAATTTTCTAGCTAAGAAAACAGAGAATATTCTCTGGTGTGGCTATTTTGCTGCCCAATCCAGGGTGAAGCAGGTTCCCCATTTCCTACAGTAAGGATCAAACAAGATATCTGTGTCACAATCTCACAAACACATTAATTAAAATGTTATTTATTTAAAAATAATTGAGATTAAGTAGCTCAGTGATCTGAAATGTTCCATGCAAGGCAAGAAAATTTGCAATGTTTGAGCCACCTTTCAGCTTTTACTTGTGTAAAAATGGATTCTTGAATAAAAAAGTATTTGCTAACAAACAAAGTATTGTCTTTATTAACCTTTTCTGAAAGGGCTTGTCCTTTGGTAAAACCAATGTGCTGTACTTATGCAATGAATGGTGTACTAATGGGATTTCATGCCCTTATAGATGTCCAGAATTGCCCATACAAATGAATAACTAAAAAAAAAAACTAAAGAGGTACTTAGATACAAAAGTCTAAAACTGAGAATGTATCAGGACTATTAGGATACAATTGTACAGTTCTGGACTTAAAACATACGATCTACTGCCACCTCCCTCTTGTGGACAGCTATTTATAGTGACAACTGAACTGCAGATAGCTGCTTAGCAGTTTGATGTCATAATTTATATTCCAGCTGAGGTAGAAAACCTCTTTGAGTGTGAATAAATTCAATGATGATTCTGACCTCCCAACATTTATACGTTCATTATCTCCCACGTTTACAAGAAAGCATGCATGCTGGGATCAATGCCACGGTAGTAATTACTAATACTCAGCAGGCTGAAATACCTTAAAACTTTGCTAGTTACCTTGAGAAATATTGCCCCCAGGAAATGCATGATTCAAAACCAGTTTGTACATGGTGAATGCCTACCCATAACCATTCATAATTCAAGCAGTTCATGAACCAATAGGAGCCTCACTTGTTACTCCTGAGACGACCAACAAATGTCATGGTATGAATAATAGAAGAACATGTATATTTGTGTAGCACATTGAATTATCTACTGTTACTCCTCAACTTACTGCAGCTACAGGCAATTATTTCTGTGTTAGCAGACACTGAGTAAATGGAATATTTACCTGATGGTTTTTAAAATTCTGAAACCACTTGTCAGAAGCAGTTGCTACTACTTTACTCTCTGCAGGGGTTTCATCAAGAGCTCTCTAATGCCAACAGTTCATTTCACAGCTTGCAGCTCATACTGATGCCAGTGCCCAGTTTCCTTTCTGGTAGGCTACTTTAATTTCACAACTGTGAGAGTAAATATAATTCAACTGACGTCATTCAGATGTAGTCACCATCATTTAACTGCATAACGAACTAAGCTGGTGGGAAGGAATGCGTAATTTGTTGAGTGGTCTGTCTGGATTATAAGGCGGTTCTGATCTAGTGCACATCAGCACTCCTATAGTTTTGATTACTTGCATTGTCCTGGCTGGGTTTTTTCTTCAACACTTTTGATGTCTACAATGTAGATGTCAAGATCTGTGTAGCAGTTTAGACTTCTCTTATACCCAGTGGAAGAAACAAGCATTATTAATTTCTGCAGCGAGCAAAAAAAAAAAAAAAAATAGACTAATTATAGACTAATTTGGAAGTTAGATGGCTAATATAGGACAGATTAATTTTTCTCCAGATGTGCCTACCACATCAGCTGGCTAAACAGAGTCCAGAAATACCCCATTTTTAAAAGACATCTAAGTTGAAAATCTAAGGGAAGTGTATCTTACCTTTATTGTCTACAGAGCAGCTATGCCAGTGTGCGATGCTGAATTTGAATTCCCGTTTACTTGAGATCACAACCTCGCTTTCATTTTTTTGGACTGTCTTCCCTAAAACCACAGGACAGATGTTAATTAATCTTCTAAATCATATGAATATAATTACATGAAAAAAAGTTTAAACATTTTTAGAATTGAGGTCCTCAGTATCTCAAAGTTAGTTGCTGAGTGTGTGTTCTATTTAACACTAAATATAAACAAACAAATAAAAAACAATGAAATTTTGATTTACAGAAATACAAAAGGACATTGCATCTTCATTTTTGTTTCTTTTCTAGTCCAATTTTTGATTGAAAGGATATATTTCCCAAGAAGAAAAACATTTTTAGCTCATTATATTTTGTCTGATGTGAGCCATTTGGTGTTTTGAAATGAGGATAGTACAGATATTCACCAGAAAATCCATGGAAAATTGTACACAGTTGAAGAAATGTGTATATCTGCTGTTGCATAAGACACAGTAGGTTGCCACTTGGCCAGATTTTTCCTAGCACATCTGGGCTTTTCTCTGCAAATGCCAGGTGAAGTTGGTAAAATGCAGAAGTGTTTGTTGTTGCCACTTTTGTGACAACAAAACTGCTTGTTGTCTGAAGTTTTCAGATAGGTGCTTTTGTTTCACAGAAGCTTCAACCAGAGCATTCATTTCCTGCTTTTTTAAGGAGAATGTTGTCATGTGTTTCCCCTGCTTACATACATCAGCTCTAGAAGGTCTCAGATAATAAAATCAAAAATAAATGTTCATTGTGGCATTAGGGCTCCTGGCCTAGTTCTATTTGGTATGATGAGACCATATGTTTGTGGGGATAAGAAGTGGCTACTTCAGGCTGGTCACACAGTGCCCATCACAGGGTTCACCACTCTGGCTGAGATGTGTAGGTTCTATTTGCACAATGAACCAATAATCATTAACAATACTGTGCATTTCCTCATGTTTTGCCAGCTCCTATTAAGTGGATCGTGCATCATGGATTCTATACCATTCCTGAAGATGTTTCTCATGTAGTCCTGTCTTGTCCAGATTTTCGTTGTGTTTAGTGAGCACAAAGCTTGTCCATGTGGAACAGGAAGCCTACAGGGTGGGGATCACTTGCAATCCTGATGGCAGATGTTGGTCAAGATTTGTTCTTTGTAGAATCATTCCGCTCAGCGCTGGTGTTTCCACTATCCGAGTTGCTTCCTTTCCCATTATCTAATGGTTCATTTCAATATTTACTACTTCATTTTAAGAGACAAATAAATTAGTTATAAGGGGTTTATGTATTCAAAATAATTTTTCTTGAGAATACATTTCTTTTTCTTAGAAAAGCAGTTCTATACAAGAAAATTAACAGCTACCACTGTATATTTAATTTTTAGATTACAGTACTTTTAAACATTAGTTTGGAATTTGCATCTTCCTCTGCTTTATTTTGGATAAGTTAATTAACTTTAAAAATAGTCTTCATAACATGCAAAACATGAGAGAAAAGATGGTGGAAGCCAAAAGGTTGACTACAGCAAGATTTGCATTGAATTAAATTAAATTCCAGCACAGAACAAACTCTGTGGATTGCAGAAGGAGAGTCTAATTTGAAAGGGTGTGCCTTGCTGTGCAGGCTCTTTAAGTGTGATCTGCTTTTGGTCTAATTTTCTGTGACAGTGTATTTAATAACAGTGGTCCCTTACTGAGAATACCTTCTGCCTGGTCTGCCACTGTGGAAATTTTGGCTCTATAATCAGCGTGTCTGTCGATTCAACACATAATTTCTTTAAGGAAAATAAGAACTCTTAACAGTTAGTCATACAGCTCTAAATGAAAAAATTTTATGGTGGTATTAAAGTACCCCCAACCTAAGACATTCCACATTAGTTCCTTCTCTGCTTTGTTCGCTGACTATTAAAAAAATTAGGAACTTGTGAAACAAGAAGGTTCCCTTCTAAAACTGATTATTTAAAATCCTAGAACAGACTCTCAAGGGCAGATAAGGAGTTTCACAACAATATGGATTAATGTGATTTTTTTATGTGCGCTAAAAATATGTGGGCACTGCTGTTTGATAAACGTTTTATGGGTAATATGCATTTTTCATTTATGAACATTCATCATTAAGTGGCTTTATATTTAAAACATTACCTAATGGAGCTGCATGAAGTCAGGAACCAACATGTAGATGTACTTCAGAGCTGCTCGGTTTCCAAAGCAGCAGTCCTATTTAAATGTGTACATGCCTTCTGTGACCTGACATATTAGAGGTTCTAAATTCAATTTAGTTTGAATGTGCAATTTTTCTTTTTTTCCTCCACTGCAATTATGCGGGATATGAAGTATATATAGCAAGTCTATGAACACACTGTGCCTGAAGAGCCCAGCAGACATGCTGAAGGATTATTTTTCTCTTTCCTCACCGTTATACAAATAATTGTAGGATTAAAAATCAAAAGAATCTCTATTAAATTTTAAGAGCATTCTGTCTTGCTCTGCTAGACTTACTATAGACACAACAGGATAAAAATGGTACTTGAATTAAGTCAGACTCCTTGTATTAGAGAATTTGCATGCTGCATCCAGCATAACACTCTATGTATCAGTAGCATGTGACCAGCTTGGTCACTGGAGCCATAACATGCACAGTCTCAAGCTCACAGCAAGACCGCAAGGTCCCAGGTCCCTTGCTGCATGAGTATCCCTGTTTAACTGCAGTGGTGAAGCGGGGCATGCTGGGAGTGTCCTCCTTCTTCGCAAGGTCCCCTCCCTCCGGCCCTTTGTGCTCTTCCAAAATAATGCTTTAAGCCCTCAGCCAGCTGTGGCCCCTCATCTCAAAGGTGCATATGAAGGTGAGGAAGATGGACCTCAGGCATGTTGCTTTGAAGGCAGCATCAACAAGGTATACCTTTTCCCAGAGAAAGCAATGTTCCACTTTTGCAGCCATATGGGTGCAGAGCAATCTCTCGCTGTGTCAGCAAGCCCTCCAGTGCAGTGCAGAATGAGAGCAGTCACACTGAGGAAAGACCAAGTTAACGGGTTTCCCATAAATGCAGACATAGAGCACTACATAGCTTGGCAAGAACCTCTGAAGCTCTCCTGTTTGTGGTTTTAAGGTTAAAAGCTGTCGTCACATTCTTAGCTTAGGAACCAGGCGGCATCCTATTATATAAAACTGAGAACTGAAGATTGCTTAATTTCTGTGTTTTCACTTTCCATTCACTGTGCATAGGAAAGGAGGCCACAGTGAACTGTCTTGGACTAGACTGGAGAAACTGGATTTCAGCCCAACTCCATTTTGTCAAAGGGGATGTCAGCTTCTGCACTCTGAAGATTTGGGGTTTTGTTGCAATCTAGAGCAAAACTCCAAAAATCATAGCTGTCCTCCCGTTAACTTTACCCTTCACCTTCTAGTTTACCATCACAGAAGGTTAAGGGAAGATAGAAAACCGAGGTGGCAGCAATGCTGCAAGTGGGGTGACAGGTAGAAAGCACAGCCTTAGGGGACCACAAAGGGAGTTCTAAGTTTTAAAGGGTTCATTATGCTACTACATTTTAAATAACAGTGGAGGGGAGGAGTTGAAGTTATACACAATTAATTATTTTATATTCTTAAACCACTCACTAATTTAAGCCAGACACAGGAATACTATGTGTCTTTTTATATAGTATACATATTGTCCAAATTATCTCTTTATTACTCTCTTTAAGAAGTGTATGTATGCAGTTCAAACTGCATGTAGCCAACAGGAAGGAAAAATAAACAAATGTACTGTGGGGATTAGTTCATCATTTGTTTTGTTCTTGATGGATACATCTCAGTCCAACACAAAGGATTTATTTAATGTTTCCTGCAGTATATATGTCCCAGTGTAAAAAGATCAAGGTGAGTTCAAAGCTGTACGTGTCTACCTTCAGCAGCATTAATTACTGATGCTCAGTCTCAATCTTTTAAATACCTTTTCCAAAATGAGTANAAAAAAAAAAAAAAAAAAAGGAATGTAAATAGTCATGGAAGAATACTGTATTGTATATTCACTAAATGGCTAGGGGCTTTGAGCTATGGAAATGATCTACTAGACCACCCAAGCTCAAGTAATGCGTACCATGTTCTGTGCCTTATGTATTCTATCAAGTCCTTAATATGAGGATACATTTACCACACAAAAATTTAGCCACAGGAAGGATTGTTCGTACATTCATTTAATCTCTTATGCATGTATGTTGAAATAATCACTCGTATTAAATATTGCAAACTAAAGTAAAGAACTGTTCAGTTGTCACTATTTGCAACCTAAGAGCTAGCTGAATAAGAGAGAGCTAGATATCTTGAGTAAACAATTATAGCTAACTATCTGGATCTTATCAATATCAAATTAAAACAAATGCAAATTCAAATAAGAAAGAATTTTTGAAAGTTATGAGAATGAGCATAAACAGCAATGCTTTTCTTCAAAGCCTTAGCCACCTGTTGAAGAGTTGTGATGTTCACTGATACTTGTTGTTCTGTCCACAACAACATACAACGATTGAAAAGACAATCAATTCAAAAGGAAAACAAAGTTTCAAAAACAGCTGAAGGAAAAAATAGCATGTCTTAGAATCTGAGAGCCTTATAGACTCTTCTTTCTCACCATGGAATAGAGAAGGAAGAGTCAAGTCCTGGAGGAGGCAGTCCTCCAACAAGACAACAAAAATATTACATTGTGAACCAAACTCATCGAGAACTCAAATCTCCTAGAAAGCCATACGTTTGGCACTCCTTCCTAAATTACTAGAAAATAGAACTGCAAATAAATGAAATAATTTTAACTGGTAAGCAGACAGGAGAACATTCTGACTCTCATCCATGGGCACCTCCTTTGACTCAGAAAAAATAGAAAAGCAAAGTTATTTCATTTAAATGATATAATTTATTCATAGTTTTAAGAATCAACATTTCAGAAACAAGTACCCTTCATCTTGCAGATATGTCATCCAGAAGCTCTCCTCCTGTCTACAGGGTCAGGATGCAAAACAGCAGATGCTCCTAGAAAGCATATCGGCATGATTTTCTGCAGCTACTTAACTCTCCTTTCAGGCTCCCTTTTTGCTATGAGTAAACCAGGAAATAGCCTAATGGAGGTCTATGCTTATTCAGATACAATGAGAAATACAAAAAGACACGCACCATTGTTCATATTTTCTATGATGTCCACATAAACTCATCAAACAAGTCCTGTCCTATTCCAATTCATTGAATGATTTGCTGTTTACTGCATTATATTTACATAGGATCATTTATCACTCTATTCCTCCTTNAAAAAAAAAAAAAAAATAGACTAATTATAGACTAATTTGGAAGTTAGATGGCTAATATAGGACAGATTAATTTTTCTCCAGATGTGCCTACCACATCAGCTGGCTAAACAGAGTCCAGAAATACCCCATTTTTAAAAGACATCTAAGTTGAAAATCTAAGGGAAGTGTATCTTACCTTTATTGTCTACAGAGCAGCTATGCCAGTGTGCGATGCTGAATTTGAATTCCCGTTTACTTGAGATCACAACCTCGCTTTCATTTTTTTGGACTGTCTTCCCTAAAACCACAGGACAGATGTTAATTAATCTTCTAAATCATATGAATATAATTACATGAAAAAAAGTTTAAACATTTTTAGAATTGAGGTCCTCAGTATCTCAAAGTTAGTTGCTGAGTGTGTGTTCTATTTAACACTAAATATAAACAAACAAATAAAAAACAATGAAATTTTGATTTACAGAAATACAAAAGGACATTGCATCTTCATTTTTGTTTCTTTTCTAGTCCAATTTTTGATTGAAAGGATATATTTCCCAAGAAGAAAAACATTTTTAGCTCATTATATTTTGTCTGATGTGAGCCATTTGGTGTTTTGAAATGAGGATAGTACAGATATTCACCAGAAAATCCATGGAAAATTGTACACAGTTGAAGAAATGTGTATATCTGCTGTTGCATAAGACACAGTAGGTTGCCACTTGGCCAGATTTTTCCTAGCACATCTGGGCTTTTCTCTGCAAATGCCAGGTGAAGTTGGTAAAATGCAGAAGTGTTTGTTGTTGCCACTTTTGTGACAACAAAACTGCTTGTTGTCTGAAGTTTTCAGATAGGTGCTTTTGTTTCACAGAAGCTTCAACCAGAGCATTCATTTCCTGCTTTTTTAAGGAGAATGTTGTCATGTGTTTCCCCTGCTTACATACATCAGCTCTAGAAGGTCTCAGATAATAAAATCAAAAATAAATGTTCATTGTGGCATTAGGGCTCCTGGCCTAGTTCTATTTGGTATGATGAGACCATATGTTTGTGGGGATAAGAAGTGGCTACTTCAGGCTGGTCACACAGTGCCCATCACAGGGTTCACCACTCTTGCTGAGATGTGTAGGTTCTATTTGCACAATGAACCAATAATCATTAACAATACTGTGCATTTCCTCATGTTTTGCCAGCTCCTATTAAGTGGATCGTGCATCATGGATTCTATACCATTCCTGAAGATGTTTCTCATGTAGTCCTGTCTTGTCCAGATTTTCGTTGTGTTTAGTGAGCACAAAGCTTGTCCATGTGGAACAGGAAGCCTACAGGGTGGGGATCACTTGCAATCCTGATGGCAGATGTTGGTCAAGATTTGTTCTTTGTAGAATCATTCCGCTCAGCGCTGGTGTTTCCACTATCCGAGTTGCTTCCTTTCCCATTATCTAATGGTTCATTTCAATATTTACTACTTCATTTTAAGAGACAAATAAATTAGTTATAAGGGGTTTATGTATTCAAAATAATTTTTCTTGAGAATACATTTCTTTTTCTTAGAAAAGCAGTTCTATACAAGAAAATTAACAGCTACCACTGTATATTTAATTTTTAGATTACAGTACTTTTAAACATTAGTTTGGAATTTGCATCTTCCTCTGCTTTATTTTGGATAAGTTAATTAACTTTAAAAATAGTCTTCATAACATGCAAAACATGAGAGAAAAGATGGTGGAAGCCAAAAGGTTGACTACAGCAAGATTTGCATTGAATTAAATTAAATTCCAGCACAGAACAAACTCTGTGGATTGCAGAAGGAGAGTCTAATTTGAAAGGGTGTGCCTTGCTGTGCAGGCTCTTTAAGTGTGATCTGCTTTTGGTCTAATTTTCTGTGACAGTGTATTTAATAACAGTGGTCCCTTACTGAGAATACCTTCTGCCTGGTCTGCCACTGTGGAAATTTTGGCTCTATAATCAGCGTGTCTGTCGATTCAACACATAATTTCTTTAAGGAAAATAAGAACTCTTAACAGTTAGTCATACAGCTCTAAATGAAAAAATTTTATGGTGGTATTAAAGTACCCCCAACCTAAGACATTCCACATTAGTTCCTTCTCTGCTTTGTTCGCTGACTATTAAAAAAATTAGGAACTTGTGAAACAAGAAGGTTCCCTTCTAAAACTGATTATTTAAAATCCTAGAACAGACTCTCAAGGGCAGATAAGGAGTTTCACAACAATATGGATTAATGTGATTTTTTTATGTGCGCTAAAAATATGTGGGCACTGCTGTTTGATAAACGTTTTATGGGTAATATGCATTTTTCATTTATGAACATTCATCATTAAGTGGCTTTATATTTAAAACATTACCTAATGGAGCTGCATGAAGTCAGGAACCAACATGTAGATGTACTTCAGAGCTGCTCGGTTTCCAAAGCAGCAGTCCTATTTAAATGTGTACATGCCTTCTGTGACCTGACATATTAGAGGTTCTAAATTCAATTTAGTTTGAATGTGCAATTTTTCTTTTTTTCCTCCACTGCAATTATGCGGGATATGAAGTATATATAGCAAGTCTATGAACACACTGTGCCTGAAGAGCCCAGCAGACATGCTGAAGGATTATTTTTCTCTTTCCTCACCGTTATACAAATAATTGTAGGATTAAAAATCAAAAGAATCTCTATTAAATTTTAAGAGCATTCTGTCTTGCTCTGCTAGACTTACTATAGACACAACAGGATAAAAATGGTACTTGAATTAAGTCAGACTCCTTGTATTAGAGAATTTGCATGCTGCATCCAGCATAACACTCTATGTATCAGTAGCATGTGACCAGCTTGGTCACTGGAGCCATAACATGCACAGTCTCAAGCTCACAGCAAGACCGCAAGGTCCCAGGTCCCTTGCTGCATGAGTATCCCTGTTTAACTGCAGTGGTGAAGCGGGGCATGCTGGGAGTGTCCTCCTTCTTCGCAAGGTCCCCTCCCTCCGGCCCTTTGTGCTCTTCCAAAATAATGCTTTAAGCCCTCAGCCAGCTGTGGCCCCTCATCTCAAAGGTGCATATGAAGGTGAGGAAGATGGACCTCAGGCATGTTGCTTTGAAGGCAGCATCAACAAGGTATACCTTTTCCCAGAGAAAGCAATGTTCCACTTTTGCAGCCATATGGGTGCAGAGCAATCTCTCGCTGTGTCAGCAAGCCCTCCAGTGCAGTGCAGAATGAGAGCAGTCACACTGAGGAAAGACCAAGTTAACGGGTTTCCCATAAATGCAGACATAGAGCACTACATAGCTTGGCAAGAACCTCTGAAGCTCTCCTGTTTGTGGTTTTAAGGTTAAAAGCTGTCGTCACATTCTTAGCTTAGGAACCAGGCGGCATCCTATTATATAAAACTGAGAACTGAAGATTGCTTAATTTCTGTGTTTTCACTTTCCATTCACTGTGCATAGGAAAGGAGGCCACAGTGAACTGTCTTGGACTAGACTGGAGAAACTGGATTTCAGCCCAACTCCATTTTGTCAAAGGGGATGTCAGCTTCTGCACTCTGAAGATTTGGGGTTTTGTTGCAATCTAGAGCAAAACTCCAAAAATCATAGCTGTCCTCCCGTTAACTTTACCCTTCACCTTCTATTTTACCATCACAGAAGGTTAAGGGAAGATAGAAAACCGAGGTGGCAGCAATGCTGCAAGTGGGGTGACAGGTAGAAAGCACAGCCTTAGGGGACCACAAAGGGAGTTCTAAGTTTTAAAGGGTTCATTATGCTACTACATTTTAAATAACAGTGGAGGGGAGGAGTTGAAGTTATACACAATTAATTATTTTATATTCTTAAACCACTCACTAATTTAAGCCAGACACAGGAATACTATGTGTCTTTTTATATAGTATACATATTGTCCAAATTATCTCTTTATTACTCTCTTTAAGAAGTGTATGTATGCAGTTCAAACTGCATGTAGCCAACAGGAAGGAAAAATAAACAAATGTACTGTGGGGATTAGTTCATCATTTGTTTTGTTCTTGATGGATACATCTCAGTCCAACACAAAGGATTTATTTAATGTTTCCTGCAGTATATATGTCCCAGTGTAAAAAGATCAAGGTGAGTTCAAAGCTGTACGTGTCTACCTTCAGCAGCATTAATTACTGATGCTCAGTCTCAATCTTTTAAATACCTTTTCCAAAATGAGTACAATGACTTCTGGCTGTAAAAAGAGAAAAAAATCTGATCAATCTACACTATCACCAGTCATCCCTGAAATGAGAAGAATATTTCTGTTATCTCTTCAGCGGTGAATGCTGTCTTTATAATGACTGTCATAACATACATTAAATTTACTTAGTGATGTATTCTTATGCCTAGAATAACAGCAATTGTCTCCCTCATGTACATTCCCCCTATAGCCTAGCATTAACTAAGCCTTGTCTTTATGTTCAGCTTTCTCAAGCACTGATTGCCTGCCACAGACACCTGTACTCTCTGCTACGTTCAAATGTTAACAATAAAACTTGCGAGAATAGATTGATGTGAAAAGGTGCAAAAGTCAAATGGAGCCATATCTAATTTTATCTTGCTGTCATCCTATGGTGCATTCCCAGTCACATAATAATAAAGAGAACTGAGGTAAGGCTGAGAAGAGAGGAGAATAGTAAATTGCTTTTTGACAACTGCCTTCTGACTTTAAGTTTCACACACACCTCTTCCCCAGGCCTATAAAAGTGTACTTACCGAATTCAGCACATGAAAATGTAAGAAGTCACGGCAATATATTCCAGAATGATGAAAGAAGAAACTTTATACAGGGACATGGCTAATGGGAAGCCCAACAGGAATTTTTAGTGCCTGCATTTTTTAATGCTCTCTTCTTGTTTAGGGGTGCTTTATTACAGTCAATTGCTCCTCCTCATCAACTTATAGTTTGGCGCTGATAGCTCTATAAACTGTCCTAACAGCCCCCAAGAGTACTGCTGTAGTGAAAGATCTGGTTGTGTTTCCATTATAAACCTACTTTCAGAGATATTTATAACTCAGCCATTTTAATTTGCATCAGGCTTTGGGGAACTTGACTCACAGGTCAGCGAGAGAAACAATTTTCAGCTTATGTATTTGAAAAGAAAAGATTTTAGCCAAGAGCAGTTTACAGTACAGAAAATTCTATCATAATTTAGAAGCTTCCAGGATAAGAGAATTTATATTCTTTTATGCTGTAATTATATAATGTGAATTATACATGTTGCATTTGTTTATATAAGTAAGTCCAGTTTAATGAGACATCATATTAATGCTTTAAGATGCATTTTGATCAGCATCAAAATAAGCTGTTTTTACATATATCTGAGTAGAATAAGCATGGCTCAAAAAACTTCAATTTTTGAAAATATGTCACTTTCTTGCATTTATAACTGCTTCACCAAATGTGACACAGAAAGAAAGCATTGATGCATAATAGCAAAAAAATGTAGTTTTGTTCATGTGTTATGATGATAACCCAATGTTCCAGTACAAGAAAAAAATCTGACATTTCCCTTTTTTTAGGTCCTTGCTTCTGCCATGAAAGTACTCAACACCATATTCAATCTCTAAGCTATTGACAAGGAAATGAAAGAAGCTCAACTCTTTTAGGTTTTGGGCTGGCTGGTAGTTACCTTTATAATCAGAGTGTTTTTCTAGTGTGGATATATTTACATAAATATATTATCTGTAACATGCATTCAAAGATTTGTTTGAATATTCAGTAATATTTGTCTTCAGGCAAACATTATTTTAACTTATATTTATGGTAATTTTCTCAGTTGTTTAACTTCAGAATCTAATAAACAAAATTTCTATTCTAGATAACATCACTGAGATCCTTCTCTTTATTAGAGTTTTCTATTGCACATCTGCTTGTCACTAACAGTCTCATCTCTGCTCTACATCACATCATTTCTAGTCTAACTCAATTCAAACGCTTCTTTTCACTTGATAACTGGTCTTTCACTCCAGCTTCTTCTCTGTCAGAGAGCTGCATTACCTCTTCTAGGTCACAGGTATAAAAAAACGAGCAGAATCATCCTTAATGATTACCCATGTGGAGAGCCATTAGTTGCATTCCTTTTTATGAAGTTCACTGAAGAAGACCCTCTGTCTTCAGTGTTTAAGCCAATTTTGCCTCTGTGCAAATACCTTACTCTTTTCAGTGTACTTGCTGATCTTGGAGATTAGCGATTTTTTCACTTAATGTAGTCTACCAAGATGCCTTAAAGTAAAAGTAAATTGTGATGATGGTTCCCTTTTCTTTTTTTCCTTTGCCTGCCTTTTCTTCCTCCCTTATCCACAAACATCTCTTTCTAATACGTTCTCAAATGTCTGATCAGAGTTGTTTCCTGATTTACATGAATCCATCTTCACTATTTTGAGTACTGTTTACTTACTGCCCCGCCTGTCCCAAAACCTTGATCCAGCCATAAAAGACACTTTTGTTTAATCTTAGATATACAGGGGCTGCCTTTGAAGTAAAAGATCATATCCTGCTGCTTTCAGATGTATATGCAAAAATGTATATGGTGCATGTTGCTAATATTGCTAGTTCACAGGATAGTTTGGAAACTATATATTATTTATAAATATGTTCATTTGGTTTCATTTTGAATGAGATTTTAAATAGGACATTTTTTGGTTCAGCATTGCTTTGTATTAAAAAAAACCCTACTATTATTAATGCTGGCCAGTTTTCAGTAATTACATATTATTTCCCTGAATATTTTAATTCAGTTCAGCCTATCTGAAATAGCTAGTTTTAATGATGAATAAAGTACATATATCCATGTTATCTGCTTTGTCCTTTGTCTATTTTCAGGTTTCTGTGTGCCTAAGCTTGGGGGTAGGGGCTAACGTGTTGAGTGTATGGTTTATACACAATTGTAATATCATGCCAAAAAACACTGATGCCATTTCAGATGGAGACGCTTTTTTTTCTTTTTTTATTTGTATTTGATGGTTATAGTAGTTGCTGTTTTTCAAATTTCTGTAAAATTCTTGGTCTGTAGATAAATATACAGTTAAGATCATGAGTTTGTAGACTGTAGATTAGGTACTTTTTGTTTAAATTTTATCATACACAGTACTGTTTACAGAGCAAGGCTTTAAGCTCTGAAAATCTGATATAACTACCTTCATGAAAATCTCAAATCTTTCAGTCTCTGGAAAGTTACGAAAAATTGCTCTTTCCTTTCATCCTGAACTCTAACAGAAAGTCAACAACATTAAGTTCCTACTCAATGAAATTTCTGAGAATTTTCATTATCAAAAAGTCAAAATAAATTTATAAAAACAAAAGATCTGCATTTAGTAGGGGCAAAACAACTTTTTCTGACCCTCTTCCATCATTCTTAAATGTCCTGTATGGGGATGTAATGTGACCTAACAGCTGGAATAGTCAAAACACGCACCCAACGCAGTCGATGTTATCAAGACAAAACTTTACAAAGCCCAGCAAAGTAATATATTGTTCTGATTTTGACAAAACAATATTTTCTGACTGCAAATAGGTCTGATTATTCTAGAAAAAAACCTAAAATATTTTCCATCATCATTGTGAAGTTTGATTCATGGCTGCAGTTTTCTGAGATCCTCAAAGGGATGTCTCTATAGGTGGAAGCAAGCAGGTTTCACTGCAGTGATGGCCACATTTTCTTAGGTTCCTTTAATTTTGTTTTAAACAAGCAATTTTTTATTTGCCCCTTGAAAATTCTGAGTGGTTTTACAAATGAGAAATCTGGGGGACTTTTTGTAAAATATGGTAGAACTGGGTACTCATTTAAGAATTACATGAAGCATTTTCCTTGGCTATATTAGGGACAGAAAGATCTCATTATCTTCACTCTACATTCAGTCCCTCTTTAACTTCCATTTAAAATCTTTCTCCTTTGCCTTTTCCTACTGAATTATAATTGAGCTTCAAGAGGACTGCAGAACTTGCCTACTCAGAAACCTCTAAAATAATAAAATTGAATTTTTCTCAGATTTTCTGTTCTGCAGTGCCTTCTTAATCATTTATCCTGCTGTACAAAGGCTTTGATGGGATAAAAGAGGCAGTACTTTATTTTTCTTAGAGCTTCCTAAGCTTGTTTTAATCTAATTTTTAATCTAATCTTGTTTTTTTGATTTTTCTTCCATGACCGTTCTTCAGGATTATGCTCTTTCTCATTACAACTAATGATACTTCCGTAAATAAGGTCTGTGTCTAATGAATGAGTGGACTGTATTATATTTTGACACCATAGTAAAATTCGTTTTCAAGAAGATCAAAAAAGGCAAAGGGATAGAAAAGCCTTTGAAGTTGCTGAAAAAAAAAAAAAAAAAAAAAAGGAATGTAAATAGTCATGGAAGAATACTGTATTGTATATTCACTAAATGGCTAGGGGCTTTGAGCTATGGAAATGATCTACTAGACCACCCAAGCTCAAGTAATGCGTACCATGTTCTGTGCCTTATGTATTCTATCAAGTCCTTAATATGAGGATACATTTACCACACAAAAATTTAGCCACAGGAAGGATTGTTCGTACATTCATTTAATCTCTTATGCATGTATGTTGAAATAATCACTCGTATTAAATATTGCAAACTAAAGTAAAGAACTGTTCAGTTGTCACTATTTGCAACCTAAGAGCTAGCTGAATAAGAGAGAGCTAGATATCTTGAGTAAACAATTATAGCTAACTATCTGGATCTTATCAATATCAAATTAAAACAAATGCAAATTCAAATAAGAAAGAATTTTTGAAAGTTATGAGAATGAGCATAAACAGCAATGCTTTTCTTCAAAGCCTTAGCCACCTGTTGAAGAGTTGTGATGTTCACTGATACTTGTTGTTCTGTCCACAACAACATACAACGATTGAAAAGACAATCAATTCAAAAGGAAAACAAAGTTTCAAAAACAGCTGAAGGAAAAAATAGCATGTCTTAGAATCTGAGAGCCTTATAGACTCTTCTTTCTCACCATGGAATAGAGAAGGAAGAGTCAAGTCCTGGAGGAGGCAGTCCTCCAACAAGACAACAAAAATATTACATTGTGAACCAAACTCATCGAGAACTCAAATCTCCTAGAAAGCCATACGTTTGGCACTCCTTCCTAAATTACTAGAAAATAGAACTGCAAATAAATGAAATAATTTTAACTGGTAAGCAGACAGGAGAACATTCTGACTCTCATCCATGGGCACCTCCTTTGACTCAGAAAAAATAGAAAAGCAAAGTTATTTCATTTAAATGATATAATTTATTCATAGTTTTAAGAATCAACATTTCAGAAACAAGTACCCTTCATCTTGCAGATATGTCATCCAGAAGCTCTCCTCCTGTCTACAGGGTCAGGATGCAAAACAGCAGATGCTCCTAGAAAGCATATCGGCATGATTTTCTGCAGCTACTTAACTCTCCTTTCAGGCTCCCTTTTTGCTATGAGTAAACCAGGAAATAGCCTAATGGAGGTCTATGCTTATTCAGATACAATGAGAAATACAAAAAGACACGCACCATTGTTCATATTTTCTATGATGTCCACATAAACTCATCAAACAAGTCCTGTCCTATTCCAATTCATTGAATGATTTGCTGTTTACTGCATTATATTTACATAGGATCATTTATCACTCTATTCCTCCTTTTTTTTTTTTTTTTTCTTTTTCATTCTTGATTTTGCTGGTTTCAAAATTACTCCTATCACTCTGCACAGGACCTCACAGAACCTTGACCACAGGCCTTTAAGTAGAGCCACTTCAAGAATAAGTCTGAAGAGAGCTTTCTCTGATTTTGATGGAACTGGGAATTTACTTGCTGCTGAATCTGATTTAGCCCCCTGG
Organism: Pavo muticus; assembly: GCA_016647715.1. NCBI lineage: Eukaryota > Metazoa > Chordata > Aves > Galliformes > Phasianidae > Pavo > Pavo muticus. The sequence goes on along the minus strand of JACDJE010000194.1, from coordinate 181,891 downwards.
ATCTGCCAGTGCAGTATCTTTTAGGGACCCAGGGTGTTACACTCCAGAGAATCCACAGAAAAGTCCTGTACAAAAATTCCTGAGGGCTATATAGAACTTAAAACTATCCAGATTTCAAGCAGAACTCCCTGGGAGTCCATTTTCCAGCTTATCCAAGTTCATTTCTAATAGTACAGATTTTTTTCTTTTAGAAACACTGCCATGAGTATGCTGAACAGATAAGACAGCCCCACTTTTTCTCTGTTAGAAGAGTTTTCTTGCTTTTCTTACATTTTGATCTACAGCAAATATAAGGGCTGCTCTGAAAGTAATGTCTCCTATTTTATTACAACCACAATGTCAGAGGCGGATGTTGGTGGTATGGCAGTAGGGGTTGAACCTTCCCATCATTATTTTATTACGTTCCATTTTGAGCGTGGCATGTAGGCTCCTATTCATCACTGATGAAAATGCATAGCTAGCAGTGGTGTGTTGAAAATTAGTATTGTGGCTGAGAATATACTCTATCAAACAGTATTGTGCTCTTTGTATCTTTGCCATTTTCATGGAAATAAATAGGAGGCATTACTTTTGGTGCAACCGATATATAGCTCATTTATATGCTATGCACTACATGCAACTGAAATGTGCACTAGTCCAAGTGTGATAATGAAAACTGGAATCCTTCAGCATCCTGGCTGCTTTCATTTTCCTTTACACTTTCAACAGAATCTCACCTGCAATAACCTTCAGCATTCAGTTTATCCTTTCTTTTTCTCTTTTCACATTTGGATTGTCTACAGAAAAAAGAAAAAAAAAAAGATCATATTAGTGAATATATAAGATTATAAGACATCATATTTCTGTGATGAAGGACATATTTTTATTTTGCTGTGGCTACACTTTGCAAGAATTATGCTGCAAAAACTGAGATTTCTCTACTCTGAGAGCTAATTGCTACTTACATATTTTCAGACCATTTTTCTTAATTATTCTTTTTTATACTATTTATATTACCCCCAGGTCTAGAAACAATATCATTTATGTGTGCACACATACAAGTTCATATGGAAATCGATTTTGAATGAATGTGACATTCCATAACATATTCAGTTTTCACCAAAGCCAGAGCTTTTATATCTGAAATTTCAATGTGTGTTTGAAATGACTTCTACTAAATCACAAGATTGAGATCGTTTTAAGTGATCTCCCTCTTCAGTGCTAAATACTGCCTCTGCCTCAGACTAGCCCTGAGACTCAAGGCAGACATTCATTTTTTATTCCAGATGAAGTGAGTCCCCTGAGAGATCTTAATGATCTGAGCTGGGAGGGAAAATTGCATGCAAACCTCAAAGGACTTACAAATAAGGACTGTCCAATAAGCTAGGGTCAGGGAAGTCCTCAAAAGGAACTTTACTACTTTGTGCCCTCCAGCTTTACAGTGGTACTGGCCCTGGAAGAAGACTACACTGGATTCCTACAGGGAGGTAGCCGTGGAAGCATTAGTTCTGAGTACCAAAAGGCTCTGTTATCTCCCCACTGACACCACTGCGGCCATTTCATCCCTTATGTTATAACTTTCGTGCTCCTCTAAGACTAATTCTGTACAATTGTTACACTCCATCCTTCCAGATAGCTTGTCAGAGTCTCAGTCTTGACTGCACAGTGTGAGGGTCACATTTGTCCTTCCCTATCCTGGCTCAGCTGTGCATCATTTAACACTGGAGACTGCTCTGTGCCTGCTTACAAAAACTCCTATGGGCAAAAATAGCAGATGGAAAAGAGGCAGGCAATGATGGGTCCTTGCATTCCCCTTCCTACTTCAGACTTTAAATAAGCAGCAGATGATAAATCATAAGTTTCATTGGTTCTAATCTCCATGGTGGTTATTTTTCCAAGGTTAGCAAAGAAGCCATTTCCCCATCCTTTGGTTGTATAGAGAAATTAAGCCTCAAAAAGATCCTAGAAAACAACCCGCACTGGTTCTCTCTGTTCCCTACCAATTGCATTCTTAAGTCCCTACTCATAAGGCTCCTGGGAGGAGCCTTCCAGTATATTCTATTTGGTCAAGCATTTTACTGCACTACCAGGTAAAAACTGTTCCCAGCATCATTCATTCTATTGTTCCAGTTTACTATTAAGTTTACGTGCTTTCTCCTGGCCCATCCTTCAGTCTATAGTTCCAATGCCATCTCTATTTCATAAACCTTTCAGGGTACTTTGATTCTATATACTTCTTGCTTGAATCACATATAACAATAATTAAAAAAAAAAGAAACAATATTGATTAATTATAGTTAAGGAACAGTAGATTCAAAATGGACAGAATGAATCCTGATCTGAGACTGCATGGCTCTGGGTTCTGGCAAGTATCCACATCTAAGAATAACAATGCTCAATGACATTGATATTAAAAATGAGGTTTAAAAAAATCTGTATAAGCTAGTGGCCACATTTGTCACTAGAAATTCCCTGTATTACAGAGAAGATGGATTATCATGAGAAGAAGCAATCCCATCAAACTGTCTGCTAATTCTATTAAAATTATGCAAGTGACAACTGCTCTCTTAAGCACTGAATAACCCTTCCAGAAGTATCTCTATCTATCAAAGCATGTTGACATGTTGATTTTGTATTACCTCTCATCAGCTGGAGAATACACTATTCCATACGAAGGTATATGCAATACTTATTTTTAAAAGAACACAAAAGTTTTCACTTTACTGCCACCATGTTGTTGGCTATCACATTGCTCAAACTGAATAGCTGACTTTTTTTTGCTCCCATGGATATGTACTCCGTATTTCCAAAGCAGATAGCACTGCTTATAGCAGCAATAGCAACATATGAACTGTACACTGCACTTGATACTTATCACTTGGGCTTTTCTTATGACAGTGTATTGTTTTTTACCTTCTGTATTCCATTTATTAGCTAGTATTTTACTTTAGCCTGATAAAATTTTATAATGATCCTCTTTTGGTAAGTCAAAAAGAAACAGGCTTACAAAACCCTTCAGATAATCATTTTGTCTCTTTTGTCATTGTGTTGCTGTTTCATTGATGCAAAATTATTTAAAATGGATGCAAAGCCTTACTGGTCCCAAAGCCATCAGTTTCTTCTATCACTGTACTTGTTTAACTGCTGTCAGTGGAAGGACAGAGATCCCTCAGACCATCATTGAACTGAGAGTCATTATGGTCTACATCCAAGCATGACCTTGAGGGGTGTGCTTTGTGAATACGCAATTCCATAAGTACTTGTGATCCAAAGTTGTGGTATGCCTAGCTTACATAATTTCAAAATAATTAGAAAAGGTGATTTATCTCCTACCAACTTTAACCGATCATTATAAAGTATGTAATATGTCCCAAAATGTTAAACTGTGTTTTAGGGCTGCTAGATTTTACACACATGCATGGCTTTAAAAATCAGTCCTAAAGCTATTGCTTTCAGGTATTTTTAATGTAGTCCACAGAACTGATACTGCTCCATTTTTACCATTCTCTTTGGTATCTACGCAATGACAAGAATTGCATTTTTGACCTTTAATCTAAAGAACATTCAGACAAGATTGAGAAAGTGCACATTTGGAAATATATCCTTTAGGGACATATGAGAGAGAAAAGAGAGTCTGAATGAGGGAGCATACAATAAAACACCTCTTTCATTCCTAGTCTCCAGAGTCTCTGCATGATACCTGGGGAATCCAGATGGGCAAATGGTCTCAAAAAAATGAGAAAATATAGCAGATTTCTTGCAAAGGAATCTATAAAAAGAGTTTTAAAATGTTGTACCTGTCAATGTAAAAATTCTAATCTAAACTCTCAATTTGAACAGTAAATACATCTTTTTTGAAGGTTGAGGAGATTGAGCTAGTTTCTGCCACAACAATCATTTCTCTAGCAACACCTCCTCATTCTCCCTTTCCACACACTTTAGGCTTGAAGTGAGAGTAGGAGGAGAAGCATAGGAAGTCTGCTGGAAGAGCTCTGCTCTCATCCTTTCACCCTTGTCTCCTTTACTTGGCTGAAGTTGCACACATCTGCTTTGCCAGCTTTCTCTGGTGCCTCCTTCAATGGAGCCCCCCTGCCTGAAATTCCCTTCCTGACCCAATCCTTCATGCCTCCACCCCTTATTCTTTTAAGTCTCTTCTCAAAATACTCTTGTCTCATAAAATCTCTAAACCCCAATCCTCCCATTGAGTCCATCAAAGTAGCATAGATAAAAAACAAACAGCCCCCTGCAGCTCTACTAAGACATGAAAATGAGCCAAATGCAAGTGCTCAGACACTCTTCTTCTTTAGAGTTTTTTTCTCATTATGTTGCTTTTCTTATTTCGCCTATCTAGACTGATTATTAACTATTCTTGTACAGTTTTTTACCTAAGCTGTGACTTTCCCATGGCAGGATCTCTTTTTTTGATAAAGAGACTCCGTAAAAGATAAAATCTTCTCTTGGCACGGGAAGAATTTTCATTCAGATGTTCTCTAACCAATTATTCAGCATCAAAAATGACTGAAAAGCTTGAGATGGGCTATCACCACAAGATTCCCATCATAATTTACTTAGCTGAGAAATGCAGATAAGTATCTAGGTTTTCAGATGCTTCTGGAGACAAAGGACTGTATCCATCAGATGGTTGGAAAAACAAAGTAATAATAAAGCCTACTTTTTTTCTGGTCAAGGAAGTAGTTTTACAGATGTTTTCTAACGTCAGTATGACTCAAACCATATGGGTGATTCTGGTCCCAAATCTTCTAAAAGGTCAACCAATCACTTGCTTTCACCTAGACAGCTGCAAATTTAATCAGTTGAATTCTGACTTCTGAACATTTAAAACTTGTATTTAAGTCTAGCAAAACTCAGTCTGAATCACATCTTTTTCTCCCATCTTTCAGGATAGTACTCACCTCCATGCATAAGACAGGCACAGGGCTGATTCACAAAGGCTGTCCCACTTAGATGCCAGATTTAAGTAAGACAGAAATGAGGAAAAGGCCTTCTGAGGACCATTTGTAAGGTAAGCTCTTTCTTTTTTAGCCCAAAATTTATTTCCCAAAATATGCAGAACTGAGGCTGAAGTCAGACCAAGGTCAGTGTACTGTGATTTTGTTTGAAGATGGATTTAACTTTACAATTTCAAAGAACTTTGCATCTTCTGTACTTAAGGCAGTTGGATTTCTCCATATTTACATGTGCCGTTTGAAAGGTAAACATGTTGATTTGCTCATTATTAAGAGCATCGTGGAAGAAGATAATTTTCATGATTCAAGGATGAAATGTGAAAAGATTGTTGCTATGAAATATTTTGTTATTCTGTTTTTTAAAGATACAGGATCACCTATCCAGCCTACTTGAAAGAGTGATCTATGATCATAGTAGATTATATCCTAACTCCTCAAAGCCATTACTTTTTGTTTGGTTTTTAAAATGCTTTTTGTTGGTTTCTTTTTTTCTTTAGCTGTGTATCAAAAACATGCAAATCAGAAACTAGAATTATAGAATCTATAAGTAAAATAAAGAATTGACTCTTTACATACTACAATCAGATTTATAGGGGAAAAAAGCAGAAGCCTCTCTTTCACAACTGCACCAATACTTCTTTTTTTCCACTGGAAGTTGCTCGCTACAGTAAAATAATGCACAATGTGTTCATAGAAAAAACAGGATTTTTAAACTGATGAAGTCTTTGGGGCACGTGTTCAATTACTTATCGTTCTGAGAAGACCATATGCCAAATTTTTAGCGTGAAGCAGTGTTTAGCACTCAGCAGCATGGTTCATATTGATCTCTTTATTAAGGGACTTCCCCCTTGGCTAGGGTTCAGATCTTTGTGCTTGTAACTTGAAAGCTTTATGGGCCTGATTGCTTTCCCATGGCACGTGTGCAGCCACAGCCAACGCTCATCTCACCAGCCACAGTTCTCAGTAAGGCACAGTTCTGAGTAAGGCAGACAGGACATGTTTTCACAGCCTTCTTCCATCTACCTTACTATCAAAAATTAATATTCACACAAGGAGTTTCATTTTAAGCAATTATTTCAGGCTACATGTTTTAGTACCTTTCTCCTGCTTTGCTTGGTCCATTTCTTGAAAAAACCTGTCTTTTTCTCACAGAGATGCTGGATGTAAAACATAAAAGGATGATAAAATCTAGAATGCAAGAAAATGTAGCTCTGGCCCAGGTTAGGCAGCTACATAATATAGAAAACCACAGGCAGGTCAGACAAAGTCTGAAGAGTTCACAGTCTCAGTTTACAGTTGATCTTTGGCCAAACATATTGCAGGCAAAATTTGACAAGGCACAGAAGGCTGAGTTTCTTACATAACTGAGTAACTGGCCTGCCCAGCCTGGGAGCTGTCATTCTGTCACATTTTTCTTTGGAAACTGATGGATTTCTGTAACCATTAAAAGACACTAGTTCTAAGTGGGAGTTAGTTTACCATTATGTGCCAACTGCTGTAGCCAGTTGACTGGTTGGACTAGTGAGTGCCATCAGGAAACTCACCTGACCCTGTGCTCCGTTAAGCTCATTTTCGAAGGAATTTATGCAAGCCAAAGGTACTAGAAATGGAGAAAAGGGGGAAGCGCACATCTTATGCAACTGACCTGCTCATCTACATTCCACAAAGTAAAAAATGAAAACTGGCATTTGAGTAAAATGCTGTATACAGAGAAAGACATTAGGTCCCATGTTCCCATATAAACTGTCTTTTTTTAATTACCTTTGCATTAGGTCATTAGGTGTTGTGTTTTTCTCCCCTCTTGGGTTCAATTTCCATGAAAATGGAAACATCTAAATGCATTTGCAGATGGGATATGTCTTATCTAGAACAAAAATCTTCACTCAAGGCAAACTCTTTGTTTCCACACTGCTTACAATGGCTTAATTGACCACTATGTGCAGTCAAACGGTTTGCACCTAGTTCTTGTACATGAGTGCACAAACGCGTTTAGTCTGCCAGCCCTCTGGAAGTTGGGCAACTTGTTTCCTTTCTCATGGCTAGATAAGCCTGTTTTCTTTGTAGAGGAAGAAGGTAAAGGTTCTTGTTATTTAAAAGTGTACAGAGAAGAAACCTTGGGAAGGCTACAGCTTTCTAATGCTCAGAAATGCTTCATACTCCTGTTCCTCCATGGCAACAGCTGAGCATTTCAGGTGGCAGCACTGTATTCTGAACATCCCACGTCAAGGTAAACCTTTTTGGTGGCTCCTGTCCTTGTGATCAATAAGAATATTTGTAACATGAAGAGGACATTACATGACACTGCATCTTTCTGAGATGTATGGGGCTGAGAAATAGTGAGGTTCTTGTGATGTGTTTATAAATACTACTGCAATGTTTACCCTAGTATTTCAAGACTGGATAGGGTAAATGGAAATTTAAATACTTAGCTATAACTAAAAACAATTTTGGTTATTTGCCTACACTCCCATCTTATTTTTCAAGTGCTTCTATTTTTATCATCCTTCTTTACACTGTTTTCCAGCAGTCCAAAGGGCAAATATACAGCTGATATAAAAATGTTACATCTCTTTGACAAAGCAATGACATTTATTTATTACACTGCTTTCAAATCCTAGTTACAATAACACTAGTGAAGCTGTCAACTTCTCCCATGACGTAAGGGAGACTAGTATCATAGCTATTTGTTTTATTTGGACATCTCCTTGCCTACTAAGCCAAGAACTTGCCAAATCAGACCTAGCCTGTAGTAGGAGAACTGGTAGCCTTCTGATGTGTGAAAAACAGTCTTCTTCAGATTTTACTTTAATCAAAATTGAACCAAAATATAAAATGTTTCACAAATTCCTATGAACCAGATATTCCAATAACATTTTCTTTCAGAACCTAAGATATATAATACTTCCCAGATTAACTATTCTACCCAGAACATGCATCCTGTCAATAAAATTGCCATTTTCCTCAGTTTTGCTGATGCAAAAAAGGTCATTTTTTTTCTGAACATCTGCCTGTGATTTCAAGGTTTGTAGTCTTTGGGGTTTTGTTATAGCCAAGTCTGAGCTTTCTCCTTCCCTTGCCAAGCAGAGAGGTGGGAGGAACTAGCTCATCCCAGGCCGGTGACCTTGGATTCCCAAGGACCCCCAGCTCAGAAGCAAGCTGCCCAGAAAGTCCCCAGATAAAATCCTGGGCTGCATTTGGCAAATATTTTGTGACATAAATCTTTCAGGCTTGATATAACTGTATTTTTTTAATCAATTTTTTTTTTTTTTTTTTTTTTCTGCTGGAAAATAATATAACACTAACTGAGAACAGCATGGTGTTGTCCCACTCCAGGGGAAATTCTGGGGATTCAGAAGAAATCCCTGTAAATAGGTTACAGAAAAGAGCAAATACAGCTTTCCATATCTGTGCCAGTGAAATTGGCAGGAGTATGCCCAGGGCACATACTATAAGAGAGACTCTTGTCTGCAGAATGATGATAAGAGGCTATTTTCTGGCTTCTATCATATGTCATGATCAGGGCTATAAAAATGATGCACAGAATGCATGGCAAGTCTCTACAGTTGCTGAAGCCAGGCCCTGCTGATGTTTCCTTCCTGCCCTTTTCAGTGACGGTGGGACTCAGTTACAGTCATGGCAGCATCCTCTGCAAAAGTGAGGACTGGGAAGGGTGGAGTTTACACATCCCTCCTTTGGGATTATCCACACCAGCCAGGCTTGACAGGACCCCTCATTTCTAAACATATAAGAGATGCAAAAGTATTGGTGATGGCACTATTGTAAGCCAGCTTTAGAGTCTGCTATATGTTTTTTTTCTTCTGATCATGCATAAGAACAAAACTCCATAACTCAAAAAAAGATGTTTATATATCATTAATTTAATTAATTAATTAATTTAGCCAACATCTGGTGGCATATTAAGAGTCATATTTTATGAGGCCATGTTTTTGTACTTACATATTCGCCATCGTGTCTCTTTCTCCAGGTACAGATATGTGCATGTATATGTTTATATGCATTTATAAAAACATACATAATTTTCAAAAGCACTCCTGATACACTTTGGTTTATTGACAAGACTGCATTAAAGGTGCACAAAGAAGGGAGGAGACGTAACCCTAGGATCAAGTGCTGCTGCTATCTGAATGTGTGCATGCATGTGCTTATGTCTGAACCACTGCCTGCCCTCTGCAGTTGCATTAGTCAGCCCACACACATGACACCGTGTAGTGTAAAAGGTGTTAGAGGTATCTGTGCCAAACATTGTTGCTCTGTTAGATCTGAGCTTGAACATGATGGGCTAGAAGCAGTTATAAACTGCATGTAGTGGTATGCCCCTTTGGAAGCGAGATGTCTGATTTTCAAAGGGTAGTTTCAGCTCCGCAGAAATCTGTAATTTATGCTTGTAATTTATCAGCTGCATTTGAACCAGTGGTAAAAGTGCTCTCAGAACTCCCTGCCTCAGTTTCTGCTCCTTATGCAGATAAAAGTTTCTTATTATTGAGTCTGGGGGTGGCAGGAGGAAAGGGATGTGTCTCAATATGCTTGAAGATGCCATACCCCTCTACCACATTTTATATGCAGTCCATCACAGAACAGAAACAGCAAGCACTAAAACAGCAGGCACCTTGTCCCTCTCACATGGAGCTTTATGAGCTGCTGTAATATACTTTGAAGCCAATGCAAATCCCATTAGTAGTTTCAAAGTCCAGCTAATGCACAGCATGGCCAAAAATGTTAAGTAGGCAAGGAAATAACCACACTGAACTTGACCTTTTTCTTCAGAAAGACGCCTAGATTTCAGAAGAATTGTTTTCTCAATATTAACAGTTATAAAATTATGTTTGTTATATTGTTTAATTACATTCAATAGTACTATTCCACTTGATTGTATTTTACTCTTTTGTACATTGTCCTGCACAGACTTCTAGCAAAAGAGATCAAGAGTGAACATGAATCCGTGCCAGAACAAACTGAGCTTCCTACCCCAGCTCCTGGGGTGAAGGCAATTGTGCTACATGTGCAGTGGATCCAGTACTGACTGCACATTTTCAACTTTCATGACATGCATTGTGTGTAGCTGGGACAAATCCTATAGAACAGGAGACCAGCAGCTCGCTGGGGCAGGGGAAAATTCAGAAACAAGAGTGACTTTGGGGGCAGCAGACAATAAGGATTCAACATGTGGAGGGAAAGACTACAAGGGAGAATAAAGCAGAAAAGAACTGAGAAAGTCTGGAAGGACAAAGCAAGAAGACACCATGAATACCAGAGCACACCTCTTCACAGAATATGTAAAAGAATTTGTAACTGCATCAATAAATGTTAAAAAGTATCATTGTTAATTAAATTATTTACTATGTTAATAACTATCTTAATCATTGTGATGTTAAGCTTATTACTATTCTGTTAATAACTATGCTAATAAGTACATTAACATGTCAATTGCTCTAGTGTCTAGAGCTCTGACATACCTTTACTGTCCAGGAGATTGCTACAAAACTACTGATGTGTCTCTGCTTGCCATCAGGGCCAGCAGGTACCAGTTCATCACAAGAATGAGCTTCTGTTTTGAATCCAGAAAACATGACTTTGTTGGTAAACATGCAGAAGAACTTCTTTACAGTATGGGTGACAGAGCATTGGAACAGGTTGCCCAGAGAGGTGAAGAGTCTCCTTCTATGGAGATATTCAAGACCCATCTGGATGCCTACCTGTGCAACCTACTGAGGGTGCCTGCTTTAGCACCAGGGATGGACTTGATGATTTCTTGAGGTCCCTACCAACCCCTGCAATTCTGTGATTCTATGATTCTGTGATTTGTACAGCACATTAAAATTTCAGGGTGGGGAATTCTTCATTTCAAGTTCTCTAGGCATTTAGGATTCCGCAATTAAAAATATGACACTAAGAGACTTTTAGGTTTGCGAAGTGGTTGCTGAAGTAGCTGACTGCGAAGAATTGTACTTCTTGCTCCTTGTCTGAGATACCTGAAGAGATCTTAATTTTTTAAAAGATGACTTTGAGCATCCTCCTAAAAGAAGGCAGTTCTGTATTCAGCATATCTTGAACTTCCTACAACTCAGTCCATTGGATGACAACTACAGTAGAAGGACAAGATGAACACATTTACAAGTATTTTAAGGTCTGTTATGCAGCTTTGAGAAGGATCATCTTGAATGGCTGTTACCAGTTCGCTAAAAGGATGTCTTCAGGAACTCAGTAACTTTTTTTGGTAGAGCACCAGCAACATCATTTCAAATATACTGCAAATCCTCTGGCGTTCACTGAAGATCTGCACTGATATTGGTTCATGGAGACTAGAGCAGCAGAGAGGTGCCTCCTGTGACATTCTTGTACCATTACAATTGGATGTTTTCTTCTTTCCCGTACCACAGTAACCATCATGGCAGAGGTAAAAGGGAAAAGTGAGAAGAGGAATTGTGCACTTTGACTTCATCATGTGGTGGAGCTGGTAGAGCACTGAGGGTGCCTTTCATTTATTTCTAGCCAGAGGCACCAAAAACTTCACTTTTCTGAGATGGAGAGGCTGGATGTGGGGGCAAAGGGAGAAGAAAGAGGATGAGAAAAGGGTTCATGCAGAGACATTTCAGAATGTCTTAAAAGATGCAGAAAAATGAAGAGTTCATTTTTTTCACAGATCACTTTAACATTATTTTTAACCTCACTTCTTTTATAATGACCCCTCTGGAAGGGTGAAACATGCATTCTTACCAGCTCTTTTTATTCAACTTAAAACATGCGTGCTGAGTTGTTGTTGGCTTTTACACTTGGGAAGTAAAAAGGAACAGGATGTTAGGGGAAAATATATTTCTGAAACACTATTTGTTAAAATGTCTACAAAGAATTTTGTGGCCTTCACAAATAGATGAAAGTGAAATAGCTCACAGTTTGACCTTCCAGCCTTTCCTGGGGTCTCAGTAGGTGACACTGCAAAGCATGGAGCTGCCTGTTTCTGGTTGAAACTGCATTACAGTAGATTTGCACCATAATTTGCCTTCTTCCTATCCCCTTCAGTCCCCCCATAGTCTCAGTGAAATTATCAGGGATCGTGCAGGGACAGTCCTTGCAAAGCCCATCACCTCTGAATCTTGCTCCAGCAAAAAATAAATTAAATAACTAAAAAAAAATTAGTCAGCACTAAGAAAAGGCAATAGAACCTGGGTTCACCAAATTATACAGAATTGTATGGGTTGGAAGGGACTTCTGGAGACCATCTAGTCCAAACCCTAGTTCCTGCACCAATCTAGGTAAAGAAGACAATGACAAGATAGTGGATCTGAAAAGGTAAAGTGAAAAAGTAACAGATTCCAACCCCCTGGCCAAGCAGAAAACAAAAGTGCATTTGTGCCCAAATAAATGAAAATATTGCCAGACATATTCTGTGTGGAGACAAGGATCATTAGTATTGGTGACCTATGCTGTTTCAAGCAATTTTGGTAGCTAATAAAAAACTTCAGCTAAAGAAAGGCATACTCTGAATCCAGGAGTTCTGTATGGAAAAGTCTGAATAGAAAAACTGATCTGGAATGGTACCTATATTGATGGAGACAGTGAAAAACCAAAGAAAAAGATAGACAATGGTCGGGTATAAATCCATGAAGACTCAGCACTATGTTTAAATACCAGTGAAGCAAACTATTTCTCAAAATGTCAGAAACCAAAGATTTCACCCATCCATCTCAGGCGGTATTATTAACCTTTGATTTCTTAGAAGTTCAGATGAGATCCCTGGAGATCTTTTATCAGCGTGGAGTCTACCAAGTTTTTCCTTGTGCAACCATGAGTCGAGAATGTAATTACAATAGGCAGAAATGTAGGCTCAGGAAACCTGTTCAGCTAAAAATGGAGACAGTTATAACAAGGGATTGAAACGATCATAAAATTCCACGTTTTTTAGCCACTAAGTCAGAAGAGGAAATGGAGACAACTCCAGATGCAAGCTCAGCATCCCTTCACTCTGTTTTAAGATGAGGATATTAAACACACATTGTAACTACCCAAGCAGAATCCATAATGCATATCAATAATCTTACTGCTCTAGGAACATTGTATTTGATGAGTGTGAAGTGTAGCTAGTAGACAAATTTCCTACAAATAATGTCTCAATTTCTCATGTCTGTATGTGCATATATTAATTACTGATCATTAACATGCTAATTAACCTCTTAGAAATCATAAAAAATCAGTATTCTTCAATATTTATGTCACATCTAGCTACTTCTGTTACCAAAGACAGCAATTGTAGAATCTCAGTGTGGGTCTGGCTTTAAGGATTAGGTCAAGGCATTTTCTTCCTTCCTCTATATTGTATCTTTCAGAGCTTGTAATGTGCCAGACTTGTGAGAAGCTCTCTCTTCTTCTGATGCACCTGATCATACACTCTATGTAATGGGGCATGGACAGTCCCACTAAAATCTGTATGGCTTTCTATCAAAGTAAAGAATTAAGAGCTAAGTTCCTAAGTACTTTTCTAAACTATTAAATGTGAATTGTTTGCAGGCTGTTGATGTAGGGTAAAGGCAATTATTAGAAACTGGGACTGGAAATATTTTTTCCCCTAAAAGCACTTCTTGTGCCATGCATTTTTGTTCAATTTATTGAAATTCTGAAAGAACCTGCAGGTCAGCCCCCTCTTACCAAGGTCCAGCAAGAAAAAGAAAGTCCACTGGGAACAGGATGATCACACAACTCCTTCCATAGCTACTGCTGCTGGAGGTGAAATGAGTAGTGTATTTTGGCAAACCCAAGTGATTCTCCTCTCTCTGCATTACATCCTGAGGAATAAAAACACTTGCAATCTGCAGACTGCCAATCTTCATTTAACACTTAGTCAGTGGGATTTGAGGTGGAAAGAATAAACACAGATGGTTAGAGTCCAGTCTTTGACCCCAGGAATGGCTGGAGATGTCGCTTGGATTTTATAGTCACCTACTGCTAACCAGCTCTAGTACATCTTTTAAAATATCAGAAGGTCTTCCATGCTGAATTGGGTATGTTTATTAAATGTATTGCCTGCTCTCCTCTCTTTCACAAGCACAGAAGTTTAGTGCCCTTTGTCAGCCTTGCACAGAAGGCACAAAGTTCATGCTCAGGTTCCATCCTTTCCGTTGATGATTTTCCCCAATATTGCATAATCCTACCCAAGTTGCTCAAAACAGATTTAAAGCATGCCCCTTGTTCAGAGAACTTCCAGTATAAATATAACAGATAAAAAATACTAAGACAGGGAAAGAATGCCAGAGCAAGACAGAAAGCATGAGGGACTGTAGATAAAATGGGCTGTTTGTTGGAGGTGGCAAAGGAGGAGGTAATCAGACATTGCATCCTTGGATAACAGAATGTGCCATGTGGCTGTGAACCCTGGGGTTTTGGCTTGGCCACTGTAGAGATAAGGCCAGCTGCAAAGCTTGGATCCTGATCAAATGTTTGCAATTCAAACACCCTGAGAGTTGGGGTTATTTGGCGTGGGCCCATGTCTAGTTTATATTAATGTTTATTGCCCCTTGGCCATTTGGAAACTAACTTTCATAATTCACACCTTGGCAGTGCATGTTTGGCTGTCCTGATGGCAGGCTACGAATCCAACTCTGCTATCTAGCAGCACTCCTTTCAGCTGTATGGGACTGCCTTGCATGTGGCTTGCATATTGCGAATGACAAGGGCAGAATGACAACTTCACGGCTCACTGTTAGAAGCTCAGCCAAAAAAGCACAAAAGGCATGTCTCCTGCTAGGGCTTTCATCTTCACATCCACTCAACACTGTTTACAGCAATTCCTTGGGTGAGAAGATCAGCGCTCTCTTTGCTTGCCATCCTTTCCAGAAGTCTCACTTGGCACTCTGTCACCCACAGCTGCTTGACTGGTTCCTTGGTCACATGACTTAGACATTTAAGAAGGCTCAAAATTGATCTCTCACCTCTTACAAATGGCTTAGACTTATCCTGTGATCTTGAAACCTTTGCTTTAATGGTACTTAAAGATTTACATCTTCTTCATGCTAGCCAAATAACAAGACCAAGGGAGAACATTCTGGACTCAAGCTCCTTGGAGCAGTAGGAGAAGCCATTCTTCATGATGAATAAACATATTTCTATAACTCCAAAAGGTGAAGAATTCAGTCCAAGACCCTCCTGTTTCATTTTATTTCTCTGATAAAAATTATATTTTATTAACCAGACTTTTACATTTAAGTCTGCTCCATCCTTTCAAACTCAGAAAAAAATCAGCAAAAGAGATACTTTGCAGTCTGTTTCTAGGATCATGTTGGATACTTAACAAGTTCATCTTCCACGAGCAGCCATTTCATGTATCAGACCATAATGACTGCCCTGGTTCAGTCTACAGCAAACTTTTGCACTCTGTTAGATCCTATTACTCAGAGTAGGAAAGCCAAAGTAAATGGAATTTTCTTCTGCTCACTGCTTTTCCTCTGTTCTTAGTATTTCTCTGACTTTCCTTCCACTACTTCTGTCTTGCTACTGATGGGAGTCTTCACAGGTGATCGAGGGAGGTAGTAACGCTGAAAAATACTGTCTTCTCCAGTGCTACTGGAAGTCAGCTCTGGAGATTTCTTGTCTTCTAAAGAATGAAATGTGCTAGCACTACTACTTCCTTTAGTAGTTTCCCTGTTTATATTACATAATAGGGCCAGCTTGGCCTAGTTCTGGCCTCATGTTCTGTAATAACTAGCACGACTACTGAAAGTACGCATTATGTGAAATACCCACCATCCGAATTGCCCTGTTTTCAACATTATCACTCAATAAAAATAAAAATAAAAATATCTACAATCCCACAACCTCAGTTTGGACAATTCCATGTTATGATGAATGATTTTTCTTGTTAATACTAACTCAAGGCAATTGCATCTCAGGCTCCAGCTGACTTGACCTGAATAACCTTTCGAATGCCCTGTTGACTTCTTTTGTCAGGAGAGAACACTTCCTCCAACTGGGAGCCCTGTAGGATTTCTAGCGTCTCTGCAGTTTTCATTGTAGAAAAGAGGCTGCGGTGGCTCAGTTTTCATCTTTCTCATTCCCTATGGGTCCCCTGTCTTCTCTGAGCTTGGCTGGCACAAAGTGCTGACAAATCAGACTCAAGGAAGTGCTAAAGCTTCACACCCAGTCATCAGTGTAGAAATGACCAAACAAGGTGAAAAACAATTTTCCACTCATGGAATTAAACCTCAATCATAAATTCCTGACTGAAATACATATACTTTTTTTTTTTTTTTTTTAATGAAATCACTATCTCAAGGCAGCCCAGAATGTTTTCTTTTTTTTCACTGTGGCCACCAACTCACCAGGCCTGCAGCTGTACCATGGCCTTGCCTGGAGCAGCTGAGGGCAGCTGAGGGAAATGTTGGTAGGAAGCATTTTCCCACTCATATTACTCTGGCTTTTGCCTGGCCAGTGGCCAGAACAAGCTCTGGCACAGCTTATAGCAGTCTTAAAATACTGAAGGTTGCGAATTGTGTAGCTAACTGGTGGGGTAGCAAAGGTCTGCCAATGCTCTGTGCAGCACCACCAACCATCTGCACACCAGGAGCTGACCTTCGGGCGCTTGGGGTCCCTCCAGATGTCTCCCAGGACAGGGACAGGGACAGAGAGCTCAGGGTGAGCTCACTTGGCTTCACATCACCCTCTGGTGGCACTTCCTCATGCTAAAGAGACACTCGTGAGTGAGGAGACACTCACTCTTGCAGTGTTCCCATGGCACAGAGAGGTCTCAAAGTAAAGTATAAGAATATCCCAGGTGGCACCCTGGGATCAGGAGCACGAGTCTACAGGTAGGACTAATTAGAGAAAGCAATTATTTGTAAATTTGCACTTTGATATTCGCTACTCACTTCAAACTCAGCATCTCTCCACACTACCTACTACAGAACATTTTCTCCACTCCTGGAGGCAGCCCTGCAGCAGTGAGTGTCTGCAGATCAGACCCCATGTTAGGCTTGAGTTTAACCTCTAATGATAACAAATGCAATAACCTGAGTGAGGAAATATGACCAGACTATTACTCTTGTTCGTATATACATTCTTGTGGAGAGGAGCTCTGGCTCCTGCTCCAATTTGAATTTTAGTTACAGAAAAGTATTGCTATCCAGCATAGTCTTGAGAGCTACATCATGCTGTTTCCATTTAGCTGTGCTGAGCCTAGAGATAATTTGTACACCTTAAATACAAATTACATCATGTTAAAGAATTCATAGTAGTCAAAAGAAGTCTGTACAGGATAGATTTGAAAAGGTAAAATACATAATATTAATATATATTTTAGAAAATCTATGTTAAGAATCTTGTAAAACGCAGTTAATTTAATATAACAATGCAGACAATTTTAAAAGGATGCTTTCTACAATATTAATGAGAAAATTAAATTTTAATATTTAGTTCATCAAAACAATTCTTACGGTCTTGTGAAATGCACAGTCCTAAGTTTCTTCTTTACCAAGATTCTAAGCAGTAAGCACAGTTATAACTTTCCTGCTTCTGCATACACCTACTTAGTTTGCATACAAAAGGCTCTGTATTTTGCAGTGCATAGGATGATCAAGCCCCGCAGTAGAGCAGGTTTTCAGAACACTCATTAAACCCGATTAATAGTAAAATGGATTGTTGCTTTATCATCAGCCCAAACTTGTCACCTCAGAGCTTTCCAATTTGTAGTGTAACCTCATAATCTCTTTTAGTGTGTACAAAATAACAATGCATATTACTTAAGTAGTATTTCAGCGAGCTCTTTTTTAAAAAAAATATATATATTTTTAGATAACTATCTTGCATCCCTCTCTCTCTTTCTCTTTCCTTCTCTCTTAGTTTATTTCTGTCTTCACTGAGATCAGTGGCAAAACTTACGCTGGTACCGATAAGGGCCCACAGTGTGTAGACAGAAATACGACTCTGACTAGTAGAAAAATGAAAATATTCTCCCTTGAAGGAAACTTAAGAAGGAGAAAAGAGAAAATAAAAAGAAATAGGCTGATTCTATTTATTTTCTAAGAAACTATATTGTGTCACGTATTAAACTTCAAAATTGCACTGAGGTTTTATCAAATACATACCCGTATGCACACACTCCAAATACTGGAAGGTAGTTGAACTGTGAGTAATGGATATCGACCCAAGAATCCCCTTTGCCCTTGGTGATGATCTTGATTGCTGGCATATATTCATAAGCAAGCCGACTGGCTCCTTTAGTCCTCTAACACACCAGAGGTTCAGTAAGGCTGTTCTAAATCATCATTTTCTTTCTCGATTATAATGTCCAGTGCAAAAAGATCATATTCTTTTTTTTTCTTTAACAGAAAAAAATGGGCAAGTGGGAAAATGTCTTACTAATAACTGTTTCTTTACAAACTTTCTACAGTTGTTTGAGTACTGCAAAATCAATAGCTGTTGTATCAAAAGATGAGTCTGACATAGAATCTCTGTCTCCCATAGCCAGTTCTCACTGAAACATGAGTTCTCAACTAATTCTGAGTTTTTGAGGGAGTGTACCATCCTTTAATTTATAACGTAACCAGAACTGTAAGAATTGTGAGAGAGGGCAATGGTGGAATCCAGAAATGTTAGATGTATCAGTTCACACATAACTGATCTACGCAGACTTTCTCTGCAGTATTCCTCTATTCATATTACTATAGGTTTTGTCCTCTGAAAGGAAAAATTTATGTGTATTACGATTCAAAATTGTCCTGTTAATATTTCCTCCACCCACCAGTGTTTTGTATTTCTTCTCTTTTTGTAAACTAAAAGGCATTTCCTTAATCAATATGTCTACTGTGGGTGAATTATCTTTCTCAGAAACTTCTCCACCCTCTGCCCACGGCTGAGCAATGTCCACTCCTGATTACAACTCAATATAATATTGTGAGCCATTTTTAACAAGGACAGTAGATAAATGGTCTCAAATTTCCTGAGCATTCCATATTGGCACCTTTTTAATGAAATGACATCACCATCGTTGTATTTCAGAGCTTGTTCCAAATACACAATTCCCTGCTCAGGAGATTACAGAGCACCCATGTAGAGAGGACAAATCAGCTTTTAAAGCATGGGCAACAGTGGGCCTATCAGGGTAACAGAGGCAAAAAGGTGCTATGTAGACAGCTCTGTGTGAATGAGTAGAGTCTGGTGAAATCCTGTCAAGCCTAAGCCACTGTGTTATCTCATGAAGCCCCCAAAGGTACTAAGAGGCTTTGTTCTTAACCTTTCCTTCCTCAGCAGCATACATTCCTAGCAGACCCTTCTTGTGCATCATGGCACAAGCTCACTTCCAGTCAGCTCACAAAAGTCACCACTGAGGCGGGAGCTGAGAGATTGTACGAGCGCAAATCAGAGAAGCTGAACTAAAGCCCTAAGTTTGCTAAAAAGTTGGCATCGATCAGACTGTGTGGGTGGACAGTATCTCTCTTTATGCACTAGGAACATGGAGTAATGATTAGGCTTCTGTTTTCTTCACTCACTTATGCTGGCTTGTTGCTACAGAACATGTGCTAAAATACTATGGTGCTTTACCCATAGTCAGTCTCCATGTCATGCCACAGATGGCAGGTAACCTGAAATCACCCAGTGGAGGAAAAACCAGAGCCGCACTAAGACAGAGACTTAAAAGGAAAGATTCCTCTCTTTCTCTCTCATTTGATGGTGGCAGAATTATCAGAAATAGCACAGAATATTAAAGATGTGGTTGATACTATAAAGATATATGAGCATCTGTTTAGTAACAAATTCTGCAGAGGCTATCCAGAAAAGGCTTTTGTTTTAAAAAGTATCTTTAAATAGAGCTGGGCTACAGAAGGAAGTTTGACTCTACTCCCTCCCTTGAACTTTGGGCTGAGCCACAGACCTAAATCACTCACCAAATTATGGACTACAAAGCCAAGAGGTGTCTGTTTTCTAACCTTTATTTCTTGACAGTGCACGAGGTGTTATAAAACCCTCCAGGCGGAGATTTTAGTGTAGCAGAAACGTAGGTGATTAGCTTTGGACACCCAGAAATAATTTGCAAATGATCTTCCTGGAATTTTCTAAATTTTCAGCTAATTTTTCCAAAACTAGAATTTACTGTATTCCTGAAACTGTCCGGGACTGACTGTCTCTGGTATCCAGCTGTGCCCCAGATGCAGCCACTCTCAGCTGGAATGTTCAGCCATGGCAAGACTTGCCTGTCTCATTTGTCCCCGTGTATATCTCTGCCAGTGTTATTCCAGGATGCCAAATATTTAGCCACATGGTTAACTAGCAGTGTGTGGAGCTCTTGACCTTGCTAGCTTCATCCATTTTGGCTGTGAGAACTGCTGCATCTCCATTATGTCTAGGACACTGCTAACACCATGGTACGAGCCAGTGCTCCTAATTTCTCTCAGCTGGGCTTTGCTCTTTATTTCTGAATCCTGCTCACAACAACATATGCAATCATGGCCACACTGTTGACTCAGTTCTCCTCATAGCTATAGATTTCTCAGCACAACACGAAGTATCCTTCACTGTGACCATTTTTCCAAGTTGCCAAAGTGCAGAACTTACTGTGGGTAAAGTGGTTCTGAGCAGAATAAGGGAGCTGGCACTGCTTTCTGTTTAGATCATATGCAACTCAATCTACCTGCTTACAGGCAGATAATATCTTTCTCAAAAATATAAATAGTTGAATGAAAAGAACATTTTGTGGGGATGCCAATCAGAAAACCAGCTATTTGATCTCAGAAGAAATTTAAGCCTGCTTTCTGTTGAGCTTATTCTTGTGAGTGGTTGGGTCTGGCACACATGAAACACAAACCCAGCTGAAGCTCTCTCCATGTTTGGAGCATTTATAGGGGCCTTTTTCCCACGTGGCTGTTCTAGTGCCCAGTGATGTGAGATACCGCTCTGCAGTTTTACCCACAGTAAGGGCATTTACAGCATCTGTCTCCTCTACCCATTTGTCTGTTTTCATGACGTTTGTTACTTAATTGTCTGAGAGAGCTTTAGCCCTCTGTCACATTTGTCTGAAACCTGCCACTGGGCTCAAAACTTAGTAACAGACAAAGAGACATCCAGTCAAACCCTCCACTCCTACTAGTTTCATTCTCTTCAGAAACAAATTAAACACAACAGCAAATTAAACACAACACAATCAGCAAAACCGCACAGTGAGAAAGACAGCACACTTTCTATAGCAATCCCCACAGTCCTTGAGGAAACACTGGGAAAGCCACATGAAGGGTGGTACCTCCTCCCTCCCCTTCATCATGACAAGCTGAAGGGTGCCCAGGATGGGCAGGGGAGGGGGAACTGTAACACCAGCCTAGTGTAATTGGTCAGGCCTAGGCTTCAGGCAGCATCCTGCTTTAGAGAAGGGCTAAACAGCCCCAGTTCCTTCAGTCGCTCCTCATAGGGCATATTCTCCAAGCCCATCACAAGCCTTGTTGACCCTCTTAAGACCTGCTCCAGCACCTCAATGTCCTTTCTGTATTGAGGTGCCCAAGCTGAACACAGTGCTTGAGGTGGGACCTCACCAGTGCCAAGCATAGGGGCAGGTTTACTTCCCTAGTCCTGCTCACCACACCATTCCTGATACAAACCAGGATGCCATTGGCCTTCTTGGCCACCTGGGCACACTGCTGGCTTATATTCAGCTGACTGTCTATCAATATACCAATGCAAGGGGAAACACCCATGTTTTCCCTTGCACCAAAGTCCACAAAGAAAAGACTTCTTCTAGACCAGGTTTTCCTTCAGCAGCCTCTTTCCTCCCCTGCTTCATCCACAGCTCTGTGCTGAGCAGGAGAAGACATGGGGATGATGGCTGTCATGAATACTCGTGGAGTTGAGTGAAAGTAGTTCATGCTATTTTCACATGCTACATGGGTTGTGGGGTGCTTTCCCACCTAATATTCCAAGATACTCTGTCTGTTGAGCATTCCCTCCTGCTTCTCAGATTTGACTCTGAACAGAAAAAATACTTATTAGTCTTCTCAATATGTAGCCTTCCATAGAATCATGGAATCATAAAATCATAGGTCACGGAAGTATAGAATCATAGGGCTTGGCACTCTGATGACCTTGGATCATCAAGTCCAACTCCCACGCTAAAACATGTTTGCTACATTAAGGTGAGCAGGAAAGTATCCGGGAGGGTCTTGAATTTCTCCAAAGATCATCTGCTGCCTAGACAAAACAAGGCTGAGAGTTGTGTATCCACAAAATAGTTATTTCCTACCTTAGTCTACTTGCTATGGTAGACCGAATTTTTTCAACTATGTACATTTGCTAACATTTTTTTTTCTTCTAGGTTTTAGAAAAATCCTTTCACACATATTTTACCTTTCCTTTTTTGACTTTTATCCATGCAGTACAACTGTCATCTGCAGCTTTCCTGTCACAGGAAGTGAGATCCTTGGATTAGCACAAAGGAAAATAAACCAACTCCCACCAGCTGCAGTATAAGTGTAAATTACCATGTGGATAGTTGGGAACTCAACACTTACACCAATTAAAACATTAATGAAGAATTCTAGCTGATTTTCTATATTAAAAAGGAGGCATTTCTAAGTACATGATTGCTGTATAATATGCAATTTTAAAAGACCTCTTTGTTACTCGGTGTTCTAAATCACATACTTTTAAATATTGGATTGAGTTTTACCCCTTGATCTTTCTGAGAAGCTGAACAAAAGTTAAAAGCACAGTAAAGAAAAAGTATGAGGCAGCCCAGCCTCCCTGAAGTGATGGATTGAGTGGGTGGTAGCCATTTGTCAGGGAAGTTCATCTGGTAAATTCACAAGTGACTTCATGTCAAAGGGAATAACTGCGTTTCGTCTCCATGTTAGCCAGGCAGGTCAGCATTTCAGAGATAACTGGACTGCAGTAATATTTCATAGCTCCCATAGTTTCTTACGTGGGAGGATCATTTTGAAGTGCTCACCTGCCAGAAAAAAAATCTGGCTGAATTGGAAGGGAAATGGGAGGAAAATAACAACGTAAGATTTTGTAGGCTGGTTTTGTTTCTAAGGCTTATCATATTTATGCAATGCAACCACGATAAGGAAAAGTACTTTACTGATTCTCTACATTTACTTATTTCCAGCCTGATCTAATTATAACAAGTATACAGGCTTGCCTTCTTAAGCTGCTGATCAATGTAAAATATTGATGTATTATTGATGTATGCTGAATGTGGCTACCAGCCATGCTGGGACCCCGCAGGTACAGCCATGCTCTCCATTGTCATATGCCAGGGTTTTTTGGGACACAGAAACATTTTATTTTTTCTCATTAAGTCACTGTGTTATTAACCCTCAATCACAGCATCTCGCCTTTTAGTGTTAGGGAGAAAAGTATGAAACTGCACATGTAGGGATGGCTAAGACAGCCACAGAGCATTTTGGTGCTACCTAATGACCGGGAAATAATGCTTCAGTGAAGTTGGGTTAAAGTTGAAAGCAGATTACTTACTCTTACAAAATTCAGAAAAGAATACCAACTACAAGGGTACAGATTAAAAAGAAGCAGAGAACAAAAATAAAAGGAAGTTGGATTTACACAAAGGATAAATTTAAAATATTGCTCTCTAATTCTGTATCCAGCTGACAAGCTACAGAAGTTTACCTAAACCATTTGGTGGGAAGCATGTCCTCTTGCATACCTACATCTCACACTTCACCCAGGAGCACATTCTCTCTTGACAGCATGCAATGACTTTTGTTCTGGGTTCCTTTCTTGATTTCCCAGTCTCTTCTACAGAACCAAACACTGTATCTTACATCAACATCGAAGTTGTGCTTAATATAAAGACATAAACAGACCCAATGCATGCAAAGTATGTGGTGGTTTTGCAGGGACAATGAATTTGAGGTGAACGAATCTTAGTCCTACCTGTAAGAGAAACCATGACAAAAACTTAATGAAAGCTCAGCTTCTGTCTATTAGGAATGCCTTCAAATAAATGGCACTGATGTTTGTAAAGGATCCATTTTCTGCACAGAGAAAGCAAAGTATCTCCTGCTAAGAAATGCAGAAATACAGTCTTTTGGTCACAAGATTTACAAGAACTATTTGCAAAACCTGTTTTGAAGTGTGTCCATGATAATCTAAAGCCAAGCTTTGGCATACAGTAAAGAAGTGAGATCAAGCCAAGGGAAAAAAAAAATTAAAACAGAAATTTAAAAAATCAGTATATATGGGGGAGTAACTAAGATAGCAACAGTTACAGTGGCAGAATTAACAATAAAATTGAAGCACAATCTGTGAATTATATATATATATCATAAAATACTTCAATTATATGGCCTTGAAAATGCAGGACTGGATTTTCAGCACTCTACTTAAAGACAGTTTCACTCACAATGATCTCATGCAAGCTGAGGATATGTCCCTGTTGGCGATGAGAAACAAAGGGTTAACATAGAGAAATATAGCTTTCAGCATAAAAAGGTGACAATTCTTGATGATAGTTCATTGGTATAGAGTAAACAAATGCTTTAATGAGCCACAACAAGCAAAAAAGTGAGGGTTTTTTGTTGTTGTTGTTGTTTTGGTTTTTTGGTTTTGTTTTGTTGTTGTTGTTTTGGAAAAGCTATATTTAGGTTTGGGTTTTTTTTCATAAATGTATCATGTTCCTATAACACAATTGAGGAAATCTATTTTATATTAACATTAAATGGACTAATTATTTAAAGAATACAAAAGGAACAGAAGATGTCATTTTGCCTGTCTTCTTTTGTCTGTTAATCAAGTGAAAAATAAGTGCTTCTTGCACATTTTTGAAACCTCAAACTCCAACACTGCAATGGGGAAAGAAGCTATTTAACAAATGAAAACCATATTAAAAATAAATGTTTTACACAATTGTCTTAAAGGTCTTTTCCTTATTAAGAAAAAACAAACAAATAAACAAAAAACCAAACTGTGCTATTTAGTTAACATTGTTAGACATAAATAAATTTCCATCTTTCTCCTAGCAAATACAACCTTAAACACAACCAGTGCAGAGCTTTTGTCCGTGCTGTGGGTTCAACTTCCAGTGCTGAAGACCATATTGTATGAGTAACTCTTACTGACAAATGTGTGCAAGTCACAAAGTTGGTCACAGGCAATGCTGAATTAGCACCTTTTAGGAATATGTTCTCAACTGTTGGTTCGTCACACTGAAAATACCCACACTGATTTATTTTATGCTATAACATTAGGACAATTTGGGTGGTATTATTGGAATATTTATTTATTTTGGATGTTTCTCATGCACATCTACATTCCTTAGGAGTTAATGTTTTTTAAACACGGGACAAATTAAATCAAACATAACAAACAGCTCAAATAAACTGGCATAAGAGGCCTGCAGACCTACTTCAAAGTTTTTTCCCCAGCTGTTTCCTCTGGGATACAAAGAAAAAAAACAAATACATAAACAAAAACCTCAAATCAAACAAAAACCCACCAACAAACCAGACCCACAAATAACCTCCCTAGCTGCTGCATACATGGCTTGAAAGAGGTGCTGCCGCACATATATACACAAGCAGTCAATAAAATCTCTCCCTGGGGAAAGCATGGAGCAGCTGGAATCCCTTTTTTTTTTTTTTTTTTTTTCTCCTGTGTGCCCTGATCAGCCACAGAACGATGCGGAAGAGTGCTAAGCTGACAACTGAATCTCAGTCCCAAGGAGTACCCACACAACTTTCAGTAACAGGAATTACTCACTTCAGTGCCCTTGTTGAGGAAATTCATGTCCTTTTTATAGCAAGACCCAGCATTTAGTTGCACACCATCCTTGAAGACTCAGTGATGTGCTTCATATGCCTTCGGTATGATGGTATATGTGATTGACTTGAAAGGAGAAAATGTTCCTAAAACAAAGAATAACCTCCACTTCTCCCTCCTTTCTCTCCACTTCATTCTGTGCTCCCATGACACACAAATCCCCTGCACACCTGAACTTCATTCAAATACTGCTGTTGTTAAAAGCCAACAAGCAGTGATTAATAAGGGAGTTGTGTTAACTCTAATTCTTATCAGAGTCGCTCTGTCAAAGTAGTCATTTGGTGACGATACTGAAATGTAGGCATTTGGTTAAGTAGCCATTTCACTTAGCCCTTTAACTGTGAATAAAACTTACGGATATCAGATCAAAATGAGATCGAAACAAAATGACAATATGATAGCAATTCCAGACAGATGCACGAGCAGACTTTTGGAAAAGAGACAATTACATGAATGACAAAAGAATTAATCTTATATGATTAGGCTAATTGTTGAATATAGCTAGATCTAAAATCTACATAGATTGTTCCAAAAGTATTGCCTCATTTATTTCTATGGAAACTAGAACAGATAAAAGAGCATGATAACATAACTCAATAGACTACATTCTCAGCTACAAAACACTATTCTTCAGCATAGTCACATCATGAGCTATGCATTTTCACCAGCCATGAAGAAGAGCCTGCATACTGCGCTCATAAACATCTGTGCTAGAGGAGGCACACCATAGTTGCTGTCACCACTGCTGAAACGCACTACCGATTGTCTCACTGGGCTCACATCCACTGTTTGGTTTCCATAAACATTCAGCAAGCATCAACAAATGTCAATTGGTGCCATTTCTTCCACATAGAAGAATTCAGTGACAACCCTTTGCTTCATACATGCACTTCCATGTCCAATGCCATTTTGTTAAACTACCTCTCTGCTCCATCTGTCACGTGGCAACAAAATGTAATGGAATATTGGTGGGAAGGTTCAGCCTCTACTCTTGTACTGCCAACATCTGCCTCTTACATCACAGAATCATAGAAACATAGGATGGCCTGGGTTGAAAAGGACCACAATGACCATCTTGTTTCAATGCCCCTGCTATGGGCAGGTTCGCCAACCACTAGACCAGGCTGCCCAGAGCCACATCCAGCCTGGCCTTGAATGCCTCCAGGGATGGGGCATCCACAACCTCCTTGGGCAACCCGTTCCAATGTGTCACCACCCTCTGTGTGAAAAAATTCCTCCTAATATCTAACCTAAACCTCCCTGTCTCAGTTTAAGACCATTCCCCCTTGTCCTATCACTATCCACCCTCATGGACCAACATAATAAAATAGGAGGCATTACCTTCCGAGCAGTCATCATATCTTTATATTAGCTACATCCTCTAACGCCTTCTTTTTCAGCACAGGTTGAACATCTACTTTTGAGGGACTGAGGTGTAGAGAACCTACAGTAAATTCTCTCCAGCCCATTATTTCACAGATGCTGATCTAACCAAGATTTTTTTCATTCCCGCCACAGGTTTTTTAGAAGGGTTTAAGTTTACTCAAAAGGGGGTTACTATCACTTTCCTTTTTGAGACCATAACAGGAGTTCATTTTGCAGCCCACAAAAGTGCATGTTTGGGGGGGGAGGAGAAGGGAGTGTCTTCAGCTCTCACTATCACAGCAAGACTTAGAAAAATACATCTTAAATGTATATTTTTTTTCTGCCTTACTTCTTTCATTTCCCTGACTGAGTAACCATTAGTAACCACTGAATCTCCAGGATACTGACCGCAGGTATATAACAGGGCAAAATCTTGATTAAATGTGACTCATTTAGTGGGACTGCAGCCAAGAAAAGAGTTACCAGCAGTCCTTGTTATCACACCTTCTGTACCGGAGGCACATTTTTCCTTTAATACACAAAGAAAATATTTATCTCATAGAAAATATATTCTAATTTTGAAGATAACTTTTTCAGATTGTCAAACAAGTAAAAGCAGAGGAGGACAAACTGAGCCTTGCTAGGAAAATAGCCAACTGTAGGACAACATGGTTTGGTTTTTTTTTCATTTAGCATGTATTAAATAAACATTATTATATTAGTAAACTGAAGGGCAAGCAGGGATTTTTCAGCTTGCATATTTTTCCTTTTCTTATCTTTTTTTTCATAAATGTATATGTACATATGTTTTTTCTCTTAACAAAGGACAACAAATTTTCCATATACAACTGAAAATATACTCCTTCTGAATATGCACTAGGGAAGCATTATGAATACACTAGTTCTGTTTCAGCTCAAGAAGATTACTTGTGTGTAAAATTATTCTTATATATAAATTTCTCTTGAATCAGTCCACACTACTTTAGTTAAAAATCTTAAAATCAGAAAAGAAAAAGCTACTCAACCATAAACACTGGAAATATTTTATGAATCCAGAATTTTGTGTACTCAAAAGCACAAGGTGGGATTTTTTTGTTTGTTTGGTTAGGTTATTTATAGTATTTTCCTTTATTCTTCACTGTGTTCTCTAATCTTAGCCTTACTTCTGCCTACATATTTTGGTGGAAGTATGTCACCATGTGTCCAGTGGAACCTGGTGGAGAAAAAATATCAGAGCTCTTGTTTGTGAAAATCAAGTAATTATTGATAAAGGAGAAAAAGAAGAAGAATCAGAAACATTAATGGAAATGTTGGCTGATAAAAAGAAGGATAACATATTTGTAACTACTTTGTTTGTAATGAAACATCTACTGTTAATTTTACATGTGAAATAACATATAGTGTGTATATAATTCCTTCTGAACAATTAAAGCAAGCTCAAAGATTACAAATTAAGTTCCATAAATCTCTTCAAATAAAGCCTATATATACAAGAATTATTATTCCACTCCAACAGATGGCAAAACTGAGTAATCAAGATTAAGATCTGAAACAAGGAAGGGACATGGGTATATTCCAACAGCAACTGAAAATCAGGGTCCTGAACACTCTTACTCAGCTGCTATCTAATGCTGTGAATCCCTAACCTGGATTTCTGGCTTAAATGTGCTGAAGGTTCCTCAAGCATCCTCTTTGAGCATGCTGCTGTTGCCACAGTTTGTTCCTCTGGTTCAATCCCCAGCAGAGACTCACAGTTAAACCCTTCTGCCTCCATGTCACCTGACAAATTTTCTATGGCGGAAAAGAGCA
Organism: Pavo muticus; assembly: GCA_016647715.1. Lineage (NCBI taxonomy): Eukaryota > Metazoa > Chordata > Aves > Galliformes > Phasianidae > Pavo > Pavo muticus. The sequence continues at coordinate 153,005 of JACDJE010000194.1, read as the reverse complement.
TCCATGGTGGACCTACCACCAAAACAGTCAAAATTGCACGGCCTTTCTGCCTTTTTCTGACACACTGACCGTTGATGTCTAGAGAGTTCACAGAAGGAGCTATGGATGTATCTCCCTCCATGGCCTGAAAAAGCCAGAGCCCCAGCACCATCTCCCTGCAAGAGTACCACAATTAATCTTAAGGAAGTTCATTTTGGTGGGACACCGCACTCTTACCAAAGCCAGTCTGCTCAGTATTGAGTATCTTAAGATTCATTAAATTAAAGAGGAAGGAGGGGAGGAGCACAGTAGTGTCCAGCTTCAGGTTCTGAGCATCCCCTTCGACTCCATAAAACATTCATGTGTAGCCTACCATACTCAAACTGGTGGTTTGAGCACTTTCCTGGGGAACCAGTGCATGCCTGCTGGCAGATGGCTCTTTGCCGATCTGCGTCAATCCTGGACTACAGGGCTATTACACATGAAGAGATGCTGTCTCTGATCTTATACTATCTGTAATCTTCACATAAACACAAGGGCTTCCCTTCAGCTCTTCAGTACAAGCTGCCTGCTTTCAGGTTTCAGGATATGAAACTGAATGGATGGAAAGTATCTCCATAAAGTACAGAATAAACCACTTATTTTCCCCCCATAATGTTGGTATTTCAGACTTTCCATTCACATACCTTATTAGCATGCTCTAGGCAGTTTTCCATGTCAGGGCCACATACTGCAGCCTTTTGCTAGGCTTGGGCCCCAGAGGCGTAACACTTTTAGTTCAAGTTGGTTGTATAAATCAAAACATCTGACTCTTAATGTGTGTGTCATTCAGCTTTGTACTAGAGTAATGTTCTAGTACTTTGTATTAGTACTTTGTACTAGTACTGTACTAGAGTTTCTTTACTTGATGTGTAGATAATGCTCTTTATCTGTTTATATTCTGTTTTTGTGGCTTATCCTAAGATCTTTTAATAGAATTTCCGGGAACAGTGGTTTATGTGTCAATGTGCAGCTTTGCAATAATAGCTGTCATATTTACTCCCAGTTCAACAGTCTTCATATTTTGGCAGAGTATCTGTTGCTGCTATGTGGAGTTCATCTTGGCTAGAGGCAGACTTGTCATTCTTGCCTGCACCGGTTGCATTCTAGGGACCTCTGCAATCAATTAAAAAATGGTGTAACTCACTACCTTTTGGGATCTGTATTTCTTTTTCTGGCTACCACCCTTTTAAGTGGTGGTTGTCCAAAGATATGTAGGTTGCAGTGTTGTTCTTGGTTTGTTCCAAGCATAAGCTTTTCATCCTTCTGTACATTTAAACAACTGCCGATGGTTTTTGTTTGTAATATTTTTGTGTACTAAATGAGGCCTGCTGCCACAAAAAAACCTGTAGATTTCACTCTGTAGGATGTCCTGAATGACTTCCTTCTGCGCTAATATTCATAAACAGCACCTTCTAGCAGCTTTGTTCAGCTTCATTCTGGGTTTTCCAGTAGTCCTCTGAATTTTCCTCACAGCTCCCATTAGAACCCAGTCCCTTGAAATTGCAAGACTCTGCTCACTCTGAGCCAATCTCACACATATGCTTCATTTTTACATGGAATTAAGGGTTCCTCACATTTCAGTACTACAACTTCACAGTCAGCCTCCACTCTGCCTAATAAAAAGCTATTAACTGCAGCAAGCTTTTTGTAACCATCCACTATCAAAAATATGGCTACCTTCTGAAGGTCTTACTTTCTATTGGCACTGCTTGCTTACAAACACACAGCAAAGTGCCTGCTGAAATTCCTCCTGTTGTCTTCCACATTTCCATAGAGTTTTGGCTCAGGCAGAGATTTTAAGTTCTCCATTCCTCCACTCAGGCTATTTTTGTTCTTGGTGCCGTGTGGTGCTCTGTAGCCACTTGGAGACAAGGTGTTTAACAATGCTCTACTCCATTAAGTGTCTCTACTGCAGCTGCCTCTGTATTTCAAAAAAAATGAGTCTTTTAAAGATACAACTCCTCACCTTTAACTGATTGCACACTATATTCGTGTAGATTTGTTCATTTTATGATGGAGAGGTTTTTCAGAGTAATCTTATTTCAGGCTGTATTTGTGTGGGACTGTTCACCATGACAATTTATTACTTTTGCTGTGCGATTTAACATACTACTGCAACTGTCCCATAGCTACTGCTTCAAAACATGTAAGTTTTCTTTTGGGGGGTAAGAATATGCAAAAAAATTCAGATTTTACAAGACGGTTTGCAATACCAGCATACTTCTTTGCAAACAAGCTCCTGTGAACATACTAGAAAATGCAATTAAAGATGTTGGAACTGTAGCTGAAACAAATCAAAGTTATTCAAATGAATGGTTACAATCTACTTTTTTTGAAACATATTTTTGCAGCACACATTAGCTTGCAGCTCTTACGCTGCTTTGGGCAAACTGGAATTAAAAATATGGACGTTTTCAACTGCTAAGATGAAAGAGCAATCCCAATAGAATATGAATCACACATACTTCAGGAACTATAAGAGCAAATAGAAGGAGGCATCCTTAACTGGTATGACTGCTACAACTCCATTGAATTTCCACAGCTTATTCAGAAAGTAGTGACCAAGGCAAGGGAAAATTATCATCTATTTGAAAAGTCAAGGCAGTAACCAAGGTAATATGAAATCAGTGACTCCACAAATCTGCCTGTAGTGATAAACACGGTTTTAATGCAACTTTACAACTCCTTCCAGCAGCTGAGCTGCACTGAGTGACTCACATGACCTGTTTACTAAGAACTAAATCTTCAGGTTATGAAATGCTGAGCAATTTGATGGGACACATTCTTTTGAAAGAGATTGATTGATGAAATTATATGTGCGTATAGCCAGTACACAAGTGAACATTACATTGCATCCTATCCAACAGTGGCTCTGAAACTGAATATATGTATGAAAATCACAGAAGTTGTCTGGAGGTTTTCTTAGCAGGTAAAGACTATGGTTGCTCGAACAGTAGCAAATGATTTCCCACACATACATACTGCTAGGTAGGACTCTTTAACTTTGATAAGACAGCTACAGATGCACTTGAAAAGGTCTTGTGGGAATAGATAGAAAGGGAACTCTGCATGCACATATATTTACCAAGAAGAAAAGTTTCTCGTGCAAGCTGGCAGTTACAAATGTAGTCTGTGACTCATAATTACTTTATAGGGTTTCTTTTTTATACATCTCCTCCTGCAATATTCCTTAATTCCCACTTTTTATAAACTAATTTATTATTACTAATTTATGTTCTTGTGTTATACACTGAGCCCAGTCCAATTTCCCTGAACAGCAAAAGTCATATGTTGAAAAGAACCTTCACAATACATGTTACCCATGCTTGAAGGCACAAATATAAGGAATAAAAGGGACTAAATTGACTTGAAGGGGAAAGTAAAAACTGCGTACTGAAAATAAATACTGCATTTACTTTGCTCTGGGAACAAGCTGGAGGAAAATGAATATCAATCTTGTACACAACAGATGTAAAAATCTGGAAAACTGGATGATAGTGCAGCCCACTACATCCTGAGCTGGAATTGGAGCTCCCAGTTCTGTCCTGAAAGTAAGCATATTTGACTGCTCACATTGATCAAACTGGAAAAACTATTGGAGAAAACATTGTCCTAGTGGTGAGATCAGAATGTAGTCTCCGTAACAAGAGCATGTTGTTCATATATGCTGGTAGCAAAATCTGAAGGTGAGGTTAAGTTTGGCTGGTCTTTTGCCAGAACATTCCTCAGGCAAGCAGTAGGATATGTACAGCCTTGATGACCTGTAAAATATTTGGGGATTATTGGTTTTTTAGTAAGATGTATGTTCAGCGGAAAGGCCCTTAGTAAGTTAAATTCAGCCACCATGGGGTCTGAGAGGCATCAAAGAGCCTCCCTAATATATGCTGATGTGCTGCTGTGGTGGACAAGACCACCTCCTCTCAAGGGGTCAATCTTAGAATATTTGCTACAAAGCAGATTTTTTGGATGGTGAAAAGTCTTTCAAAGTCTCCTTTCCCACAGATTTTAAACGTAATTGATTTGGGATGAAACTTAGTGAATTTTTTATTCAGTTTTTGAGAAATTAAAAAATGATTATGAAAATCAACATCCTCTCTCACTATTAAATCACATGGTAACCTTTGACCAAAGCTAATGTTCCTGTGTTGATATCAGGTAGGCTGAAAATTGTTGAGAGAAATTGTGAATATAAATCAAATTAAAATTCTAGGCCAAACACCTTCATTTTTCATGAAATGGAGATTAAAAAACTCTGGGCAAATACTGTCTATCGGCTTAAAGATGTCACCCAGAGTAAAAAATACATCCATTTGTCCCCCTGCAAGAATCTTATAAAGAATGATGATTTTATAACCAAAGACACGTTGCCCTAAACAGAAATGGGTCAGCTACTCTGCTGCAAATTGGAGAGTTCCAACAGAGATCTCAGAATTTCCCCTGATAGATGTTAAAGCCAGCTCAAAAGAGTCTCTACCAAAGATTTGGGAGATGTGCACGCTGAGGGATGGAAAATACAGAATAATTAGAAGTCATTTCCAAATACTGAGACCCAGGGTCATCTGTGTGTTAGTCTTCAATACCACAGAAAATGGGTTTGGGTTATCTTAATGCCGGTACATTTAGCCCACTTGGCTTTCTGAACATACTGCTGTGGTGGTTGAGCAGAATACTAGACTTGTAAAAAAAAAAAAAAAAAAGTTAAACGGATTCACCCCAAGTATCTAATTTTTCAAAGGTTACTGTAAATCCATTAGGCTTGTATTGATAATCACTTGCAGATGATGCAAATGGAAAATAAAGGCAGGCAGTTATAGAAAAGACTTGCATTAAAAGGACTGAGAATAAACATTGCATCAGACATCTTAGATGTGTTCTGGAAAAATCATGCAGAACAATAGATTAATGACTTAAAATGAGCTTAATTAATTATTAGGCAGTAGGCTTCAGGAAGGCTCCTATCTCTGAACGGAATATAAATCATAAGAAAACTAGATGCAGGGCCAGCATCATACTGAGAAAGAAAACAGGAATTCATTTATACACAGACAAGAATTGAAAAGGCATTGCTCAGTAGCATCATTTACTTCAGTGGGAAAAGCAACATAGAGTTAAAGGTGCATGAAAAATGAAGCTTAGCAATAAAAATGGCAGTAACTTAAGGCTGAAATATTTGCAGAATCTCCCTTGCAGGCTATGGTCTCTGTTTCCACAGCTCACATAACAACAGAGAGATGGAAACAAGCACAAATAGAAGAAAATAAAGCTGTGGCAAGAATCATGAAACAAGTTCTTCTTGGCTGACGCGAAGGCCAGACTATTGGGTCAGACAGCTTGCACTGAAACTGTCACTATGTCATCGATCCTCAGCAGCGCCAGGCTTTGCTGCTAATTGTGGCTATGAAGACATACCTTGCATGGCTGGTTAAGCTGCATACTGTCAGGAGGTGTCCTTAGACTCTGTGGGTCACCTGTCTACCATACAACTGGTGAGTCTGTCAGTGGTTTCAAAGTAATTTTTTTCAGGAAAAAAGTGTCAATGAGATAAAAGTGTCTCTATTCAAAGCCTGTGAAACCAACCCAAGATTGTCTATCTGGAGAAATGGCTATGCACAACTACGACCAACTCAGGGAAGCAGAATTTCTTTCCTTCTTTAAACAGTTAGACCAGCACAGGAGAAATCAACTCTGAATGCACCATTAACATCCATCTTTCACCACTGACTTCCCATTCCTGAGCAAGATAACAGAGCTAAATCCTTAATTTCATAGTAAGGTAAAGCTAGAATGATATATATTCCCTTTCATTTCTCATAGGCTTTGTCTGTGCTTAAAGGATTGGCCAGCATATGTGTGGGTATGTCTCCATGCTATTTTCCAGGCAGAAGCGAACTCCAGCTGCCTATGCTTCTCTTTGGACAGATGTGAGACAGCTCCGAAACAGCAGCCATGTTGCTGTGGTCGGTGCAGAGCCCAGGCTATTACACTCCAAAGCACATTTATTCCCAGGCTAACTGCAGCTACGTGCTTTCTTCTTTAGAGCAGGCTCACATCGTGTCACTTGCAGGACAGACAGAAAGAAATAATGATTTCCTGTGAAAAAACAGTATTGGCTGGCTGCACGAAAAAGAAAAAAACACATCCTTATAAAGATGGAAATCTTACTACAGACAGTCAACAGGGAAAGAAAGTCCTATTGCTAATGTAGGTTATTCTGTTTTGTGTTTAAGTTTGCCTCCCGGCAGCATTACAGCAAGCAAGCCTTGGCTTCAGGGGACTTACCCTCAGGGATGGCTGTAGGCAAGCAAGATCAGCACAGCTGCAATAGGCCCCATGCTCAGTAGGACCCTGGGCTACACACCCTTTCATGCGAGCCCAAGCTTTGGAGGGCTCTGAATTTAGCAAACACTACAAGCCCTGCCCTGATACACATCCCCTTGTTAATTATGGTAAGCACACCTCACATGAGGTAAATGCGCTGACAGACACCTATTATATCTGTTTAAATGTACTCTAAAAGGCAAATCACATTTATGTCTGTCCACAAGTCCCAGCTTAGGCAGAACAAAGTGAATAAATAATACATAGCATTCAGGGTTAGAGCACAGCTGCTGGGACTTCCCAGGTCTTGTCTGCTGGCTCTTCCTACAGAGCCAGCCAACCCAGCTGATTGTAGCGCATGTACTGTGGACATGTTTTATGAATGATGTTTTGTTTGCTTCTCCATCATCAAATCTTGGCAGACTACAATTACCTGCCAGACACAAAGTCCTTTGACTATTGTGAAAGGCTCCAGGAAATAATGTTCAGTGCAGTTCAAACAAAGGCTTTCCACATTGGCCTCTTCTGCCCTTTCTTTAGGTGGCTGTTTACCTACTTATCTACCTACCACCCACCTACCTTTGCCTCTCCTTCCAGTGCAATTTTTCTTCACAAGATATCTCTGATAGTGGAAATAATGAAAATGAAGAGTTTCTGAGCTACAGAAGCGATTTTGTGTGTTCACACATATTAATGTAATAATTTCAGTTTTGATGCTTGGCTTTTGACCTTTATCTAGGAAACTAAATGCCAAAAGGGTGGCAGCTAAAGAGGCAAGGACCTAGATAGATAGAGGTCAGAATAATTGTTCTTGTCACATGGGATGGCTGAAACCATGCCTGCTTAAAAATGCAAATTTAAACATAGTGCACAGTCCGTATTGCACACAGCAAGAAACTACAAAACATGGAGGAAACCAAGAGAGGTGCTGCTTCATAGCAGCACAAAGCATCGCAAGGGCTAGTGGGGCACGTAGGGTATGAGGCCAACAAGCTGCCTGTAAGCTGCACTCACTATCGGCACTGGGAATGATTTCCTATTCAAAGTACTCCACAACCAATAACAAAGAGAAATGTGTTTATGCTTGCATGTAAAATAGAACTACTGTGGGGAGAATTGTGTTTGCCTGCATGCAAAACACAGCTAACACAGGGTGGGGGTCGTATTTCCCATTCACGAAGGAAAATAAAATGCTTTTTCATCAAAATCAAAATGCTCTGCAATAATATTTTCCAGTGAACTATAATCTGTGTACTCTCTCGTGTCCAGAGCAGAATTTCTGCCAAAAGAAGAGAGGAAGGGCCCCCCTATAGGAGCTTCTACCATCAGAGCGCACAGCACAGTCCCTCCAGCCCAGGATCCCTGAGACTGGGAAGATTCTTCAAGTACATACCTACTAGGAATGAACTGCCTTCTTCCTGAAAAATATATGCTGTACTGTGTACTGAGAAAGGACAAAGAAGACAAAGCTTAAGTTTTGCAGGATGGAAAAACTGTTTCCAAGCCAGCTCAAGTCCAGGCTTGCACAATTCCACCTCCCAGGAGTAAGTTCATCCATTTGCGGGGGCTGCTTGATGATAGCTCTAACTCTGGACAGATATTTGAAAGCAACAACATTGCATCAACTTCTGTTGCTTGCTCTTTCCCTCCAAATATTTAGCAGTCAGGAGGAGAGATTAGACCTTCCACGACTAACCTAATCCTACCTTTGGCTTTATCTGAGCATGTTGCCTCAATACAATAATTTTCTCTCCCTAATTGACTCAATAGGAGTATGCATGTTTCCAGTGGTGGGGAAATTTCTCCTCTCTGCCTATAAACCCTGGTCACAGAAACCACTGGAGGCTTGTCCTGCATATAAAAATGAAGACTCCAAACTTCAGTTATAATTAACTCCAAATATCAGTTATTAGTAACTCCAGCTTTTGATTAAGGAGCATAAATATATGTATTTTTGTATTCCTTTCATGCTGCTGCCTGATATGTAAGATCAAAATAATTGCCGTAAATATATTTGTATTGTTTTAGTTCTACAGTATGGTAGTTTTGCCAACTGGATAGCTTAAATCTCAAACTTCATATAAGATATATTATGTCAAGTTCACCATCTGCAAAGTTACAGTAAAATATTTTTAGTATAATAATGAGGGCAGGCTGGAGATCCTGGTCTAATCCATTTAGTCTCCACTCTAATTCAGAGAATCAAAAAATGGTCATATGCATCTTTGTGATTCCCTGATCTTTGCTCATTACACAGCAGGCTGAACCCAATTTTTGACTTAAAGGAATTTCAAGACTTTTACTGTACAACTGACTGCAAAGAAACCATTCCGGCACCTCAGGAGGGAGTGTAGTAGAACAGCAACTCAGATACTGTCTCTTTTCTGTACGTGCACACAAGGAATTCTGAAAGAGAGGGTTTAAAGCAGCTTCAAGGTTATTTTGGGGTTTTAAAGAGGGTTTAAAGCAGCTGTCTTGCATGTAATTCCTGCTCTTAATATGCATGCTGCTGTTGTCCTTTTTCTGTGTGTGTGGTGATTTCCAAAGGACTAACAGTGATGAGACGTGTTTCTAGACAGCCCTTGGTTTTGTAGCCTCTGTAGCCTGGAAACATCTTGACAAAGCATGGTCTTATCTCAGCCTGCCAGGCGGCCCCTGATCTTGCGTCAGCACAGAGCTGAGGTGCAGCAGCCACCATACATCCTGCAAATGCCACCAGCTGCCACCAGCCAACTTCATTCTTCACACAGCAAGCACAGTAGAGCTGGAATGTATAACCCAGGCCATAGACAGCCCCACACTAGTTCTACTGCTCACTGCAGGCAGGTGATATCCAAAAAGGGTTACTATGCTTTAAGCACATGAATTGCCATTCCTGCTGGAGCCGGGGCCTGAGGGATGCAAGGATGCTTTGAACAATATGAAGGAGTTGCTCATACTCAGCTTGATGAAGAACGACTTTCTCACATCAAGTGGACAGCCAATTCCTGAGTATGGGATAAGTGACTAAAAGCAGTCAAAAAAAGATCCAATTAAGGGTTACATTTTTCTGACTACCAAAAGTAATGCACAATAGTCACTTTCTGAAATACAATGACATTTGAAACAAAGCACAACAGAGTGATAGCACTGTATTTATCATTGTCTGTGAGATCCACTTGCCACACCAAGTATGGCCCTGGATGCAGTGCTACCCCTTTCCCTCAGCTTGAAATCCCTCTTTAAATGCAGCCGGGGAGCAGCAGGGGGTCCCTCTATTTGCTTGGCAGGTGAGGGTGGGCGGTTCTAAAAAAAAAAAAAAAGGAAAAAGCCTCAAGTTAACAGCTTTCAGTAAATCAATGTTAGAGCGTGGGACAGCATTTCATGCTGAGCACCAGCAGCCCTGGTAGGCAAGGCAGGGAGGCCAGGTCCAGGTCGATTTAGGGGGTGGGAAGAGATCAGGCCAGGCTGGGCAGATGATTGGCCAGGCCTGCTCCTTCCCTTCACTTTGCTTGGGCTTTCACTTAGACATCTCTAATATACTAACCAACCATGCACAAAAACCTCTTATCCAAGGTTAATTTAGTCCTTTCAGACTAAGTTAGTTGGCTTGTACATAGCTACAGGTGAGATTTCCCCTCTGACTGTGAACATTCGCTCTGCTGAGAGGAGTTAGGCTAAATCATGCAAGTGCTGACAGCCCTCCAACATTTTTTCATAGTCTCTTTAAGTGCCCCAAAAGTCATTTAACTTTTCCACAGTTCACTTGGGAGGGAGGAATCACAGCTTGTCTGCGTGCGGGTCAAGGACCAGAGAGCTCCCTGACCATCACAGGATGGGTGCCCACAGCTGGCACCAAATGGCCACACTAGAGCTGCAGGGTCACACCACAGCAAGCCTCACGGAGAGCCGCAGCTTAATTCATGCGGACCTCTGTATCATTCATCTCCAGTGCCTGGTTTTGAGAGCTCTTCTCCCCTGGCCAAAGCTTGGGGAGCAACAATCCATGTAAAGCCTGCTTTTGAAAAAGCCACCACTCCACAGCAAGCTGCCCATAGGAGAGAGTACAATAGTACAATCAGGATGCAACATGCCCAGTCCCAAAACCAAAAATCCCTATGTGTGATCCATCCTCTGAGATACCTTAGGTAGCAGAGGAAGTTTATCTGAGTTTCAAAGAAGCTGTTAATTTGCTAGATCTTGTTAATTTTTGATTCACATCAAACTCTGTCCCTACACAGGAATGCCTGGATTCCTTACCAGTTAAATCACTGAAACAGCGGCCACCCTTAGCTGCTCTGGTTGCCCCTCACAATATGGACTTGTACCTGCAGGTGTTGGTGCTGCTTTTCAGTGCTTTGGTTGATACTGGTTTGGAGTCACCTTTCTCTCCCAAGTTCAGTGTGCAGAGTGTGCGGCTGTTCTCACCCAAGAAGATCAGTGACCCTGATCTGCGCAGGCTTCAAAATATTCCCAGTAATTCTTGGCAGCTGTGATCAGGTCTGAATTACTTCAAAGTGTGTTAACTTCCTTGCTTAACTTAAAGCAAACACTATGTAACCCCTTTGGAAATTCTAGGGAAATGTATGGAATGCTACAAAAACTGTGAATAGTACTATACTTAAGGAGAAAAGGCAACAATGTAAAGTTAACTATCATGGGTTAGAATGAAGACAATCTCAATTTTCACCATCTGTATTAAAACACCAATAATCTTCCCATCCTCATTCTCTGAACTAGAGCTACTTTCCAGGTTCCTTAGGGGTTAGAGGATCTACCACAGCCAGGAAATTCTTCAGGACATTACAATAAATATCCCTATGTATCTCCTAGTCTAATATAACACACATAACATGATGAAAAAGAACAAGCAAAATCCTGTCCATGAAACTTCAGTATGGTTGTAGACTGCTGGACACCATGGACCAGGCATGAGAAGTATCTGAGAGGGATGAAGCAGCAATGTAGAAAGAGAAATCTCATTCTTCAGAGCAGCAAATTCTGTTGCCCATTGTTCTTATTGTAGTATCATATAAGTTGTACTGAACCCAAATCTTCAGAGCTTTCACTTCAAATCACTGACCATAAGCCACCTCTTGCACTTTTTTACCACTCATGTCAAAAGTGGTTCAAAGCTTTGCACATCCTTGATGCAACAAAACCCAGCTTTGCTAGCACTCCCTCAAGGTCTTAGGCCACCCTAAGGATTTGATATCTACCAATGAGTAGAGTTATTCATGAGTGAGATGCAGCCAAAGCAGGGGAATGATGTGCCAATTCTCCTACATCCAGAGGGGCATTATCTTGAAAGTCATTTTTCTGCTGTAAAAACACCACAGATCACACTTCAGGCAGGAGAGTTAATCAGGCCATGGTACTGCATGGAAGCCACTGTGCTGGGAGCAGGCTACCAATATGACTCAAAGATAACTATGAATTATTTTGACTACTATATTAAAGCAGTTTGCCAGGTTCAGGTCAGTTGAAATGCCACAGAACAAGCACTCTGGCTAGTCACAAATGGCACCCCACACTCTTGGCCTTGGCGCTCTGCCATCAGGAACACTTGCACCAGATGGATGCAGAATGCTAACCCTCAGCTGTATTTTCTACTTGAAATTATCTTATACAGCTGCAGACGGGAAACTACAGGTCAAGCTAAGCAGAGGCATTTCCTTTCCTTTTTGAGACCAGTGATGCCTACGCAGTCAGAACATACACATTTAAAATTCCCTGTTAAATAGTCTTTTGCTCATCCAGCCAGAAGCCTCTCAATCTGACATCATAAGACATGGCTGCAGGGCACGTTTTCCTGTCATAATGGGAAGATTAGAGATGAAAGAGGGCTATACGGAGAAAAATTTGATGTAATGAGGATGAATTTGCTCTGTAAGCTGAGTGATTAGGAGAGATATCTAGAAGTGAGACACAGAGACTAGATTTTTTTTTTTACTAAATGAGCAAATGAGATACAAAAAGTAGGAGACAGGCAATGACAGTGTGAGACACACGAGCTCTAAAAGGAAGAAGGTGTCTCCCCAGCTTTCCAACTCCTTGCTCACCTGGCACAGTGGAGAGCTGGGAGCACCACCGATCTAAGCTCTGTTTATGCTGCCCACCCCTTCCGCACAAATACTTGAAATAGAGCAGAAGAAAAATGAGACCGAGCACTAACCTTTCAGACACTGATCAAACCTCATATTCCACAGCCTTGCCTCTGTGCCCTTCTGACTGTGCCTTAGGGAATGCTTCTCCCTGTTCACTCTTCTGTTGTCATGTGAGTAGCCCTGCTGGACTCAGAGCTGGTTCATTTAAGTAAATCTTTCTTGCTAGAAAACACATTGCACCTTATTGTTATTCTTGAGACGCTCACATAAACATTGTGTCACTTCTATAATTACACACCTAAGTAGTTAAGAAGCCTAATTGAGCAGATTGTTTACTGTTATTCTTTTATAAATCTTTTTATTTCAGTAGTTTTCTTTTTAGTAAGATGATAATATGTGCTCTTACTCTAATACAGTACAAGATGCATACTAGGAGAAGCAGATTATTGACTGTTGTTTTAATAAATATTTTTATTGAGTTGATTTATATTAAAATGATCTCTTTTACCAGCTGGGGGAAAAAATAAAAAAAGGTTTCTAGAATGACTAGTCAACTGCAACAGACACAATAATAGCCATCACATTCATAGCAGTGCCTTCAAGCAATAGCAAATGAAGATGATGTTTTACAAAACAGTAAATATTACGAAACATGAAATTGCATCATGTTTAAGGTATTCTGCATACAGTATATGTTAGTGAAGTGAAAGGGCACATCTGTGCTGTACTTACTCAGATGACTGGATGACTGTTTTATTCACTAGATGATGGAAATTTATTCATTGATTTCTGGACACCAGATTTCCTAGAAGATATCAGATATCTGTTTGATGTTAAAACGGTTGGACTTTGTATTTGAATCTCATTGTTTGGAGCTTTTTAAAAATCATAACTGAATGGTAAGCAAATGAAAGAGAACAACAAAATAGAAATAAGGTGTCAAATAGCATTCCTTTCTCTCTGATCCTTCAGAGGGAACAACATGCACATACTTACTCACAGAAGTTTCCCACATACTAAATTGAAGCTTGCTTGCTCTTTGCAGATATTCAAGTTGAGGTCTGGACATAAGGTGAAGATGTTATAAGGGATGGCTGTAAACAGTAGTTGTCTGGCAGTGTCATAAGCAGGCTGCCAGAACTTAAAAAAAAGAAACACAGAAAGAAAGAAAAATAATAGAGGTGACAGAGGGAAATCCATTATTTCATTTCCATTTGTTACCTGAATCTCAGGGAAGTGGGGAGGTCTCATGCCTTCCTTCCCAAGCTAAGAGCAAGAGGGTCGATCAGTACAATGTTTAGCAAATAGAAGTGCAATACACCACTCTCTAGTGAGGCAGTAGCCAGAGTACCAATGTCCCTTCCCCGTTTCACTCACAAACCTGTGGGCCCTGAGGAAAAATAATCTAGTGTGGTGCTTTAGTCACTATGCTAGGGTCCTCCTCACAGTCTGCTTGATTTCCACATGTGGGTGTCACTGCCCAGGGACCGTACCCAACCATCTACCCTTGCAGCTTGAGAAGGAGTACTCCCAATGAAAATCTCACTTCTCAGGCTTCTTCATTCAGGGTAAAAAAAACCCATATAGAACAAAACTCTGCCCAGAAATATGAGAAGATCCCACTTGCCCTCTGTTATCCACTGCTTAACAGATTGCATAGTCTTAATGACATTGAGCTCAGTGGGACTACGCAGAGGGATACATCAAAGCACCACTGGTGCTCTGTAAAATGAAATTAAGATAGGTTCCCTCTTGCTCTCATCACAACATGCAGCCTTTGTAAGCAATCTGGTAAGGCCCACATATCAGAACGTGGCTGAAAATTTTAAAAACAGAAAGTATACTCACAGCTTTCCTTTCTGTACCTCAGTCTCCAAATATAACAAAGAGAGAAGTATATTGAACAGATATTTAGAGCCAAAAATGAAAAGTTCATTTCTACTAGCATTCACATATTTTTCTATGCAAAGTATTCATTTCATTATCGAAGAAAACATCAATGTTTTCTCAAGTGATTTTACTCTTCTCTCCCTTGAGAAAGGAACATGTAGATATCACAGCTTTTCCACACCAAAATAGCTAGTGATGGAAATATTAAAGGTAGAGGAAATAATGTTTCTCTTGAAACATCTCACAATATCATATTTACCTTTGCCTGATCAACTCCACAGAAAATACTATTTATGTTCAAGTAAACTAAGCCAAAATAGAATTTTTCTGGCCTATGTGGTTAAGTCCATCTCAAAGCCATAGAGGATTGTTTCTATTAAGAGGAAAGAAGAATGGTATCAATCAGATAATTGTTCTGGAAAACACAGTGCTTCTACCACAGTATTCCTTCTGCTGTGCCAAAACAACCCATCCACCACCAGTGCATTTCCAAATATACTCACAGCTGAACAAACACAGAGGAAAACAAGGGGATGCAGAGCATTGCAAGGCATCCCGCATCACTCCCATGCAGGCCAGCCACGGTGTGGGTGGGCCGCAGAGAGGAGCCCCTGGGACAGCAGTGGGCACTGGTGGGCTGCTCGGTAGGCACTTGCCTGTTAACCAGATGCTTTTAAGGTTTTTCACCATAAGAAGAGGAGAAAAACAAAAAGTCTTCCACCTCATTGCAGGTAGATCATCAAAAGTCACAGTTACGATTAAGCAACCGCTGCTCTGTTGCCAGTGATGGCTATTGCCGTATTTCCTTCATAATATAGGAGTGAGTATTTAAACTTTTGCTGAAGGAAACTCCAGAGGTGATCTGCTCCCACCCCTGCTTGTTGGTGGATTGTTGGCAGCATGGCTGACAGCACTGAGTCTTGAAAACCACCAAGGATGGAGGTTCCACAGTCTCTCCAGCTGCCACATTCCTGTGTCACACGTGCTCCTTGTGAGGACAGTCAACCCTTACTGATTTCTTCTTTACATTGAGCAAAAGAAGGTGTGACCACTGTGCTTGGAGCACCAGGAGTTGCCTTTTCCTGGAACTGCACATTCCCAGTGATACCTGCTCAGACCTTCCAAAATGGGAAAGGCAGGATGGCGTCCCCTCCTCTACTCGGTGCGACTGTGGGCAGGGCCAGCCCAAACACAACAGCTACGGGCGCCCTGCAGCTGCACGGTTGTGATCTTGTGAATGCATTTGCAAGAGAAGAAAAAAAAAAAATTGGCATTATAGAAGGAAGAGTGTGGTAAAAGCCGTAATTTGGCTGGGATTAAAGAAACCACTGGAAGTTCCTTAGTTTTAAATGTTGCACAGATGTCAACTATACTTGTTCCTACTGTCTTTAATTTAATGTCTGGAATATTGTGGTAATGTAATTCAGATGACATATGACTGGGAAACAGCCAGACCAACAGATTTGTGAAATTTTCTTTTTATGTTTAGATTTAATAAAAAAAAGATTTCTCATGTGTGGCTTTTCTACACAGCGGTGTAAGAGAATAAGTGCTCTCAAAATCTATGAAAATACCAGTGCAGTGCACTCAAAAATGCCTGCAGCCACGCTGGGGGGCTGGGATGCCTTGTAGCACTGGTGGCAGCTGCCATTTTGTCATGCTTTTCTAGCTCAGAGCACCACAGCTCTCTCCCTTTCTGCTAAGAAGAAGAGGCAAATGCAGATATGGTTGTCATTTTCTTCAGCCTATCAACCCTTTTTTGTCAGGTGTCGAGGTGCAGAAGCCAGCACACCCACACTTAACTCAGGGAAAATAATAAGCACTTCAAGCAATCGTATTTAGGTTTTTGGTCAAATGACACAGGTCAGTTGACAAGTTGTCAGGGCCAGGGCCATGTATATCTAACTAGGTGGCTTTCAAATCTGTCTGTGAAGTATTACTACCAACAGGATCCAAAACCATCTTGATCTCATAGAGATCGAAGATTTTAGCTCACTTTACTTGTTATTATACCAAAAGAGCTCCAGAAATAATCTTTAACAAATGAAGATATATGATAAGCACCAAATATTTACATCTTGCTCTCATTACAATATTTCTGGGTCACCAGAGAGGAGAGCTCAGACCACCCCTCTGCTCCCTTTGTGAAGATCTGTAGCCTACCATGAGACTTTCCCTCAGCCTCCTCTTTCCTGGGCTGAATAAACCTAGAGGAATTTTGTTCAGGAGTTAGAAGGATTCTGCAATAAGTGATTTCCTTAAAATTTCAGTCTGGCTGGTCTCACTCTGCGTGCAAGTGAATCATTTTGTTTGGAATTTATTTGCATTTGTTGTGTTATGCAACTGCAATAATCCAAATTTCTCAGAAAACACATTAGAGCCATGTTCAAGTGCAACAAAAAAGGTGATGGTAGAATCCTGGTCTCCTGTCTCTAGATGCCTTCACTAGCTTTCCAAGTTAACTGCTTTTTCATGTATTTTAAATATGAATTTACTGACTTATTGCCAAATTCTCATCTTTGACTTTAAAAAGAAAATTACAGTAAAGAATATGGACCAAAATTTAGCTGCCAAAGGAAAACCATAGCAATCTATATGCATATTTCTGCTGATCTCTTTCAACTGAATATAACCAACACAATAGCCTCAGCAACTTGGAGATCAAAACTGTTATTTCAAGAAATTTACCCTTTTACCGTATTACTGTAGGTCTACAAACATGTGTGTTTTTGTCACTCAAAATGCTGACTCTGCTTTAATTTAAACATACGGATGTTATTCTCTTTTCAGAGGCATGGATGCAACTGAAGAAAAACATTAAGCTTCTGGAGGGAGGCCAAGCTGGAGAGCAGCAGCGTAGGATGTACACTGCCTCCATTGACATCAGATCTGGAAGCAGATCAGATGTGAATGGAAGACCCTCAGTGAGTCAGGTTTGCATGTAAACTTCCACTGCGCCTGGATCAGCTCCAGAGGCTGATGTGATATCAATGAAAGAGCTGCACTGTACCCACTCTCAGATACTCAGCTGCAAAATCAGATCAGATCATTTTTACTTCAAGGATTAAAATTCAGCCAAACTGTTGTGTTGTTTTTTCTTAAATGGACTCATTGAAACTTCATTAAAGGATTGTTACATAAAACAATCAGAACACAGAAATCTGTAGTTAAATGGCATACTGTGACTGTTTATAGACAAATCTCAGAAGAAGAGAGAGATTTTGGAATCTGCTGATTTTACCTTTTCACATTTGACAAACGTTCACTTTCAACAGAGGCCTTCTGCTATTATCTTTCACTTCCTATTGGCAGTCTTGAGTGTTTTTATCCCTTGGTTGCTGATTGATGGATTTATTAGTTCCTGGAATCCAGGACAAATTTTGTCTTGGGATTAGAACAATTTAGAGTGAACGAAACAGTAATTCTTTTAATTATAAATTTGTAGGTTATCAAGCATTCCCCTCCTTTTTAGTGCATGTTTACCTTTGTTTTCTGAAATGTGTATTTTACAGTTACATCCCTGTTATTCTCCCTTCCAGTTCTCCCAACAGGTTTTTGAAAAAGAATAAAGCAAATGGAGAACACGGAAGCAAAAGCAGACCAATTCCCATTAATAAAACACCATCTTATCTTTACTTTTTTGAAAAACAACATGCATGTCATGTTCTGCAAGCCAAAGCAAAGTATAGACCTAGGTTGTTCCAAAAGTAATGCTACCTATTTATGTCCATGGAAATTACAACAGATAAAAGAACACAAAAACACTGTTTGATAGATTACATTCTCAGCTACAAAACACTATTCTTCAGCATAGTCATACCATGAGCTATGCATCTTCACCAGCCATGAACAAGAGCCTGCATACCGAGCTCGTAAACATCTGTAACAGAGGAGACCCACTGTTGCTGTCACCACTGCTGAAACACACCACCCACCACCACCTCACTGTGCTCACATCCGCTGTTTGATCTCCATAAACGTTCAGCAAGTGTTGATAAATGGCAGTGTGTGCAATGTTTTCCGCACAGAGGAATTTGGTGACACACTTTTGCTTTATACAGGCTTCCAAGTCAGACACCTTTCTGTCAGACTGTTCCTCTGCTGCCATCTGCCTCATGTCAACAAAATGTAATAGAATACTGGTGGGAAAGTTCAGCCTCTACAGCCATACCACCAACAACTGCCTCTGACATCATGGGCCAATATAATAAAATGGGAGGCATAACTTTCAGAGCAGGCATTGTAAATGTTGCCAGATCCTCACTTCTACTGAAAGGTTAGAGCTCTGACTTGTTATAACCTTGTAATCTCTGGACTTTCTACTTACTGATTTCTTTCTGTTTCTGCTGAGCAGGAAGATAAGAAATATGAATCCATTTTCATTTTAGTGGGTAGGTTTAAAGGTGCTCATATCATTTAGAAGTCAGTCCCTGCTGTGCAGTCCCATTCTAACCCACCGTGCTCATATCTTTCTGGGTCTCTAAAATATTATTTCTTCAAGCACCATGAACTCAATATTTGCTTTTCTGTATGCTGTGCAGTCAGTTACGTAATACCAAAGCATTGCAAGAATTTTTACATTCCATGGCATCAATTCAAAATTAAAAAATAATTTTGGTACCTTCACAAGAACCTACTACAATTTGAAGGTGTTTTATCTGAGGTACACTTGCAGCCAGTAGGTTTGATGTGAACAGAAGGGATAAACTCATTTGGCTGTATGCCAGATCAGCAGTAAGTGGGTGAACTCTAACAGTGCCCCTGTAATTTTGGAAGCACTCTCTCCATCGCTGCTTACAGTTATTAATGCCACAATATCAAAGCTATTAGGCTTACAAATAATTAGCAGGTCAAGCATCATGTTGTGTATACAAGACATTGGAAACTGCAGGAAGGTCAGAGAAACACAGGTCTTTCATTGTGGCCAGAAAGCTCATACATTACTCTGCTCCCTCTTCTCTCTTTCCAAGTACATATTATAGGTACATCATAGCCCCTCTGCACTTTTCTCTAGATCCCATCTCTGGAGTTGCCTTCAAAGCTGTCTGATGCCTATGCTGTAAGCAAAGTAGCAGCCTTGAGATGCAGGTTTTATTGCTTTTTTTTTTTTTTTTTTTTTTTTTTTTTTTTTTTTTTTTGCTGTGCACAAGAATGTATTAACAAATGGAGATGAATCCTGTCCTCGGCAGTAGATATTCAGTACCAAGTTCATCTTTTGTTCATTCTATGGCTATGAAGCAATACACTCCTGCAAATCAGAAACATGCTAAGCGTTAGCCGTAGTCATGTTCTTAGGACCATACATATGTAAACTGGTTCCCCAATTCTGTTGGAACCTCTAGGAAAACCCCCACTTCAAACAGACTTTCTCTTCTGAGACCACAGTGGGGCCCTTCACTTTTCCCAGCTTGTGAATATGCCAGGTTTCTTCTTCCCATCCATCTTTCCACTCCTATCCTACCCTTATGCATGGACATGAAGAATCAGTCCTGACACACCAGGTGCATCCAGTCTACCCCTCCTTGCAAGACAACCTTATATGCATTTCTTACCTGGATTATTGGGAAGGTTTTTAATGGTGCTTGGAGTTCCAGGTTCAGTGCAAATGCCCTGCTTTATCTTTACTGCCTTTGTGAAATTCATCTTGCTAGGTTTTTTTAATGCAGCAGAGACGGAGTCTGATGCTAGAGTATTTGCATGTGTGAACTTTCTAGGTAAATGTCAGCTTGACTCATTCTATAATTAAAACTTGTCAGAGGGAGATCCCAGTTATATATCTGAGCAGTATTACTGTTTAAAGGACAAGAATAAGCAATTTATCTTAATTTGAGATGGCGAAGAAACGAGTGAGAAAGACTAATAGCACTTTGGTTTCCTTTGTGCAATGCAAAAAAGAAAATAGAAACTGAACCTCTGAGTTATTGTTTGTGTAAGCATATTAAAAAATATATCAGACTTGAGTCAAGGTTTTATCTCAGCAGTACATTTTTGTGCATTAACCCCCTCATTTTATGCACTGCAGGCTATATGATGTCTCCTTTGTTGCGCAGGAGCACAGGGAAAGGGTAAGTTTCTCTTTTTCCTCAATGTGCAGGAGACATAGTTCAAATCCAAGTACAGGAATAAACAACCACTGCTGATTAACATATTAATGACACAGAGAGGAATTCTTGTTAAAAGTCAAGGACTGTTCTAGAGCACCAAAAGCTTTCTTGCACCCACACTCTGGAAATACCCTACATTTCAAAGCAATGGGAATGTACATCCTTTCTATCTGCCTTACGATCTTTAGGCTACCAAGTGCTATGTATGTCCCCTATATGTGAGAAGCTGGCAAGCATGTAAAAACCTTTTGGATTTGGCAGCTTTAGGGTGGGTGTAACTCTGAGAGATAGTCCTGAAACACACATTTATTTTGGTGTAGCTACTTGCATGCCAAAGAAAATCGAACTGTACTTTTGTCTCATGACCCATCAGCAGTAACATGTGGTAAAAAAATAAAATAAAATAAAATAAAGGAAAAAAGAAGAAGTATTGGAGGTAAACTTTTCTTTTTCTTTTCACAATTAAAGTTGGAATAACTCCACTGAGACCCACAAGCTGTTCTTGATTAGAACTTATGTAGATAAAAAAATTTGACCCCTGGAATCAGACACAACAAACAGAGTTAATCTGCCAAAGATAAAAGGATAATCTTATTCCTTTGTACTATTTTTTAAGTCATAAGAAACAGTTTAACAATTGTTATACAATCCCTTCCATTTGAGCTCTCACAGTTTCCAGTTTCACCCTCTGTGCTGATCGTATGCTTTGTGTACATCGTCCTGATGGTATCCTCAGTTCTTTTATCCCAGAAAATACCCATAAAGGTGTATGTGGTCTACTTTGTAGGTTTTTCTGAAGTCTATGCCCTTTTCAGAATACATCACAACCTTGCTGCCTCCAATTCAAATGCTCTGTCACATTTTTCCTGTCTCTCCAGAGACTCCTCTTCATCTCATTTTTCTTTCAGGGCAGCAGCTGTTGGACTCCTCTTTTGAGGCTCTCAGCAATGTTCAAAAGCCAAACAGAATACATACAATCCTCTGAACTAGATTTCCAGTTTTTTCTAAGACTCTTGACCTATCGGTCTTCTCACTCATAAGGGTCAGTCACCACAAGGACTAGCTCCTACCTTGTAACTTGATATTGGCCCTACTATAGGCAAGCTACTCTTTATCACTACTCTTGTCAAGCACGCAAAACCTGCTGTCTTCATGCCGCTCCTCACCACATCGCTAGCCCCCTTTTATTCCAAATACACAACTTTACCCACCTGCACTCATGTCCAGCACAGTGGGGTCGGACCATGGCAGGCCAAAACCTCAGGACTCACCATCGAGAGATGCCACACACAGACACCTATTGTATTAGTAAGTAAGGGTGGGGAAAAAAAGATTCATATCTTTGTCATATAACGTTTTCATTTTAAATCTAAAATCTAACCTAAGGGCCAATTTAATAAACAAGTAAATTTACTGAAGTGTTGCGACATCAGGAAAACCACTTAGATATCATGTAGGTAAATACTCACCTTCATAGGTGCTTGTTCATGGGAGGAAGGCATTACCCCTGGCTGCAGCGGACGTCCAAAATCCAGCTCATCACTGAAAAGAATTTGATCCATGAGCAGCAAACAGTATTTCTTATAAATTAGTTGCCTGTACTTTGTATAACACCATATAAAAATATGTCCAAATCTTACCAAGTGCTGCAATTTAAGAAGTTTAAAATTCTTAAAATTAAGAATTTAAAAGTCTTAAATTTAAGAATTTAAGAGTTGTACAAACAATTTAAATGCCAGTTTGCTGAGGGCACTGTACTTAATCAACATGTCATCCAAACACGTGTTTGTCATTAAACAAATGAATTTTCACAGGTGAAGTAGCATTAGCAAGCTTGTAGATGATACTGACGATACCCTTGATGACAGGTAACATCCTTTTCATTTTCATAAGTAACACAGGGTGATTAAGCGATTACTTCTAAATGGAGGTTTATGAACACCTACTAAGGTGGTTGGGCTGCAATACCAATTGTTAATCTGAAGGATTTCTGGTGAATTCTCCCGGAGGGAAAAAAAAAAAAAATTGAGAGAGATAAGAGATGGATCCAGACAGCAGTCCTTATAAACACAGTTTAAACAATGTGATTTCACAGTTGCTTAAAAGTCACAGAGCAGCTGCGTTGAAATTGTAAAATCTGCAGTTTTATTATGCCAATGACTTTCTATTGGCCTCAGTCATAAAACAACATACTCCTCACTGAAGTTCTCTGCTAAACAAAAAAACACATCCAGACTGACTAAAAATCAAACTCAGACAAGCAAAAAATAATTTGGCCTTCATCTAGCTGGGCTTGATTGGTCCAATAATAAACAATTTTATTTTTCCTCTTCACTGCTACTCCTATCAATAATAGTGATAATAATACTGAAACCTTATTCCCAGTGGAGAAAATAAAGCACTGAAAAGTAACTATTGCTGAGAGGAATTCACAAATAGTACTTCATCCTTCTGCAGGAGGTAATGGCATGCTGAAATTTTCCTGACTTTTTTCTATTACTGCTTTTGTACAAATTTCAAATTTGCCAACTGCAGAAGAGGATCTGCTGAGGCGGTTTCTCTCCAGCAGAGAAGGAATGCATGTCCCAGTCATTCACTACTGCTTGGGAATTCAGGCAACAGCTTTCAAACAAATTATTGCTTCTAGAGTAATAACTATTTTTAGCCCCCATCTTCAGTGCTGCATCTGTACACTTAGAGGGTACATTAAGGTCTAGTGTACTGTATACTTCAGGCAGAATAAAAAAGGTTCTAAATATAGCGCTTACTTAAACACAAAATAGATGTTCCAGATAATACTTCAGGCAGTGAAACTACTACAACACCATACTTCTTGTAGGTATAATGTCAAAACATCAGGGACAACAGCCCTTTTGACAATTTCTGCAACGGCAGGCAACATTTTAATCACATTCATCAAAACAGGGATGTAGGTAGGAATACTGCCTTTTGCTCACTTAATGATAATGTTCAATATCTGATTTCTTCATGCTTTTTAGATTCAGTTTTTTAATACTGAATGTCATTTTCTCATGCTTTATACTCTCTCACAAAAGAGACGCGTCAAATATTCAAAGGATGGCATGCCAGGATAGAGGGGTACAAAATCTTGAAAAGTCTATAAACAATATAATATAAACAGTATCAAGTTATACCTGTATACTTATGTCTATTAATTTTGCATTTGTAGTGGTATTTAGCAGTCACATGACAGGATAAAAGATAACATGGTATGCCGTGGCTAGGATCAGGGTATCAAATACTGAATCAGCAAGAATCCTCGGAAGACATTCTGATTATTCAGATACATTTATTAGATTTAATTTAATCTTTTATTATGGTTACCTTTAGACTCAGAAAGTGGTGAATATTAATCTTCTAAAAGTATAAACAAGATTTATCTCTGTGGACATTATCTGATGACTCATCTCTTGGACTATGTAGAAATTCAGTTACTATCAAATAAATTTTATTTTTGTTACAACTACACCTTATGTAGTCACCATGCTGGCGATGTATACCATTTAATCTTAATTTTATTGAACTAAAAACACAGACTGCAGTAATTTAGTATACTACCTAGGTACACAAGCATAAAACTGAATCTAGATTTGTCTGCATTCAAAAGGACCCCAGCTGAGACTATTCAACTTCCAGGGTTAGTAGCCAGTTGGATTGGAAGGAGCCTTCTTTACCTCTCAGAGACAACATTTCAGAATGCTTGCAGACTCAGTCTGATCCTCTTGCAGTATTTCTCGCTTTCTATTTGGATGGAAATGGCTAATTCGTTCAGATTAATTCATTCAGGTCCACAGGAACTATTCAGCCTTCTATCTGAACACAACCTTACTCTTCCACTGAAAAACTAGCACATGAGAGTGAGAACATCATCCAAGTCCCTTCCTTGGGACTAAAGAGGGCCGAAGAGGGGTTACACACCCCCAAGGATCATAAACCTGAATTGTGAAAAAACTGACAGCTAACAAAATTGACTTTTTAAATATCTAACGCAATGTCTCACAGAGGTTCCCAGGCAGTTACCACCTCCTAGAGTTGTTGTTTCATGTATATGAAAACAGCTACAAATGCATTGAGTCTCTGAAAATTAGTGACTTAGTTATTTCTTAGCAAAGCCAGAGATTCCAATACAAAAGATGGCATCTGGGGACAAATGGTGGTAGGGTGTACCACATGTGCCTTCATGCAATCTCTGTACAGCTGGAAAATGAAGTGTTCTTAAGGAGTACTGGATGATTCCTGGAAAGCTGGGATAAATCATACTGAAGGTGATTCAGAACTGTCCTAAGTTGGAAATCGATGCTTCATTGCATTGAATTGTGAATACTCCAATAGCACACCAGAGTCCTAATTTAAATACCCAAGCTCTCACATCCTGTATTTACATTTTGTATGTATGTAAATTCTCTTGAACAAAAATACCAAGCCCAGGTTAGACAGATTGTGATAAAATTCATAAGTTCCCCCCCACCAGTTTTTTCAGTTTTGTAAATTGTAATCGTCCAAAAATTCTGGATGGTAAAATGTTGCCAATTATGACAATAATAAAGTTAAAAACTACTTTTCAGAAAAACTAGATCTTCTGAAATTTCCACATCTTCAACAGAAATACTGTATAACTTGCCACCCTTAAAAGACAGACGTCTTTACCAAAACATGCTGTCAGATTCATTTTGATTGTTTCTTCCCTAAAATGTAACAATTCACAGAATTAATCTTTCTCCTGTATTTTATTTTCAGTAATCAAAGAAAGAAAGACATCACCCAGAGCTTTACTGTAAAGCAGAATGTTACCTAATGCTGCAAAACACAATGCGTAATCTTTGTTTTCTTTAACTGATTCTAATCACAGCTGCATTGCAAATCCCTCCTTGTCAGAGAGAATTCAAAATTTGGTCAATTCTGGAGTTCTAGCAAACCTGAACACTGACCTTGCACATCCTTTCTTTCCCTTCTTGAAGCCTCATGAACTTAATTTGAGTGTGTTTCAAGGATCAGTCTGAAGCAGTGTTTTTGAACTCAGCTGGGTCATAGGAACTTTCTCAGCACTCTATTCTAATTTGCAGGTTTGCTATAATAAAAGCCCCAAATATATTGCTACTGTCTAGACATTTTATCTGAAACAAGTGTCCTTTGTAGTCTCAGAGGACTTTTCTATTTTATTTCCAGTAAATCAAAGTCTGTGAAGAGCTTTGGTTCTTATTAAGACGTACCCTTCACAGTCCAGCGGTTGCCAATGGAGGCAAGTCACTGACAGTTCATTTACATATAAGTGATGACTTCCATCAGGTAGTTAGCTCAAAAATACAATGGACATTTAGAGCATATCCAATATTTCTTGTTCTTTGATGAGCATCAAGTGCCAATTTATATATAGAAACTGACTATTGGAAAGTGAAGGCTTCTTTTCATTGACCTTACACTGTCTTTTGCAGACATATTGGAACAAGTTCATTCCCCTAAAAAGAAACGTAAAGCAAGTCAATATTAAGAAACAGCAAAACAACTATGAGTTTAATAGGAAAACACCCTCCCATATGTGTCAATAGTATGAGTTACTGTGCTGCTAAGCAATCAGTGGGGCAAGATGTGAGGTCCCAGGGGGCAGGAACCCTACATTGCCACAGGGCAACACGGAGGTATGGGGCTGCTGCTCTCTCAAGCAGCTGAATGAACAGTTGCACTGTCAGGCTAAAAGCCCCAGGGTGGAAGGAGCAGGAAGGTAGTGCATTCGAGCATAATCTGGATGTCACCTAGTACCAAATGCTGATGTAGTCACAGCAGATACGAATATAGATTGACACAGCAGGGAGACATGACTGGGCTGCTGTGGGATGCAGCCATCTTGGGCAAACGCAAAAGGGAGTTTAGTCATTGATACAACCTTATGTTTGGGTGATATGGGCTACTGAAAGAATGTAGGAACTCTCATCCATATGTTTAGCAGTGGCAACAGATCTTGGATGTGCACCCTCTGCTCGGAGAGGATGCACATTACCACTCAGGTAATACCAGTTACTTTACTTTTTGTCTTCACTATTGGAAAGTTATCCACAAAGTCAAGAACAAAAGCAAAAGAATTTTTAGAAAATAATAGAAATGTAATACAAATACTAGAAAAATCTATTTAATAATAGAAAATAAAAGTAGAGATAATAGAAAAGCAAAAAAAAAATATTTTCAAAGCCAGAAGCAGGCAAAGGTACCTTCCTTATAGAAGATGGATGGAGCCAGAGTGCATGTCCTGCAGTAGCATCTACTCAGAATATTATCTTTTAAATTTATGTTTAAGGCATAAAAAGGCAGGAAAGA
This sequence comes from Pavo muticus, assembly GCA_016647715.1. Lineage (NCBI taxonomy): Eukaryota > Metazoa > Chordata > Aves > Galliformes > Phasianidae > Pavo > Pavo muticus. Next base: position 126,256 of record JACDJE010000194.1, on the reverse strand, counting down.
GGAATCTTTCCAGTTACCCTACTTTTTCCACTGAGAGAAAGCAGACAGAATCCACACAGCAGCATCAGAAAGTGCTGGATTTCCTCTTATTCAAGTTTTTCACTGCCCCCAAGCCTCCTTCAAAGCTACAGCAAGAGTTGTGCATATGCAACATGCCTATGCCTTCAGACTACATGAAGGGTTACAGGAGGGCAGTTACCTGATCATCTAGTTGGTCATTTCTATTTCAGAAATGATAATTGATTACTTTCCTTCTGCCAGATGTTCCAGCACCTTGTTTGGGCTGAAGGGGCAGGAACAGATGGTGATGGACAGCTGAAATCCTAAACCAGGAGTCAGCTGGCAGTGGGTAAACACTTCTCCTGGAGCAGCACATCTATTTAAGAGGGTCCCTATTGCCTCTCACCTCCAGGTGGGCTGCATGCTGAACGAGCTGCTGGTGTGCCTGTGAGGCAATGGAAAAAAAACCTCTGTGAAAATAATAAAGAGTTTCTTGCATCAATTGTTGGCTGTGCTTACAGGGCAAAAGAAACAAGCACTACCTTTCCTCCTTGATTCTTGTCTCCACATTACACAACGGATTTATGACAGTGTCAGGAACAGATGTCCTACTGCACCCACTGAGAAAAATCAGAGGTGCAATTGGTTTTTTAGGCCCCAAATTCTGAAATACTTACTGACTTTTTAGCAAATGAGCTGCCTCTCCATCTGCTGAAAGATGGATAGTATAAAGCCCTGTCCCTTATAAATTTGAAAGACAAATAGCCTTTTAAAAAAGCAACAATGCTGGCTTATACGTTGCTCTGTGATGATTACCGGTTGGTACAATTTTACATTTTTCTTTTCAGTTGTCTAAGTCATTATGTTTTAATCTTTGAATTCACTGTGTACACTGCACACTGATTCACTCTATCAAATGCAAACTGTTTGGTCAAAAATTATGCAACATGCTGGATTTTCACATTTATTATGTTCTAGTTGAGGATGTCTTCAACATGAAGGAGTTCTGTGTCCTGCTTACTCTCAGATGGAATATTCTTTCCCTACGAGAGAATGTGTCGACTCTGGAGCTTGATTTCTTAAGACTTCACCACCTTTTCATGCAGAGGTACCATCAATTCTGATCAGAGAGGTGTGCTTCTTTCTGCTCTCTCATTGAAGAAGTCACTAATGCAGCTGACACTTGAAAATCAGGCTTTTTTGACTTTCGATGAGAAAATACTGCAATTAAAAGCAAACAACAATAAAAAAGCCCTTAGAAGTTTGATAACCAAGGCCAATATTTCAACTTCAAAACAACAAATACCAACACCAATAAAAACTTAGGATAGATTTTCATCTTGTTTCAGGGAGATCAAACTCATATTCTAAATAAACAAATCATTAGCAGGAGTGACTTGACTTCCCCCTGTTCATAGATTCAGGCTGTATCTGCAAGCCAAACTCAATGTTCAAGTGTCCAAGAAAGACATGATATTATTATATTTATTCCTACTTTGATTTTTCAGTTACTGGAACTCCTCGGTCAGTAAGTTTGCAGGCAATACAGAACTGTTTTCCATGTGATTAAAGGGAAATAACTGCTGTTTTAGATTACTCTCAATTCTTTATAGGATCTTTCTTATTCAACTTACAAACACGCTATGATGTCCTTAATTTGGCCTTGCTGTAATACACAAGTTTTTAAACTAGTTTCAAGATTTGCTAACACAGTTTCTCAGTAACATTTTACATTTTTTGAACAAGACGACTTTGTGTCAGATATTTAAAACACAAACCTCACAAAAAGGTAAAGAACAATGTTTAAAATCTTATGAAGCAAAATACTGGAAAAGGAAGATAATTACCGCATGGTCCTAAAACTCCAGGAATCTTCCTCTTTTATTTTTTCTGCCCTGAAATGGGCCATGTTTTGCTGTGAAGAAGAGGACTGTGAGAGCTAGTTTAAGACATCATAGCATCATTGGAAGGGACCTCAATGATTATCTAGATCCAACTTCCCTGCCACAGCAGGGTTGTCAAACACTAAATCTGGCACCAGATCAGGTTGCTCCGTGCCCCATCCAACCTATGCTCCTCATCATAACCAGGTCAAGAAAGAAAAGCATCACCAGCACACAATAAAATTAGAGTTCCTGGACCCATCAAGAAAGAAAAATGGGACCAAAAATGCACCATACAGTGATACCTACAGAAGGACCTAACAGTTCACACAGAACTGTTCCTAAGTACTGACACATTAATTCCTCAGAACAAGACACTCTATGCTCATCTTCATGTACCCTGGAGATACTCTCCTAAAATGCAAGAACAAAGGGAGCACTAGGGTGTCAGGTATGATTGCGTTAGCCAAATCAGGACATGCTAAGAGGAGCAAAACGTGTTTTTACAACTAAAAGGTAAGTTTATCATAAGGAGAGGACAAATACTGCTATCTGTACTGCATTTGTATAACATCTCCCTACCAACTTGGCTTGTTGCAGAGAAATGCCTCACACAGTAAATATTCATTTGAAAATAGGACCAGCACCCTGAGAGCTGTGTTCTTGGTATGTGTTTTGGCTTGCTTTAAAATGAAATAGCATATATTTAGCTTTAAAATGGCACATATTTGGCACTGTTTTGATGAATAGGAGTTTACCATGTGGCTATTACTTTCTACAGAAAATAGACTATTCAAAAGAAATAACAAGAGCAGGATGCTTTCTAATATGTTCCAAAAGTAGAGAAAACAAACACAAACACCCAGACAAACAAACAAACAAACAAAGGACTTTGTTCTGCAAATAGTTTCACATGTGAGAAAACAGCACTTTGCTGCCTTCATGCCCATTGTTATTTTTGCAGGGAGGAGGACCAATTCACTTCTGACAAGACTAGGATTAATGCCATCTCAGTAACAGGTAGGCAAATGACTTCCACAGACATAAAACAATTTGTTTTCTTTTAAACTACATATTGTTAATACCACAGATGGTTGCAAAGATGCATACAGACAAGCATGGACACATATCCCACTTTTGTGCATTATCTAGCACCACACTACTGTAAAAAGTTATGTCAACAAGACAGTCCCACAAATCACGCTTTTGCTGACAGTGATCTTGCAGGGTGTGATTACCAAGAGGTAGACATTGTGAAGTAGGCTAGGGACTAGGTGGGAAAGGAAGATCTGTTTAAAAAGGATTCTTTCCTGCACTGCTTCAGTCAAAACAGCCTTGTTACTCATGCTGTGCCTCCACCTCCAGCACGTTCCTCATGAACCCTGTTAAAAGGTTATTTGTACCTTCAGCATTCAGACTGAACAATGCAAGTCCTCAACTAGAAAATGCAATTGGAATTGCTGGAGAATAATTACAAAGAGTATAGAAAGCAACAATTGCCAAGAACATATTATGATTTCAAAGTCTAACCAAGCCTCTCCTCCATCAGTAGTGAAAACAAGGAGACAGGAGGAGAATAACAACAGAAGGGATAAAAAAGAGAAGCAGCTGGAAGAAATAAGCAGAAAGCCCCAGAATGGAAACTCTCTTGGCAGGATCTGTGGAAAATAGACCATATCCATAGAGTAATTATATAAAATAATCCATTACCAAATAAAGATTTATATAATACACATATTTAAGCTTTGCTATAGCTTCTCTGCTCAAGTAAAGAAAAAAATGGACATTTGATTGTTCAGAGAACAGCCCAAATAGGAAGAGTCGATCTAAATTGATTTAAAAATTTTTCTTCACCTGCATGTGATACACTTGGTCTCCTGATCTTTTGCATATGAAGAAGACTGTCTCACCTAAACTCGCCTTGTTGGATAGAGTACATGTGGTTTCTTAAAGTCTCAGCATTGAGATAACACCAGAAGTGGGACTGCGTAGTGGAAGCACACAAAACAAAACTAGGAGTATCGCATAAAATAAACAACCCAAAACCAGAGTGCTAAATTTGTTTACAACAAAATCTGACCATAGAAAGTGTTCTCATAATTACTCCTCAAGACACTTCAAGATACCTATAAAGCAGAGAAGTAAAAATCTGCCATAAGCCAGATCTCCATAGTTATCTGATGCTATCCAAAAATTAACTTCCTATATTGTAAAGCAGAAGAAGCCACTTTACAACATCTTAATGACATGTTGTGATGAGATACTGGCTCCTGTGGGCCAGCCTAAAACAGATCATTTAGCTGAAGAGCTTTTGATTTGTTCATCGCTGCAACTGTTCATTGCTTTTCATAAATGTTTCAAACACACTTTGCAAATGTGTTAGTGAACTTACCTTGGTTGTTTGAGTTAGTTTTTTTCAGTTAGAATAGTATGCAACAATTTTGCAACCGTTAGTTATTTACTAATTTCTAAAAACTGTAGGAAAAAAGAATGTGCATCTCTAAATATTAAAAGTACAGCAGCAAATATACATGTTACATCCATCAGCATCAGAGGCATGGCAGCCTAATTCTCACTAAACAAATATGCCTTGAACTGACTAAAGACAGAATTGCATGACTTTGTCACATAGCTAGCAACAACTCCGAGAACTGCAAGATTCAGTCGCAGAGGTAAGATGGAAAACTACAAATGATGCTGAAGAGAGCATGCTTGGGTAGTATCACAAATACAGATACTCAGATTTTGCAAAGCCTGCCACTAAAACCTACTAAAATTGAAGGTAAAATCAAGCATGACCTGATGCACTGAAAAGTAAAGGAAAAAAAGCCAGTTTCCATCCTTCTATGAAAGTGAGGCTATAGGCTGAAGTCTTGAGTGACATCTCTCCTGTGGGCCCTAGGTAACTATTTTTAGTTTGAATGAACTATACCTAAGTTACTTTTCAGTTTTAAGATATTATATGCAATAGAGATGCATAAGTCACCTTGTCTGTTCAGATGGATGCTACTGCATCAGTTTACTGTTGGTAGTTATTAGAAGTTATAGCAATTAAAAAGGACTGTGAAGACATGGCATTTTATTTTTCAACCACTTGTGTTTCTCTAAGGACTTAAGACTATAACTATTTTGATTACAAAAATAATAATTTTGGTTTTCTTCTTTTTTTACATCTATTTTCACTTCAGCTTTTTCCCGAAGTAATAGAGCTGTAAAAACAGTTTTATGCAGGCTGAAGTTAGCAGCAATCTTGTGAAGTAGATTTCTGCTGAAGAAAATTCATTAAAAGCAAAGACAACAGCTTGACTTTCAGATCACATGCAGAGTTACAGGGCTGGCATGTAAAGACAAGAGTCATGTTGTTATTGGATATAGAATTCTCTAGGAGATAAGAAATATGGAAACCTGTAATGATATTTTTGGTCAGTCTCCTGAATGTAACTATTAATCAGATACTGTGCTGCTTCACACCCTGGTTTGCAACTTACAGTTACGCACAGGCAGACTTCGCAACTCAAATAAAAAGCAGGATGTACAGAGGGATGTCAACAACGTGAAAAAGCAAAGAACTCCAGCAGAGAAATTGAGAGAGGTGAGCATTAGAAAACTTGGACATTTTTTCTACATTTGGTGGCTATATTTGCAGTTTTATAGGGAGGGCTAGGAAGAGTGGGCTGTCTCTCACTCACCAGGAATACCATTCCTCTACAAAAATCAGAGGAAGGGCTGCTGGCCCATGGTTAAGCATCCTCGCCTTGCCTTCAGGGCAGCACCAATGGCAAAATGTTCAGGAGTGTGCCTGTCTCCAACAAAACAAGTTATCTATCTAACCACATCTTTTTAAATTGGAAAATCCAATGTAACAGCATTTGGAGAAAGGAAACTGGAGGTAACTGAGTCTCTGAAAGCTCCTGAGGGACAAACACACTCATTTTAAAGGAAATCTATACTTAATACTATAAGCCCATTTCAAATTCACAAAGTGTGTTTTTAAATTTGCAAATCGGAGGAAAAGTGTGGCTTATACAGTGTATAATCACTGCTACGTGCAGTTTTTATACATACATACAGTATAACGTGTGATATAATGTCACAAGATCCTCTTAAAACACATGCAGTTGCATAGCAGCTCTCTTACTGTCTAATTCCCTGAATGGGCCCAGTCGTTCCTTTACAACAAGACTGCATTACGATACAACAGCATGAAACTGTTGGTGTCTCAAATCATTTGTTATTATTTCAAATCTAGAAGGAAAAAAGCTTGGAGTATGTCATTTCTAAAGGAGTAGAAGTGACAAAAGAAACAAACAGTAAGAGACACAAATGTTTTTGAAATATAGCAAAGGTACAAACTTTTCTCTATGTATAAAATAAGAAACTGCTCCATCATGTCTCCATTAGAGCTTCTCTGTCTCAGCTACTGTATATTCATGCTGGCAAGGGATTGTGTTCTATGCATTATGGTTGGTTAAATATTTCACAAAAGCTAATCCCCTTTGAAATGTATTAAGTAGTAAAACTAAAATTCTATTAACCTTAATGGGATTTACACAGGGGAATTCACACATAACATAGATGCAACAGTAATGCTTAAAACTGTTGCCAGGAAAAGAAGACAAGCTTAGTGCAAGCTAAAGCCATCACGTTTTCTATTTATGTAGTCCTTCACAAGGGTAATCCTCTGCATATTAAGGAGAGAAGAAAATGCAACAGACTGGTTAGTATTTAAGTTTCTCAGATGCCAAGTGAGATAGCTTCACTTGCCAATAAAGGGTGGTCTTATTGCTGTGGGATTAACAAACATTCGTAGAAGGATGGGCAGGCATAATCTTTGGTTTTCTTATGAGTCCTGAAAGTGCTATTGCTCACATTTTCTACTGTATAATGCTGTATATGTATATGCATAATTACATATATATATTACCATTGAAATACATTCCCTGTACATAAAATATACGTAATTTAATGAATACAAATACATATTCTGCTTGTACAAGCCAGTCCTCAAAAACAAACTGAAGTAAAACTCCTCAGATTTTTCTCCAGAGATCATCCATCTCTCTGGTTTCCAGCATAAAATTAATTGTTCTGTTGCCTCCAAATCATCTAGTTAACGTGTCAGAGATAGCTGACCTCATTTGGGAATGCTGAGTGAGCTCTGAGTATGTGTTTCTGAATTCAATCGTCCTTTTCCAAGAAGAAATTTATCCAATGCAAAGTTCCAAAATGTAAGGCTGCGGAAAAGCTGAGATTTCAAGAGGAGGCAGCTAGGAGGTCCTGAGTTTCAAAGGGGACCACTTCAAGGTAGGAACATCAGAATGTGGGCTGCACAGAAAAGCACAGGGACCCTGCGTTTGGGCCCTCGCCCTGTGCCAAGGAGGAGAGGCATTTGGAACAGACCCCACCACAGCTTCTCCCAGCTGCGAGAAGTGACAGCAGAATCTGGAGAGCATATTGGCTCCCACAGGTACAACTGCAGGACTCTATCAGCTTTCAGGCTTTGTGGAATCAAGCACAGCACCTGTAGCAAGCAGTTATATCTGCCGAGGATGGCCACCATTTAGAAGAAACTTCTATCTTTGTGGTGGCTTCATGGGTTCCAGCTGGCATGTTGGACACATTTGAGGAACCCAGGTGATGGAAAGTGGAATTAATCCTAATGTGGTTATCCTGATACAAAAGCAGCAGCCCGAAACAAAGCCACTGAAATTGAGCTGCAATACAAAGTAGCTCGTACTTTAAGAATAAACCATACTGTAATGCGCTTGGATGTACTGACAACTTGCAGCCTAAAATGATGAAAAAGAACGACTTCCTTATTTATTCTGCCTTTCTTTTATTATGAATTAAGTATTCAAAAATTAAAATCGTTCTCATGCTATTAGCATTTTGCCCTTCTCTGACAATGCAGTCCTGATACACTCACACTAGCATAAAGCTTTCTAATTTGGATTTAAAGCTAAAAGTCTGGTTTGTTATTCTACTCATATCATTCTGCCCAGAACTATTTTGAAGAAAGCCATTTTAAAGTCAGTAAAGATGATTTCCTCTCCGAGAAGCATAATCTGCTGTGGCAACATTCTTCATTAGGTAAGATAAACTATGCAAAAATCTGAAAATCAAATTAGACATTGCAGAGAAGAATTTAAGGGTAACTAACTTCTGAACATAGAGATAATTCAATTTTGGTCTTACAGTAAGCTTTCTCATACATAGACTCGAAGCCAAGCTACATACTGTGAATCTAAGCCTGGATCCTTTCTTGCCAGTGGGTAGAGTGTTCATTTGCAAGGGCATTTGAGTGCATTCCCCTTTCCATTACATAATTGTAATAACAAAAGTGGGCCAGAAAGTGATATGTTTGTCTGGTGTCTTGAAATGCTGATCAATTTTGGTCATAGCAACTGAACTCCCCAGCAAAAGAACAGGAAGAACAGGAAAAAAAATCCTGAGCCAATCTTGATAAAGCGTCCGAGATTAGACTGAATAGGTACCCAAATCTTCATTGGAAAAAACATTTAATCCAGCATGAAATAGAGCAGATATTTTTAATAGGCCCACCAAACGTAGCGGATCCTTTCCTCAACATTTAAAACCACATGATCAGGCTCATAGCAGCTTGTCAGCGGGGACCTGGTGCCTGTCAGCACAGGAGCATGCCAACACGAACTGCAACAGAGATAGGATTGGGCATGAACCCACTAATGGTTTTGGTGCTGTCTCTCAGTGCAGACCATGGCAGCCTCTCAGCAGAGCACAGTGCACTTGCTGATGTCTTAAACTGCATGGGCAGGGCAAATGCCCGTGCAGTGAATAAGGTTTCCATTTGTAGATGCTCTGACAGATGAGCATCCGTATTCCCACCAACCTCCTATCAAACTTTGATCCCAACTGGACATGCACACTGAGTTTACAGTGCAAAACTCTCCAACCAGAGATTACAAATAGTGTTCTTCTGATACATACTGCATACCTATCCAGTTAGGAAGAGCAGAGTAGCCATCCCACAGACCTTCCTATTGAACCCTTTATCACACAGGATACTTGCAAACACTTTAGGCCACAGTTCCTCGTGGTGCACTGAACCTCATTCTAAGATCACCAAAACAAACACTGCATGGCTCATCTTGTATTTCTATTTTTCTGCAGTGGTATTGAGGGATATTTTACATTCAAATGCTATCTGCTTTGCATTAATGAGGAGAAGAATCATGCAGTACGTTGCTACGTATTTTCAGTGGCTCTTGTGTTGTTTCCACCCTGTGAATGTTCTTGAGGGAAAATATAGCACTAGAAAAGACATGTATGAAAGGAAATATTAGTTATACTGAGTTCCTTCTCCCTTCCTACTCGTATATCTGTCTGTATTCTTTCTGCAAAATATCCACATGGCCCACAGGCCACATGATAGAGAGAAATACTGAGTGAGAAAAAAATAAATTTAGAAGGTTTATTTCCCTCAAAAAAATGTGCAGCAAGCAGAGTACACCATAATTCTTTCCTAATATTCTAAATTCTTTACCATTCCCTATCATATTTGGTAAGAACACAGCCACTGCTCCTGTACCTCCTTGCTAATTTATCATGCTACACCATGCTCCAGGACCAAGATTCCCAACCTGTCCAGATAAGGCATCAATCTGTATCAACACATGGCCAGTCATAATTTTGTGCCATGAATACCCTCATAACAGAGAATGCAGGTATGAACAAGTTTGTTCACATGGATGTAGGAACTCAGAAGTCCAGTTAATACGGACAAGCACAAACTGTAGGCTGGCTGTCCAAGAACAGTTTATTTTCTGCTTTATTTTCCAATTCCTCAGTCATCTTTATATATATATATATTAAAAAAATATATACATATATCTGTGCATGCACACATCTGCATATGCATACACACATATATATAAGCATACATATAATCTTTTCATGTCTGTACCTACATTATCCTCAAATACACAATTAAATAATTATAAGCTTCACTTATCTAAAATATTAGTTAAGTTTTGATTGATTTAATTACATTTCTTTTTAAATAAATTCATGAAAGTATTTTTATATATCATTGCTATTAATCTTAGTTGAATATTCAGCCTTAATTGAATTAATATTTAACAGACTTCTGCAATCTGTCCAAGTATTTTTGCTGCAGAACAATTTCTTTCTACTGCAGCAGTTGAAGCAGGCATTTCTGGAAGTTTGAGAAACTGACAAAATTACACAACAGAATATCAGATCACGTCCTTATAAAACACACCTGAAGCATGCAAACATATCCACATATCTGGGAAGTTCTTAATGTTAATATCTCTATCCTGCAAATAATCCTTATTCAATCTTTCGTCAAACTCCAATCATTCAACAAAGCTTATAATGTTCTCAAAAATCAACGTTTTCTTTCAGAGAAAGTGAATGAGGAGTCAGGTGATGAAGCAGAAATGCTGAAATAAAGACACTAAATCAAGAATTTTAGAGATAATGCATATCACTCAAATAAATCCCTTTGCATTTTTTCTATTTTGCCAACACCTATTTTTCAATAATTTTTCAATTAGATATAATTTTTTATATATCTGATGAGCAAAAAAATTCTCATCAGATAAAAGCCAGTACATTGCAGGCAACAGAAACATCTTTTGTCCTGTAATGACTTATTGTTTTATCACTGTGCGAATCTTGGAAAAACAACACTTCAGTTTTCTGTCAAAACGGGTTCCATCAGGACCACAGACTGATTTATGCCCAGTTTGCTTAAGCATTCTCTGACCTAATCCTCTTCCACCAAGTGTACATCTCCATAATGGTGCCTTGTTGACAATCCCTTACTTACAGGCAAATTTGGGGTTCCCCTCATTCACATCACACCAAATGCCTGCAGAAGACTGAAGCAGCACAGCTATGTCTCTTAGCTGTTGCAGCCCTCTCTCTGCTTAAGCCCTGAGTCAACAGTCCCAAAGCTTCTAGTCCCAAAGACTTTGCCAAACTACTTCCAGGCCTCATCCAAAAGAGCTGTCTTGCTGCCATATTTCAGAGCTCTACCCTGTTCACAGTAGTCACTGAATCTTTGCAATAGAACCTCCTAATGCCCATCTGCGGCAAGCATTTGCTGTTTACATAGCCATTAGCCAATCTTTCCAGAAGATTTCTTTCTAGTATGCCATTTTTTTTTACTTAGGTTACAAGTGCAAAAAACAGAGGCCTGCAGTAATATGTTTTAATAGGCAAAAACTCAAACATGAAGTCACAGCCACAATTTTTTTCAGATGTGCTTTCACTGTAGTCACAAGGCAACAGAAAAAGCAATCTTTTTCTGCTTTCATGGTTAGATTTAGTTTAAGTTTTCTTTTTCTCAGGCTGATATCTACATTGAAAGCAAGATTTAATCAAGAATTATATAACTAATACTGCTTTGCAGAGCTCTGGTTGACTGATTCAGACTTCCTTTAGTCATATGACAAACGAGCGGAATAAAGGATGAACAGTGTCCCTACTCAATTCCTCCATGCACTGTGGTGTTCACTCCAGCCTTTGCAAAACTGCTATTTAAGAACATTAAAAAAAAAAAAAAAAAAATGGTCAGAACCTATTGCAACCAAATGTATCAAAGAAATATGCAAATCTTTCCTTGTTCCATACTCTTCTCAGCCTCCCACTACAATTATTAAATTACAGGGTATTAACAGAAACTAAATAAAGCACTCTGAAAAGATTAATTCTGAAGATGCAAAATTCAAATGCCAGATAGAGAGCATGCAATTAGATTCTTAAATAATTCTTACCACATTTCATGCTAATATTAGTACTTCCAAAAAACAATAGAAAACTGCAATATTCCCAGAGACACTCCATTGAAACAGCACAGTGAGGCGCAGAGAATGAATCTTGGTGAATTTTTATCTTCTGATGTTATGTACAAATAACATTTATCTCCAGCTACAATAGTAAAAATCATTTTGCTCTCTAGACAGAATTAATATTTATATGATGATACTGAGAAAAAAAATGAAAAAATGTGGTTTTATTTTCTGAACCAATGCAATAGCAAAGACAAAGCTGTTCTGCTTAGATTTTTCAGAGAGCTCAAATTAGCACAAACTTTTACTTAATTGGGCTCTTCAAGTAAGTATGCAGCAATGAGCATTAGTCTCTCCTCATTGCTTTTTAAAACCTTTATGTCTATCCAGGTCCCATAGCCTTACAGATTTTAATGGTCTTAATAAAGAAAAACAGCACTGTTATTCAATTCGAGTCAAGCAGATCTCCATTCAGAATGACAATGTCTCCATTCACAATGCTACTGTTAGAAGTTGTACCATCCTTTTTATTTTAAACCTTGTTATCCAGGAGTTTTTAACTTGCCAATAATTTTTCTTCCTTGAATCTGAGGCAAGAAAAGTTGATTGGCTGGATGGTCAGTCAGTCAGTCAGTCAATCAATCTGTCTGTTTTCTACATGCATAATCTACACTCCTGGCAACACATATTGCTGACAGGCATAATAGTCCATTCAATGAGATACACCAGAGTATCACTTTATGCAGCTCAAAATGACTGCTTTTTAAAAAAGTGGAGCTTGGCAAATAATTTATCTAGTCAAATTCACTTTGTGTTCCTAGTGACAAAGTAACCTCATTGAATATTTGCAGGACTAAGGTTTAAATATTGGCCGCCGATTGCTTGTGGCTTTTTGCATGTACTAAATCACCAGGACACAAGATCTCACACAGAATAGGTAGATATAACAAGGTCGTCACGAGCTAAGAGGACTTGTTTTTTTTTTTTTTTTTTTTTAACTTAAAGATAAATGTACAAAGGGTTAAATCTTCATGTTGAGCTTGCTATGTTTGATCAAGGAAGTTAATGTTAAACTGGTCTCCTCATTTTTGCTGAGTGAAAGCCATAGCATTGCAGGAGGAAGCGCAGGACCCAAGTTATATCTCTCATAGATCATCATCTTTTTGAGGAAGCTCTTGCAGGCAGCCACAGGAAAGAAACTTTTTACTGTAGCAGGTCTGTGCACCCTCTCCACAGACATAAATATGCTATTCTCCTCTTTTCATTTTAGAATTGCACTGGCCTCAAAGACAGAGGACCCTCTGTGGTTACAGATGCCTGATTACTTCCCCCAAAAGACATCCGCACATCTACAGTATAGCTAAGCTTCCCACACTCCCACAGGATTTAGTTCAGCTAACCCAAACAGCCCATCTGCCTTTCATGTGATTGGAATGCAAAGATCTTTTTACTTTCACAAATCTGATCTCTCTATTGTTGTTCCTACATACTAATGGTGCTAAAACAGCTGCCTTGGATTTAAATCTCTTTTTCTTCCATGCACTCTAATGGTAAATATAAAAGCGATTTTCTACTTTCTAAGTGATGTGATCCAAACTAGGAGTTGAACATAACCTGGAGTCAGCATGACAAAAAATACTTGCTGTATGGTACAGAGTTTGCAATAACATACACAAAGAACTGTCTGGAGCAACAATGAAATTTGGGTGTTAGCTGAGCATCCTTAACCATGCAAGTTTCAGAGGAGACATCATTATATTGAGAATAAAATTATTGCTTTATAAAAGCTGGACCAACTGCTTGGAAAAATTGGAAGGTGAGAGAAGCAGATGGTTCACTCTCAGATCAGGGAAGACTGAAAGGAGATAGTAAAACTGAGAGCAAGTGAAAAAATTAATATCTGAACACTCCTTCCCTTTTCTTCTTTTCCTTCCCCTCCTCTTCTCTCCAAGGAACTAAGTAATGAAAGTTTGAAATAACTTATATCACTGTAAAAATAACTGAAAGAGTATCAGGAGCAGGAGAAAAAGTTCTCAGCCCTTGAAAAACTGCATTCATGGAGCCATGCTTGAGTGAAAAGTGAGTGAAAATCCATCTCTGGAAGGAAACAATTACACATCAATTAAGGCTCGATCCCTGCTCTGGACCTAACATCAAAGGTCAAATTAGATACAGATTTATGTACTCTCCATTTAAGATGCACATGACATTGAGATTTAAATAATCTCTTCCCTGAGAAGCATTCTAAATACCAGATAGCAAATACATCAGCTGTTTCATAACAAAATGTTTCAGTACACATAGCCGTGTGCAAACATCTATGAAGATGGCTGATTTAATTTTCTAATCAGAAACTTTTAATGCTTTTTCTCGCTCTAAAAGGTGACTATTTTAAGACCACCACTGCAGAAGTGAAAGTTTCCTGTTTACTAGCTGGCAGTATAGTCAGAATATACTTTGAGCTTTCTAGCTGTGTCACCATCTGTCAGCTACTTACAGGTTCTGTTAAGTTAGAAGATGGACCCAAACTGAGTTGGGGAAAACCATATCTGCTTCCAGATATCAAGCTGGTATTTCCTGGAAAGATAATGCCTCACCTGTTCACTATAGACCTTGGAGCTGCCAATAGTGCATACAGACACCGTTTTCAGGATAACCAAAATAAAACAGACTAGTGAATTAAAACTTTGCCGCTACATTACTAACTAGCATGTTAGTCAAGACAGTTAACATTTTTATTAAATAAGGTACTTGCAAGAGACTACTCAAGGGAACTATTTTCTTAATATTTTGACTAGAAACTTGCTAATGCTTAGCACATTCTTATACTATGTCTTATTAATCTGTATGCCTATTAATCCCTGGGCCTGACTTTATGCGATGTAGCAATGAAAATAACCGCAGATGTGCAGCTTCCTATGTTTCTACGGACAATTTGTCACATGTACCAGGTATTACTGAGATAATCAGGAGCTCAACCAATTGGATCGCTAAGATCACTGGTTCAAGTTTCATACTTCGAATAATATCCTCTGAAATGTCCTTCCTGTTGATAAAATAAGGAGTTTGCTAAGCAACAGCTTCAGCATTTCTTTTTGTGATTGAAAGCCTGATAACAGCTACAAACACTGGGATGTAGAAGATATTCAGCAAACTAATTCCCTTTATGTTCAAAATCTTCATTGGCATCAAGTAAAACAGAGAAAGGTAATGTTTTGCCTATAGTATCTAAAAACAAACACAAGTAGATATTTCAGCAGGATTACAGTTTGTAGTCTTCACTTATTTCAAACACAAGTTATTCACTAAATATTTTGTATATTTTTAAACAATTTAATTATCAAACATTACAGGAAAACAACATAAACATTTATGAAAAGTGGTACACTAAACAGAACAGGCAAAAAGAATATACATGTGTAATAATAAACAGTAAATATGTTTCAAGAGCCAAGAAAGTCAGATTTAAAGAATTTCTAGTTTTGTGAAATATAACTGACTTATAGGATGTTAGAAATCCTGCCAATGGATTTCACATTCTAAAGACTGCAAGTGTGAATCACAGATTTGACTACTGAATTTTTTTGACTTTACACATAAAGCTGTATTTGTGTTTGATTAATGAAAAGACTGTTTTTAAAAACAAAAAGCCCCTCAGGTACATCATACAAGACTCACTTTGTTAAAATTGCAAGAAAATAACAAGCTATCTCCTCTTACATATATGGGAAGGGGAAACGGTAATTGTAATAAAAAAAAAAAAATCTGTTATTCAGATTCACCATTCTGAATATCGTAGTCTTCATCTGTAACATTAGAAAACAGTTTTGTTTTCTAATGGATTTGATTTTAGGGTTGTTCTTATGTAATTCCCAAAAGAATGTGAAATGCAGTTTTTCTTGCTGTGGAATTCCAAAGCTTTTAAGTTACTAAAATTGTAAGTGTGTGTATATTTGCTATACATGTAATACAGTGCACTTGTCTCTTCGAGGCAATTATGGTCCTCTGAAGTCAAGGTTTTATTGCAACCACTGAAGTCAAATCTAAGTGCCTTTTAGCATTTGCTGAGGATTTTCTTCTGCTATCTACCTTGGACAGGAAAAAATGTTAGCAAATCAGTTGAATCACTGATTGTATACCTATGCCATTAACCACCAAAATTTTGACTTAAAATTTCTTTTTGCATGTATTCTTTTAGCACAGAGACGAAAGTATAAAATGATCTTCCTATTCTACTCATTCTTCATGAAGAACTGTATGCATTCTATTATTTTATATGAATTATGTAATCCTCATTCAAGTGGACTCTCAAAGTGAAGGTAAGACATATGATCAAATATACATATTTTTCAAGTATTTCTAATGCATTGGGCAAATCCTTCCTGTTCAGGAAATGAACTTAATGCTATATTTCTGAAACTGAAAACTATCTATCCTGGTTTATTTTCAAGCAAAAATTATTTTCACTTATTTTTTATCGCACAAATTTCTGCATCTCACTGTTGGGACACAAAATATCTCCAAAGTATTTGCAGAGTTGGACAAATATTTATTGTTCTGCCATGAAATCATCAGCAATTTTTCCCAGAAATTTAAATTCCCAGTTTAAGGGCAGAATTCCAGTTAGGTTCATACTGGAATTATTTATGATCCCTTTATAAGATCCTAGCAGCCATTTAAGACGCCTTTGGGTTTATAAACTCTCTAACAAAGGCTAACTTGATTCTGTATTGCAATTAAGACTCGTGTTCTTAGCCTACTAGGACACACAAGTAAGACAAACTCCATCTAATACTGTAACTGCAAATAAATATTTGTTTATGATACTATCTCATTTTAATTCCTTAGAAAGGATTATATCTTGTGTCATGATAAGCAGCTAATGACAATTCAGTAATAAACAGTATTTAAGATAAGACCAAATATTTTTGGCTGATGTCTTTGATATTTTCAAAATTTGTATTGGTTCACAATGAAAGTGACAGGTTGATTAATTTTTTTTCTCTTCTATTTTGAAAGGTTTGAAATTTGTATTTCAAATACACTGAAGGAAATTTGAAACTAACAAGTTTCACTGAAAAATACTGACATCTTTCACTGAGAAGATGGAGAAAGAAAGGATGATGACTACTTCAGTAAAAAATAAAACCATTTCCCAAATCCATTTCTGCTCTTTGCCTATTATTCAGTGCAATATAATAAATATTAATAGTTATATATCTACAGTGATATATGCTTGTATGTGTACATATTCAATTCTATTTCTCATAATAAAATTACTTGTAAAACTTGTTTTTAACAGACACATTATATTGCGCTTGTTTTCAAAACCTGAAAGAGAAGTGCTGTACTAAAATTAGTCCCTGCAATATACAGTGAATTATACCTTACATTTGTGAAATATCAGTTTAATTCAGTAGACGCAGAACAGTTTAGAAATTATTCTACATCTGCATTTCATGGATTCTGGATAATCCTAGCATACTTCAAAATGGTTCAAGCTTGACTTTGTGAATACATCACCAGAATAATTTGAGTACTCTGTGGCATTTTTCTGTATTTCTATCTCAGGCTTCTCTCTGTATCGTTTAAGCAGACTTTCAGATGACCATAATGCAAGGCCTATTTGAAAGTCAATATGTAGTTGTCATGCACTGTTGTTTGTGTTTCAGGGGGTCTACTTAATCAAATCAGGAAACAGAAATAGAACCTTGAGATTTAATTGACTAGTCACAAACATGCACACAGGTCAAACAGATTTTAAACTCTGACTCTGAAATGTGATACATGACATTTTTGAAAACTGAAACCACTCCTAGAACCTCTTAAAAACAAAATTACTCCAGAGTTGGCTTTTTTAAAGTTACTAGATGTATTTCATTATTAAATGATCAACAACCCAAATGCCACATTAAAAGTACAGAATCATATATAAAGTGGGCAGGAAAGGATCTGACATCTCTCTTTTACCTTCTTCTAAAGAAATTTCAAATAACCTATTTTTTTTCATGTCATAAAATAAAATTCTTCTTTTCTGAGGAGTCAAGCTGTTATTTTCAGGATTTTTAAATAATTTTTAGGCTGAATTTTACTTCAGATTCTTTTTATAACTAACAGAGCTAAAGAAGATTTGCTATAATGTGAAATGCAGCACAGCAAAAAGGCTACAATTATCACCTTAAACGGGACACAAGAAGCCACCGTATTATGTAAAGCTTCTACAGACGCTTATGTTGTCTTTCCTGTCCTGTTGCATGCCCTGTAAGTATTTGCAAAATAAAGGCCTTGTAGTATAGTGCTTGATCTTTCATTTGTGAGGCCCAGGGCTGAATTCACATATGGCTTTTACAGACAGCTTTACAATCCCCCAAACTATAGCAACACATACTGCCAGACTAAGGCAGTGGAAGAAGCAGCTTTGCAGAAATGCAAAGAAAAAAATATAAACATATAGTGGATGTTGCTAGCCTAGCCCACTGGGCATATATTGTTGGTCACAGCATGGATCTAACACTGTGGGGTATGTTTACAGCATGGGATATGGGGAACTACACTCACAAACAATCGTGAGAACAGTGTATTCATTCTTATGTGAAATGTATTGAAAATTGACCCTGTTGGGATGTAAATGAGGAACTGGATTGTTGTGGAAATTCTACTCGTTCATGTGCTTTTTAGATGTTGAATTTTCTTTTAAAGTGATCAAAAGTGTCTTTGAGTCACAACAGTCAAAGATGGCAAAGACCACATATTGCTCTAATTCTGTTCTTCATGACATCTTGCAGAGATTAATGCTAGAAAGATATTAATAGAACTTTTTGTTCCTTTACCCCAAACTGACACCATATGAAAAGCTTGCCGTGATAGCTTTTCAGTATCATCTCTATTTTCGAAGCTATACCATGTAAATTAAACTGGAAAAATCACTTCAAAGCTAAAAGAAAGAGCCAATATGCACTACATACAGACATTTAAACACCTGCCATATCCTCCCTTGCTCAGGTAGGAGAATAATCATTCTACCCTCTGAAACATGAGTGCTTCAGCCTTCCATTTTGCCTGCCTTCCTTCCTCCCTGTTTGTTTCTGTCCCATGGAACTGCTGAGTTCACGTTTGCAAAGCTGCTTCTGAAGTACAGGATAAGACTGAACACAATACTACAGAGCTCCTAATTGGTAGGATATGGTACTTTCAGGACCTTCTTGTCAGATTTTTGTCTAGCAGTGAAAGGAGTTGACAGATCTGAATATTGCCAGGAAAGCCTCCCTAGCAGAGACTCCTTACACACGTAGTAATACTAGCAATGAGTAAACAAGCTGCTCTGGGCATACATCAGAATGTCGTACGGAAGGGACTGATCTGAACTACCACTGAAGGGTCCCACTGACTCCTTGAGGCTGTGGAGGTAAACACTAGGTTTCTAAATTAGTTTTTCAAGGAAAAGACTTTCTTCAAAAACCTTTTACAATCTTACTGAGCCTCTCACATTAACCACACTAAGCCCACTGGAATGCTATCATTATTGATATTTTAAAGTTATATTCAAGAAAGCACAGTAATGTTAATTTTTTGTGGTATTGTTTCCTAACTGCAATAAAACATTGAAAAAAAGTTTTACTTTACTAAAAATAAACAACCAAGCAAACAAAAACAATGCAACGACAACAAAAACCACCACGATGTCTTTGTTTCAGAGAGGAATAAGACTTTTGTAACAGACAAAGTAAAAAAAACCTGTCCTTCCTTTAAAGGAAATATTGTACTAGAGGCTTCAAAGAGAAAAGCTGACTTTATGTCACCATTAACAGTATTACACTGCTTAGTATTTAATTCAAATTGTTCACAGAGCAAAATGAAAGTAATGCTCAATCATCCATACCATTATTTAAATAAGGAGCCTCTTTCCACCTAAAAGCAATTCAGAAAAGTGAGTTTGAAATATTATCCTATTCTCATATATTGAAATTGGGATATATGGAAAGCTGAAATGCTTGAAAAACTTACTGCAGTGACAAAATTGAATTTGAATTAAACCTTGATGCCATGACTTTTTAATCAGTGAAGCAATCTGAATACAAAAGCTGGCAAATAAATTGAGTGGGAAGATGCATTTTTATATAGTTATTTTTCCAAGGGGAAATGAGTATTATCTTCCATTTTCCAGTTAAAAAATACAGTAAAGATTACTCATCCTTAAAAGAGATGTTAGCACGCTACTTACTGGAAATGTAGGAGCAATAGTAGTTGATATAAGTGCAGAAGTGTTATGAAAACATGCTTTGTATATCAATGATATGAACAAAAGTATTGCATTTCAAAAAGGGTCTAAAAGCTTAATTTCTGCTTATTTAAGCATATGTAGAATTTTTATACTTAGATTAGAAATTCACAGTACACTGCACTAGAATCTGTAATTTACATACACAGCGTAAATATATGCCTATGGGAACTTCCATATTTGAATTTAATACAATCGTAGTTCAGGGATTATTTCTCTCAGATTAGATTTTTTTCCAGAGAGCAAAAGGCCTGCGTACAGATGAGTTGGGAAGTGGGTGAAGTGGGTGCTCACTGCTTCTCAGTAGCTTGCCAAGAGCTTGACATACCTCAGAGGACACAGAAACAGACCCAGTAAGCAAAAAGGGGTGTATGAATTTTACAGTGTTTATGAGCATTAATGGTAAAACACAGTAAATTTGCAGTGCTATCCAGAACTAAAACACTTATTGGTAGAGGAGTCTCTGAGCTGCAGAAAGTCTTCCTTCAATAGACTAATCTCTTCTCAAGGCAACTACTGCATCTCTCGTCAACCACTTTAATAACTGCTGTAACTCAAGAAGATGCAATACACTGGTCATGCAGCAAAAAAGCCTTCCAGAGGTAGATCTTACCATATAGATCATAATCTCATTCAAAGATCTGTTTTTGTCCCTTCTACTATTCTTGTCTGCATTATAATCAAAATCTGAAAAAACAATATGCTACCAAGGAACTGAATGAGCACTTCAAAAGAGAAGCCATTATCTAGAATATTGACTAATACGAGAATATTTAAATACTTCAGGTCAAGACAGACTTTAATAATCTCACACAAACGGCATCTGTCTCCAAGTGTAAATCAGCCTTGCTATATTAAAATCAATGAATTTATGACCATTTATACAGACAGGGATAGGGCTCAAAGAAAGTATAATTTAGCATTTTTCAATGCCGATTCAAGTATTAATGAAACAATGGAAATGGGAAAAGCTTTTGTATATTTGCCTTAAAAATACTTGTAAAGGTTAAAAAAAATCCTTCTATATTTCATTCTCAATCAAAGTCTTAC
This sequence comes from Pavo muticus, assembly GCA_016647715.1. NCBI lineage: Eukaryota > Metazoa > Chordata > Aves > Galliformes > Phasianidae > Pavo > Pavo muticus. The sequence goes on along the minus strand of JACDJE010000194.1, from coordinate 105,248 downwards.
AGCTATTAGAGTCATGAATTATTACTTAAGAAAATACAGTCATAGAAAATCAGAGTTAGTTTAAGAACAGATCCTGCCGCTTGAGGTTTGAGAGACTAGAAGTTTTTTAATTATAATTTTGTTTGTTTTGTTTTGAATAATAATTTTTTCACAGCAGTTGTCATGGAGAACCTCATGATAAATGACAGGAAAAAGAGACTGTCTTGTTAAAAGAGCAAGGATGAGCACAACTGTTTTAATTCCAATCCAATGTTCCTTTTCCTGTGCAAGAACACAGAACTTTGTCTGGGCAAGAGGTGGCTCACATTCATCTCCTCCTGCACTTATTTCTTCTTTCCACCCATCTTCTGATTTCATACACATTTTGAAAATAAACTGTGCTTGCAGAGCTGGACACTTTTCCTGTCAGAGCTCTTAAATTCCACTTATCTGTGCAACATACAGAGTGCTGTCTTTGGGCCAAAACCTTAGGAATGAGTTCAGAGCCTAAAATATACCACAGGAAATTCCCATGAATGCACAGGAAGAACCAACAAGATCCTGGCCTTCAGTTTCTAACATACAGCTTGGCTTCTATTACTTACAAAACTAATGGGAAAGGCCATAAGAAGTGTGAAACGTGGATATTTACTATATGGAGTTTTAGTCTGATTATTTCTCTGACTCCAAGCTTGTTATGAAGCAAACTCTCCTTATTCTAAGATTAAGGAACCAAAAATAAACAGCCTGCTACATAACTCTTAGTTCTGTGGGGGTTTTTAATTGTGAGGGTTGTTTTTTTTTTATTATTTTTGCTGTCCTCTTATTCACACAATTCTTCACTGCAGTCATTGGCCCTTTCTTTCTCAGTGGCATCATGCTCTGAGGCACACTAAGTATATTTGCTTGGACTTTACAGTGCAGTGTAGCCTTAACACTAGCATAGCCCAGAGAGGTTCTCTCTAATATTTTCATCTCCCATCTTCTACACAGGCATCATGGATTCTTTCTGCGCATCTAGATTCATTTACTTGTGAATGCCTGCCTGTCTTTTTTGCCTTCTTAGCCTTCAAAGGCAAAAGTAGCAGAAAATCAGCTTTGCCCTGAATTTAAACCTTCAAAAAGATGACAACTGAACATGCTTTTTGTAACACTGATACACAGAAAAAATGTTGCAAATTAATTGTGATGCTCGGTTGCTGAACTAGCAGATTTTGTGTTGGAAACTCCTGAAAGTCAGGGATTTTACTCGGTGTTGCAGAAGGTACAACACTGTCATGCCTTTCACTGTTCACAACCTTGTAAGAGGCTGAAATTTTTTACCTGATTTCTTGGATCCACCTCTTCCATCCATGAGAGGGTGCAGCCATGGTAGCGGCACTGTAATTACATTCTTCAATTTTGCACCAAGAGGAGGAAACAACGTGAAAGCCATTTCAACTGCTTGATGCTTTTTGATGTTTCTTACAGCAGTAGCAGAAGCTGCAGAAGAGAATAAGGATAATGATCAACATATTTTCTCTGATACTTATATGCAATTGACACCCACAATAATAACTTCTATAGATAGATTTCTTTTTATTACTTTGAACATATCAGCATGAAACTATGGACTTCTGCAAGACAAAAGGTTGAGATGTATGCAGATTTATTGGCTGTGCAGCTACTGGATATGATTAAAAACCAGGAGAAAGATGCCAGTTTGGAAAGATACAATTAACTATTGTTCTAATACCTCAGCTAGTTCAATACACAGATACATTCTATGACACTCACTAAATAATATGGCTCAATCTTTCCTGAGTAGAGCTAAGTGATAAGCACAACAAAAATTTTCACAGGCATGCAAAGCTTAATGGAAGATGTTTATTGATCACAAACTGTAGCACACCTTAAGTTAGACCGGAAAATTACACGGCAAAAAGCAATACTTACTAACAGTACCCTAGTAAAAAACAGAAAGAGCTAAGATTTCAGAAATTCTTATCTCTGTTTTGACACTGATCCTCAGCAACAGCTGATCATAATACATTTGAAAAAGTGGAACAATTCTGACTTGAAAAGGTCCAATACTACAAGTGTGTCCAATCCTACTCTGCATTCAGGAGGCGTGAGTCCTCATGAGATAAAGGAGCTCGTGTATGGAGGGCTCACTTTCTTGGAAACTGTAGCCTCATTCCTGGCTGCAGGAACAGCTAAAACAATGCAGATTTTGGAATATTACTTTTTTTTTTTTTTTTTTTTTTGTAGCAACAATTAGAATAGCCTCTCTAGAAGCTTGTTTGAGTATGGAGGAGGAGTTAGCTTTCCTTCTGGTTGACGCCAAATGCAGCTTGTTTCCAGGATTCAGATACTGATCCTCACAATTAGAATACCTTTCATATCCTTCAGAAAAGTACAATGAGCCAAATGTCTCATAGTATGGCATTTTTAACTGTCCTGGTTATTAACCATTTGGGTCATATCCGAAACTCCATCTGTACATGAAGGGATCTATATTACAATAAATTTCAAGGCCAACTCAGCACTGAACTTTCCGTGTTTTTCTGTTACAGTTCAATAAAATTACTTTGTGTTACATTCGTTTCCATATAAAATAAAGTGAATGTCACATTTTTTTGTCATACCATTTTTATTTAACACCTTTTTTCTATATCCATTAGTTTAAAAAGTTATAACAAGGCAAATCATTTATCAAAATGAAAAATGCTGTACTCCTTGAGCAAGGAGAGGGGAGTCTAAATAGAATGTCCCTGCTCTTAAATTAATGGAACTATTTTACATTTAATATTTTCTCTTAAGGAGTTATGTATGCACTCCAAGATCATTAATGAAGAAGTACAGAATCACAGTTTACAGTTGAAGGGCAAAACTGCTAAAAAAGCATTTCAGAGTCATGTCATCGAGTGATACAATGTAGGAAAATAAATGCAAGGATCATTGATCTCTGATATCATAATTAAACATCCAGAACTCATGACAAGGAGAAAGGATAGTAAAGTTCATTAACACTTGACTTGAACAAAAGCTGCAGGACTAATCAAGCAGATATCATAGAATCATAGAATTGCTCAGGTTAGAAAAGACCTTAAAGATCATTGAGTCCAACCATATACTAGGGAAGGCTCAGGTTTATAAACAAATAGACCTTGCCTTTTAATTAACAGCATCTTAAAACTAGATTTTCTGTTACTATTCTGGTTTTAAATAAGATTTTTTTTGTTTGTTTATAAAGATAATTCATCTGTGTCAGATGAACCAGTCAATTCACCTGTTGGTATTGTGATGTTTTACATTTCTGTCCCCTTAGAACACTACAGCAGTTCTGCTGTCTATCATAAATCTAGCTCTCACTTGCCTTCCAGACAACAATACCCACATTCTCGGCATTCTGTCTAAAATATCTGATGGAATAGATTTACCAGGGCTTTCTTAAGCAATACAGTAACTGACTTTTTAAAGAGCAATACTGTCACTGCAACAAAAGAAAATTTACAGAAATAAGACGGAATTCATCCTAGTGAGCTAATGGACCTAGCAGAAAGTGTTGGAGCCACTGGTCGTTATTCTTCTGAACTAATGGAGAACAGCCAAGGTTCCAGAGCTGGGAAATGACAAACCATACTACCTATCTTTAAAGGATAAAAAGTCCCACCAGCCTAATGCGGAATTACCGAACAGAGAACTCAAATTCAAGTTGCCTAGTTAGCTAGTGAATTGGTCAAATTCCACATTGTTGCAAAAGCATACTAAAAGGTGGGTAATAAATAGTATAATTAGGAACTGGAAAAGATGTACACCTATGATATAAATATTGTTGAACACGGACCTCCTCCTTACTTCTATGCTACCATTCAACCCCTCGTACAACCAGTCTGCCATAGACTCTTCCATTCATGCCAACAGTTACAATGGTCAAATTTTATCAGACTTCAATACAAACAATCCTGTAACCTCTCATTTCTTCCCAGTACTTCGGCAGAAAAACTTTATTTTGGCAATGCCTCTTCATACCATTCATTTTTCAACATTAGACTGAATTTGTCAAATACTAAGCTTTAAATTACATGCAAAGCATACTAAAAAAGACTTACAACATATAACAGGATAGAACGCAGGTCTATTACACTCTTATAAGAATATTCTGATGTAGAGCTTGAGTCTACAAACTCATCACTTACAAAAAAGGTTTAAGAAACAACTGCCAGGTTTTGATTTGCAGTGTTTTAGGAAGGTCATTTCCCTGCCAGTTACTAAAAGTTTCTCATGTTGAAAATCACATGATAATAATAGATTCCTTTTTTTTTTTTTCCCAAAGGACATGGAAACTAGAAACCAGCAAACACAGAAACTCTTAGAGCAGGCAGGACTGTCAAGAAAGACACACACAAGATGTTTTCCTTTTCAATGTAGCCCTGAAGTACTTTGATAAATAATGAGTTAGTCTTTCCTGGAATAGAAAAAATCCAGAAAAAAAATCATTTTCTACAGGATGGGGAAAAGCACATAGCATATAATTTTGCAATCTGCTGGAGGAAACAACATTTCTGTAATTCTTAAAAGCAACTGAGGCATGAGCAAGGTCACTAACCAGAAGGATCACAGATACAGGTAAGTTACTGATGAATGCAAATTCAATTAGACAGCCTTACGCTGATGTTAACTGGACATCTTTTACTCCATACTACAAGCAGCGCGTGAGCATTCTCTTTGCAAGAACTAAAGCATTCACTCTAATTCTATGCAACAAAAATGCTGTTCACTGCTGGAATCAGGTCTGTATCATCTGCCTGTAAAAGTCACATCAGCATGTTTTACTTATATTTTTCCTTACTGCTATTCAGAAATTTCCAACTTGTTAAGATTCATTTTGAAAACATCACTTGTTAGCTCTTGGATACTCAAAGAAAATAGCTGGAAAGTGTAGAGGCCATCCACTCTTATGACTTATTTTTAATATTCGAGAATAATAATAATAATAATAATAATGATTCTTTTTAACATAAGAGAAAAAAAAATCTAGAATGTTTACAGCTGATTCGAATGACCAAAAATGCAATAAAGAAAAGAACATATGCTCGGCTTGTCTACCATTATGGCTGCATGTCTTTTGAAAAATGCAATGAAGTATTTGTAAAAACGTACCTATTGTTACTTGCTTCTTTTACCTTCATAGTTTTCCTATTTTAGATTTTAGTTTTGCTTAAAATGTTATATCTTTGATATTAGAAAATACAATCTTTCTCTCTTTCTTTTTTCATTCCTAATATAATTAGGTTTATTTCTGAATATTCATCTGTATCTTTTGAACTATGATTGCAATTCAATATAGGGTATTTCTATTTTTCACTAATAGCTGCAGTTATTCTATGTGATACTGGTTTCAGAGGTAAGAAAGTAATCTATATCTGGTACCTCACACTGCACATCACATGTCAGCCGCCATTTTGTTAGACTACCCTTCTACTGCTATCTGTCACACGGCAACAAAATGGCATGGTATATTGGTGGGACAGTTCAGCCTCTACCGCCATACCACCAACATCCATCTCTGACATCATGGGACAACATAATAAAATTGGAGGATTACTTTTGGAGCAGTCCTTTTATTTAGAAGTACAGTCACAGGATGAAGGGCCCAAACCCAGCAATTTCTTGATAGGATTGGAACAGAAATCCAAGGAAATCCACAGAATTCAGGTAATCCAGCTCCAAATTGTAATAATTTATGTTTTAAAAAAAGGGGGGGATGTGGGAGGTGTTATACTTCACACTCAAAACATGGATTTTTTTTCCTTACAAAATTACACTTTAAGTCTTTAAATCTTAAACAATGATTAAGCTTCCATTCAATGTGAAATGCCATGCATTACTCTAAAATACATTTTCATATTCCATACAATGAGATAGTTGGAACAGATATACAAAATGACTCTAAATGGATTGTGCTTTTGAAGCTGTGTTAGAATAAACTCTACATTTATTTTCATCAACACTGCAGACTTGTCTCATTATCCAGATTCATATTTGTTTTCCAGAGGATTTCAATTGTAAGTATTTGGTAGCTAATTCTCAAAATAGAAGAAATGCATTCATTACTCATTTAATATAGATATATGACAGCCTGAGGTGCAATAAAGCTTGTATTGCCTTCATTTTAGGATTGCTATATTAATAACAGGTGGCAGACATATAAGTTTGATATATGTATTTTCTCAAATGACTCTCAAACATAGTTTTATAGAATATTATATATGTAACAACTGCATTCAGTTGTGGTTACTAAGGTTGCAAAGTCAAGTAGTTAAGCATTACAGTCCCTTTTGCATGTGCTCTATGATATGGTCCTTAATTTTGTGATCCACATGAGCCCTGTTGGCTTCACAGCATCAGGATTGCAGTGTTCACCTTTTGCAATATTTTGTTTTCTCCTTTTTCAGTGCATTATTCCAGGACTTGATTACTCTGCGGTACTCACATTCTGAATCGAAGATAGAATTAGTTATTTCATTGTGAGCTTTTTCATGGGACTCATCCCGAGAGTTATCAAATGTTCCTAGATGCTAACAAATTTACTTTTGCAAGAAACCAAGGGAGGAACAGATTTTATTTATGATCTTTTTATTACTTAAGAGCTAAGGCACATAGGATCAGACTTTTCACAGCTAAGTAGGTACCCAAAAATGCATGAAGGAGCCTAATCGTTTTCCCTAATGTGCTAAAACACTGCGTTTCCAGCAGGGAGGTTCTTTTTAAATTTCTTCTACAAGACTATCCACATCACTAGCCATGCAAATACATTTTAAAATCTGATCAAAACATAATATAGATAAGAGTATCCATAAATTGCAGGCTTCCAATCTTAGACATGTCATACCTCATTTTCAGAGCGTTTTGCATTCTATTTGTTTTAAACACAAGCTTTAAGCTGCAGCAGAAATCTAAGTTCTGAATCCTCAGCATTTTTGCAAATCAGTCATCAAGATCCCAAGTCAGGCATCCAAAAATACCAAATACCTCTGTAAACACTTTTACATAAATGAACCATCAGCAAAATGAAACTCTTGTGAAGCTGCTGTGGGCAAAATTCAAATGCCTTAACTATGTAACCACATACCTTTTAGCTTGTGCAAAAAAATGGAGGAGTCTTAATGGCGGTCTTCTTCACCATCAACACTGAATCTCTTGCATATTGAATGGGGCGGCAATTTCATGCAAGTATGTACATGATTGTGCAATGGAAATCCATTGTGTCTACACGTAGAGGCCAATTTGCAAATGCAGTGCAGCTGATATGCACATGTCACATGATATGCACTTTACAGATCACTTGACCTTGCAACTCCAACAGGGTTCTTCTAATGTTTTGAGGAGTTATTTTTATGGTTCGTTGGTGTTTGTTTTTTGTTTTTTTTTCTAATAGATGTATAACATTTAAGATATTAGAGAGCATAAACAGAAGAGAGGGGGGAAAAAAAAAAACAAGAATGTGCAGCTGGCCATTATCATGGTTGCTACAAGAAGGTGGAATTCATGGCCTTGCCTTTTTGTCAGACATAATCAAATCAATTTTAAGGCTCCCACAGTCTTAGGAATAAAACTGTCCATAAACACTAACAAAATTCAACTCTCTATCTAAACACATAGTGCTTTCTTAAGATAATCAAAAATTATCTATTTTTTCTTTTCCTGCTTTCTTTTCTTCAGCATGTATGAGTTATTCTGAAACGAAGTCATATTTGTAGTAGTGATATAAAGTCAATAGAACTACCTCCATGCATGGAACCTAATCTAACATACAATATTTACACTGAGTCTATTGTCTAATTTCGTCTACTCCTGAACAGATCACCTCACCTATCATATAAATTCTTATATTATATTCTTATATTATATTAGACATGAGCTAGCTGGCTTTCTACAATTATACAAAAGGCAATAATTAAGTGCATTTCTACTAGCAGTTGTAATTTTACATTAAATCATCAAACTAAGATTTGTCATATAGTAGGGCTATACAAAACTTGAAAGACACAGAGGACATTTTTCTTCCTATAAAAGTATTTGCTTATCACATCCACTGCAGACATAAACGTACAGAAAAAAAAATAAATGAAAAGTCATTGTCAAAAGTAATACAGACTCTTGAATGCTCTAATGAATTTCCAGTGTACTGGAAGGATACTTCAGTTGTTGGCTAACACAGAAACAAAGCATAATGATAAGTATATCTTCACCAATACTGAAATACATGTAAGGACAATAAAACTATATATATTCTTTTGTTCAATATCTTTGACGGTGATCTATCATTTAGAAATAATACATAATAGCTCTATAATGAGTAATATATAATTATGTAAATAATTAGTATAATTTTGAGATGAGATGAGGGCTATTAGTGGCGGTGGATACTCTGAACCTTGAACATTTAGTCAAAAAGACCAATGACATCCAATCAAACTTCTTTAAAATGAATTGCAACAAACAATGGCAGCACAGCTGCTATTAGAATTATAATTGAGTTTAGGAGGGAAACAGCAGCTGAATGCAATGCAGATAATTAAGGAGCAAGCTTTTGTTAACACTATCAGTAGGGTCATGATTCTGCAGATTGTGAACTTATTATGCCTGAATAAACTAATCTATTTTTATAACAGAGGTATATTTCTGCCTTTTATACCAATAAAGTATATTCTGGCTACAAGATAGCTGATCACTTATTTATTTCAAGTACCCATTTACAGAAATGGTAAGCATTTACAAAATCTAAGATTACCATGGAAACCTTATTCTTTAATGCTGAGGATTATGGGAACAATTGATTGTACAACTGGGATGAGTAAATAACAAACCTCTGAGTATGACAAAGACCATAGCTACTAAATTATATTAAATAATTACTCTCTTCTAGGCTAACAGACATTTTACTTCATCCCAGCATTGAAAGGGAAGCAATATATATCCTGTGAGTAAATAATGAAAACATTTAGAAGTACAACATTTAGGCTACACAGGCATGAACTGCATAAATGCATGTTCTTGTGGACTTAGGATACTTAAGATGTAGCCCTGGGACTGGGAATTACAAATATGATCTAAAATTTCTATTTATTCCCTATTGTGTTGACTAGTCTTGAAACAAAGTTGCCCATGTGGACAAGACAAACAAACAAGAAACACCAAAGTCACTCCAAGCTTGCAGCTTGGCAGCAGTCAGGCAATGCAAGATGCTTGACCACTGATAACCATGAGTCAGGGTTCCAAAAATGGAAAAGAGATCATTAAAATGCCAACAACATTACATCCTGTTAGCAATATTGCTGTTATAATATCATGTTACCATAAAAACTGGTACTTTTTAAACAAAGTAAAGAGCACAGGTCCACCAAAGATGTTATTATCACCATTCATACTAGTAACCCCTTTAACTCATGTAGCACAGACTCAAGATCTTTGGCTTAAGACAATCCTGCTCATAACATAGGTCATTTCATTGGCAAATCTAAATTTGTTAGGTACAAATGAGTAATCCTGCTTTGGAATTTCATTGACCTCAATGTGTAAATAAAGCAAGAAAAATGTGTCTGACTGGCAGCAAGCCACGACTGTGCTGTGTGCAGTAAAAACACTAATATGTCAAAAGTGATTTTAAAAATATGCTTTGATATTCTGACCTACTGAAAGTTCTAATTTTGACCTACAACCTACTATAATAGTATAATAAAAGTATTTTTAAAATATTTTAACATTATTAATCATTTGCTGGTGGCTAAGCTATTTGCATTTTTTCTATTCCTAATTCTGAATATTCTAAAGTCTTATGTCACCTGAACGTGTAAAAAGTAAACAAAAGCTTATCCTAATTTCCAGCTATTTTAACTCTGTTTCTTCAGGAATTCCATTCTCAGTTTGAAGATAGAGAAAGCTTAATTTGGTCATTATTACAATAGAATTCAAGTGTGCTTCAGTTAAGATTCAAGAATGGTATTACTTCTGCCCCGTTTCAGTTCCTTTTAAGGGAATCTGGAAAAGAATAGGCACCAGCCAAAAATAAAAAAAAATTCCTTTCTGCTTATATGCACAGCATATTCTGATATCTTTACCTGGTATTCTGAAAAACTTCTTTGAAATGGACAGTTTTTTTCTAAATTATCTTCAAAAGCATTCTGTGTATTAAAGCTAAAGTGTAGCCAAATGGAGAAACCACCAATACATAATTTTAGGAATTCTATATTTTCTAAATATAAGGAAATGTGAAAATAACGAATGGACTAGCAGTTCCTTTCTGAACATTTCAGAGAATCAGTGTGATTCAGACATGAATGAGGCAACAGCATATCAAATACGAAACTAGTATTTCTCCAGTAGTCAATATATAATATATAATAAATATATATTTTTTGCATATTTTTATGGAATACTTGAAGGCTTTCCCTGAGATGACCAGATTTCCTTAAGAAAACAGCACTGACAACCATTGTGCATTGTCCATACAAGGCAAGATGTGTTTTTCTAATCAGCTTCTGTAGCATCATGGCACAATTTGCACAGTAGCTTCAGGGATTTGTGGACTATGAGAAAATCAGCAATATACTCATTTAGCAAGAAAATGTTTCTACTAATTTAAAGACTACTTTTTTGATTGTGTATGTTGCTATGATCAACATCGAAGATGATGATGCAAAGCAGCAATCAACCTAGACTTGCACTTCTTTCACAGTCTTTAGATACTGTTCTAATGTAATTCTGGTACATTTGAACATTTGAGCATACGTGACCTGCTTTGAGATAAATGTGCTGCTTGCTGATTAACTAAGTCAGTTCACTTCGATCATCTTTACAAATCCCTTCTTCTCCAATTTGTTATGACTTTAAAACAGCATTTTTAAATTTTAATTTTAATTTTTATTGAAAACAATTTCAAATACCTTGCATGAGTTTTACAATTGGAGTATCTACCAAAGACAATAAACTGCTCAACCCAAACCTTCTTCACTCCAGTCAAAGCCTTCTAGCATCTTCTCCACTGTACCATTATGAAAGGGGTAGAGTATTCAAACTGACATCTCTCAAAAATTCTCTTACTAAAATACCTTCTACTTTTATATGATAGTCTGATTTGAAGTGCAAATGTTTCCTGTTTCTGTTAAGTACAGTTATAAAAAAAATGAACATATTCCACAATAAGATTCAACAAAAGAGAATTTCAGCAAAATTCTGGAGTTCAAGTTTTCCTTATGCTGTCTTTATCTTTCATTTTTTGAAAACTCTGAGTGGCCATGAATGAAAAGGCAATAATTATGTCAATTTTTACATGGAAGGAACCTATTTTTTTATTGCATGATTGTAATGGATGCCCTGAGGCATGCCATTACATTCTGTTATCCCAACAGTGGATGGTCAAGGCACAGACAGTATTTCATTTGAATAGATATTAGTAAAGAATATGGTCTGTAGGATTTTCCTTACAATGAGAACGTGATTTCTAATAATGGAGGATAAAAGACAAGTCTGATTTGCTTTGTAGTTTTGGAAATCAAAAATAGATTTCTTCCTTATATGAAGAGATTTACTGCAAAACAACTGACACGTCATTAAATACAGAAGCTTTCTTAATGCAGTTTGACAAGATGATTTTTCAGCTGAAATATGTTTTCTCCTCCATTCCCCCTGAACAGCAGTTAGCACTCATCTCAGATTGATCAACAGGTCACATATGCACTTCCTTTTTCTCTCTGAGAGCTTTCTTTCCATAGAGATGTTTTTGCTACTCTGTAAAGCAAATGATTAAGAACAAAGCCTGGAAGTTGAACCTTCCTAATCATTGTGCCACGCTGCCACTGAGCCCATGAGGTAAAGCATATTTGGATGAATGCAATTTGGACTTTGTGTGAAAGCCTTATAGTACACACCTGAAATCCATTATGTAATGATGTCTAGTATAGTACAATAATATTTGGCACTTCTTTATCACTATTATTTTTAAGCACTTAATGAATATTTATTATGCAACAAAAAAGTCTCCTAAGAAGTAGAATAATGCCTACTGTAAATAATATTGTTTCATTATGCAATCTATAACTAAATGTATATTTCATAATGTAATAGGAATTACTAATGACCTTGAATTCTATTTGAACTCTTATCCTAACTTCAGCTGCATGAAGCTTAAGCCTGGATATTCAAATACAAGCAACTCCCATGAGGTGAGACAGAAAAGATTTGAGAATCTGATATGAAATGATTTCATGAAATGTATTAAAAAACAGGAATGTCACTGTGACTCCCGTTCCTCTTTTTCTCCAATGGAAAAATTATGTGACAATTTCAAAATTATTTTTCATTTATTTATGTCTGCTGTGCTTCATATGTTTGATATTGAGACAAGGTTAATGACAGGCAGCTTGCATTTGGAATTGAAAGTGGAGATGTTTAAGGTGGTTCCTAGATCCTGTGGGTATACGGTAGATACTGCCAGAATATACAGTAGATTAAATGATGCTTATCAGAAATAAATGTTTGCTAATTTTACCTGTCTGTGGAAAGAGACTGGGTTCAAAACACAGGGAATGCAATGTCTGCATTTCACATGTACTAGCTACTCAAATTCAAGGTCAAATCCCAAATTACTTATAGAGGAAAGACTCCCAGGTAGCTGATTAATGTTTTGACTGTGGTAGTATGTTAGATTTCACATTATGCAGTGATTATATATGAGCCATCGCTGAAGTCTTATATGGGATCAAAGATGCTTGGCTGATTTGTTTAATGCCTTTACAGTGCTTCCATGTTAAAATATTTCTAAAAACTGTAGCTGTAATTAAAGACAGGACCAATGGTTGCCTACTAAGAGAGAATCATTACAAGATTTGGTTTACATCCTCTATTTTGTAAGGGATCCCTAAACTGAACTTATGCTAGAAAGAAAAAATAAGAAAGAAAAACTGTTAACACAAGTAAAATGTCTGATTAAGCCACAAAAGAACCATATCCAGAGTTTGTTCCTATTAATGACTTCTTGTATATATGTTAGTAGATCACCTAACTTCTCCATGCCTCCATGTTCTAGTAGTAGAATAGGCATACAAGTATGGTTGAATTCAATAGTGTGAGACTATAACAATTAATATGTAGAGGTGGGCCAATAAGCACTTCCTCAATATTTTTTCCCTCTCATGATGGAGAGCTAGGCTATCAACTCCAGGCAATTTATTTCTGTCTGAAAGCTCACAGAAGGCTCGATTCACTATGTGAGTGTGGCCGAGTACAACGCGTATATCTGTTAGGAAGCATATTGTTCTAGGAAACCATTGCAGTTGAAAGAAAAATTAACTGCTCTGTTGTAGAGCTTCATAAACTTGTTTGTTATTACTTTTGCTGCACAGAGCCCCAAACGTCCAGCACAATTTCTTTCTGACTGTATTGTTTGCTAGCAACTAGAAACCTCTTTTACTGAATGGGTCTTATTTTTTTCCTCTATATAATAATGTGCTTAAAACAATATGCTGGGAGCTGTTAGGCATTTATTTACCATAGTGGGTTAATCTCATCTAGGGAGGTATAGAAACTCAATCATGAGTGCTACAGTATATAAGCTAATTGCCAGGATAAAACCAAATGAATAATTACTTAACTTCAGAATGAGGCCTGGGGGAATTTTTCTTTAATAAAGGTTTAATTCACCAGTGATAATGAATGCAATCTCACATACTACTGAACAACACCATTAGCATAATGGCTAAGATACAAAAAGCATAATTGGACCTAAACAGAAATGTTAATTACAGCCATGAAGCTACCAAACAAAAAGGGAGTTTTCCTTTACCTGTGAAATGTGTAGCTTAAGTAATCCCTGTGAATGGGTTATCAATTCTGCTCCAGTGACTGACAGGCAGAAATTAAAAACTGAAGCTTCCTTTGCCATTTGATTCCAGAGAGGACTGTGATTCACACAAGAGAATTAGAGTACAGGTGGGGGCGGTAAATTTCTGTACCTCTACTCATAAAGCTTAAAAATTAAGCTCTCATGCATCTGAACCCTACACTACAATTCCTTTTCACAAAAAGGCAGGCTCATCAGATCTGGTCAGGAATATTAGATCTCTTCTAAGCATATTTGCTACCCCCAGACATGCCTACCGTGCACAGCACTGTGTAGCTGTACAAGGAAGCGTGGCAGCCTGCTGGCTAGGCAGCTGCTGAGAAGTTTACTGATAACAAGCAGCTTCATTTCCGGCACTAAAAACAACAATAACAAAAGCTCTTTGTACACAAAAATTTGCACAAACTCTTATATCTTGCTTAAATGAAATCTGTGAGATGTCCTCATGGAAGAGCACTCTTTTGTGCCATTTCTGCTGTGCATTTCTTTCATCTCATGCTGCACAAATATTAAATTCACAGATTCAAAGAACTCAAAAGTTATAAAATATGAGAACTAATGTTGCATTTTTTTCCCCTTACAGGAACTTATTCAGTGTATGAAATGGACACTGACTGAATGAGGAGCTATTCAGTTTTTCTTTTTATCTTCATCCTACTGTGTTTGATTCCAGGCCTTATTTAGTACACATCATCAAAACCCTGCACTGCATACAAAATTACTAATTTCTTCATGGGCTTTTTGGTGGTTTTCTCAGCTTTTTTGTGGAGCTCTCAGCTCTCACTATAATTAATCTATCCTCACAACACCTCTAAGAAATCATATAATTGAAGCAGAGGGAGATGAAGGCCACATCGCTAAATATTCACTAGCTTATGTGCCTGCTTTCATATGACGAAGTATTCAAGGTGGGGGAAAGCCATTGTTTGTGCATCTGTTTACATGTTTAAAACATAGCATCTGTTTACAGGTACTTTACATATGAACTTATTTCTTGTTTATGGACATATTAATCTTTTAAAAATCTGTGAAAACTCTCACTGAAAAGATCTGTTGACGATCCCAGTAGAAAATGGTGCTGAAGTTAGAAGAAGAATCTCATCCCCACAGTGGTGTTCAGCCACCTGAACCATAAGACAATCCCTTTCACTCTTCCAATTTCGTGCCTTGCACACTTCCATTTCTGTAACAAATGAACACGTAATCACATTGCTGAGATGGGAAGGAAAAAAAGAGATTAGAATCTGAGAAATTAGGGATTTTCCTATTATTGTGTTTTCTAAGTTCATTATAAATTGGAGAACCTGGGGGCAGATGCTGTTGGAAAAACACTTCTACTGTTCATATAACACACTGCCATTGAATCTAATGAAGGCTGTCATTTGTTGAAACCTAGCCCAAATTCACAAGCCTGGCAGGGAACAATCGCGCCCTATGATGAAGTGAACCAGTGGGTGTCCTGAGAACGTGGACTGACAGGTATCTACAGAAAAAGCTAAACACTGAGTGGTGTGAATATGGCCGCTTTCCCTTAAGATGTCCCAAAGAGGGATTAGTAAAAGTGATTTCTGCTCTATAACAGGCAAGTAATGAAAGCACTGATGCTAAAGCACTGGCTAAGCCACTCTAAGGGGAGGAAGCTTAAAGTTCATCTGTTTAAATAGATCTCTCACCACCTGGCTATACAGGATATGATACTTTTCCTGTTTGATCTGGACAACTTTAATAAACAACATTCAAGCTGCAAGATAAAACTGTGGAAAAAGAAACAAAACAACAACAACAATAAAAAAATCCCAGATCCATCATATGACTTTCTAAAGCAGTAAATAGGATATCCTTCTGGGTGGCAAGAAACCTGGGCTCTGATTCTGTTTATGTACATTACCCCATGACTATTTAACGTGAAATAAATAGTAACAATTATTAGAGTATGGATCAGAAACCAAATGCTTCTTCCTCCCAGGGCCTGACTCCTTTAGCTCAAGACAGGACTCCTGCACACCCTGGATCTCTTTCTTTAATCTAGTGACTTGTAGATCCCTTTCTGACCACCAGAACAATTACAACAGGTAATACAGTCCAGTCCATCCCACTGAACCAGCATACATCACAGTGACTAAGAGATGAATTTGAGAGGCTGGAAACATGGATCTGAATCTTTTCAGGCTAGATGAAGTACTAGAACTTTAAATATTCAGGCAAAAAAACAAACAAAAAAAAATGAAGCATATTGACTCGATAAAAAGAAAAAACTCATTCACCAGAAGGACAGTCAAAGACAGGAACAGCCTGCCCAAGAAGGCTGTGTAGATTCCATTATTTTAGATTTTCATGATTATACTCGATTAATCCTGAGCAACCAATTCTGATTTCACAGTTAAGCCTTCTTTCAGCAGAAGGTGGAATCAGAGACCTCCTGAGGTTCATTCCAACTTGAATTATTCTATGAAATCACAGGAAAAGTGGGTAGTAGCCTTCTTCATCAGTTACTCTGGAAAATTCAGCAGTTGAAGCCATGCCTTATGAGGACCCCATCCTGCAGTAGACTGTGAATGCTTATCAGAGAGAGTCTTTCAACCTTACCTATCTGTCTGATTATTTCATAGTGTCCAGAGAAGCCATTTACAGGTGATGTCCATGTATAGCTGTAACAGATTTTTATTCTATTATTTTATGTCTGCAATTCTAGTATTAAAGACACATTAGCCTTACTAGAGAGTAAGAATATTTGCAAGGTTTTGGGTTTTTTGTTTGTTTGTTTTTTTTACCTTTTAGAAAAGATTACTTTTTAATTTTGCACACAAATGACCTATTTGGCTGAACTGCCCACTCCATCAGAATGCTACGCAACTTAAACAGATTTCAATTCACTCTGCTTAAATTATGATGCACAAAGCTAAACAATTTTCTCATATGAATTTGTCGTTCATGCAAAGTAAGGTTTTCTGGAAAAAAAAAATGCTGTAATACTAACAAAAAAGAACAAAGGAACAGCTGTAAGTCAAGAGTTCTTATGCCAAAACACTGTTCAGCTGGGTTCCACATTCATTTCCATCCCCCACATCATACTGATTATAAACTTAGATGCAGATCTAATGTTTTCATTTAATCCATTTTTTCCATATTTTAAATTCATTGTATTTAGTGAACATTCAGTTTGAAACATGCAATATCAAAAGAAACCCCCACAGATGCAGGGAGTTTGAATAATCAGGTCCTCATAATCCCCAAACTTCAATCTAGTGAAGTCTCCGTGGGATCATTTTAAACGTGCAAAGGAAACAAATGACCAAATTACTCTAAACAATTGTGAGATAACAGATGAAATAAGCCATATGATTAAAATATTGATACTTACATTACAGTAATACCTTCAGTCCCCCATGGAGATATCAGCCTTATTGTGCCAGGCATTGTACAATCACACAATCGTCTACTGTCCAGGGGAATTACAATCAAAAACCTGATCAACTACCATGTTATAACATCAGGTCAGAGATAGTCAATTTAGAGCGCTGGGAAGTCCATTCAGTTTTTCTCAGACTACTGCTGTGTGTCAGAATTACTCACATTAGTGGATACTCTAAGTTGCTACTCAATTTTAGGGGAGATTTTTTTTCTGTGCAGTATGGACATTCACAAATTCGTAAGTTGGGCTACTACTACCTGTTGATATCCTGTAAGACACCTCTGTGCTCCACAGATTCAGAACAAATGCAAAATGAAAAATGAACAATGTGGTATACACTCAGAAAATTCATCTTGTATGCTGAGAATGCAAGATTCATTTCATGTATTATTGAAATATAGCCACTGATTGAACATAAGGAGACCAAAGAGCTAAGAACAGATTTCGTCTGAAAACCAATGTAGAAGAAAACAGAGGCATAAAGTAAAAGCTGTCATCTAATTTAAGGTTTCAATTCCATCCTTTGATATACTGGATGACATACATGCTTATGCACTACTGAAGATATAGCACTGGAAAATCAATAGCTAAATGTCTGCAAACCTCCATACCAATGCTGAACTTAAGTGACATCTTGAAAATGGCATATTTAATTGTCTTCTCTTGACAGTTTTATCCATGGGCTTTAAGGTGCTCCCAGTGCTACATCTGTTATAACTGTATAATCAAATTTGAATATTTTGTGCAACAGCAATTCTTCTTTTATCTATTTACCTTTTTCAAAACGAAAATTCTTCACAGTGAACTGGGTGGAAAAGAGAAAGGCTTTGCTACAAGACAACGGATATGATCCTGACTATTCCAAGGTATTAAATCTTATTAAGGAAAGACTGTTTTATTGAAATGCAGCAATATTTTGCATCCCAGCCTTTGCTATCAGCTTTACAAGTTAAAATACCAACTGGAGGTTTATTCAAACCAGATTTGAACAAAAAGTTATCTGCGTAGTGCATATGTCCTTGTCTGCATCCATTCCACAGACAGAAAATTCCAGCGGTTTCAGAACAATACTTGATGATAAGCCATGCTCATTACCTATCAGAAGGATTTCTTTACATACATTTAAATCATTTATTTTATTTTGATGTTGAGGCACATCCAGTGACTGATTACAGGGCATGCTCAGTTTTCTTGCAATGCAACTTATAACTCTCTTTTTTGCTGAGTAAGAAACCAAACAGCTAATTTCTTTACTTTCTACCCGTAAGCCAGGATTTATCTATTGGTGTTTAATCAAGTCAGGCCATTTCCATTATTTTCCCTCAATATACCAAACATTTCCATTCATACAATACATTTAGTTATTACTTAGCATTTATCAACACTTTTTTGAGGTGTGATTTAGAAGGGAGAGTTGGATGGTAAGCATTTTTGGCTCTGAATTATTTATTAACAACCAAGAACAGGAAACTATTTTTCCTCTCTCATCTCTGTATTTATACTGTTACACAAATCACTCTCCTTGACAGGGTATAAAGCACATCTGAAAATCAGGCAGATTCCTAAATATCAATTTATTATACTAAACTTAGGCTCTTGAATCTGAATTGCAGGTTCTCAAGCTCAAATTCACCCTTCGTATCAGGGAGCACAGTTCCTCTGGCATCCCTTTTACGACCAGTGAATAAGTTTATTCAGTCTTGAGAATGCACTTTACCACCTGTCAACACAATTTTTTGGCTGTGATTTTTTTTATAATGAAGCTTTACCAACTTCCACTAGTTTACATGAGAGGCCATCCTTTTCTTAAAACAGCCAAAGGCTTTACAATTAGCTGCTGCTAGTTTGTTTCTTTTCAGCAATGCATCTTGCCTCTATACTGATTGCTGGGCTTTGGAAATAGACTGAACATGTATTTATTGACTAATCAAAAATACAGTAAAAGTAGAAAGACACAGCAATATTTAAAATCTAGCTGATTACCCTTTGGTGGCAGATGACTAACAGCTTACCTCAGCAAAGCAAAAATTGCTGCCAAAGGTTTCTTCATAGAAATAATCCTTATTTATTATCCAAGTTCACAGCTGTATACACTGCAGGCAGTAACTAAAATCACTTAAAAAGCACGATGCTAAAAAACTAAACCCCAAGCCTACGTGACTGTGATGCTTATTAAAGGTCCAATCCTTCCTCATTAAAACCAACAGGAGGTGTTCTGCCAACGATTTCAGTAGTAAAGGAAATTATCTCAGGGAAAATATTCAAACAAATTCATAAAGTTGCATTCTGCTCATTAGCAGTAAATGTGAGATTCTCTCTGGCATGAACAAGAAAAGCGCTAAACAACTCCTAAGAATTCGTAGGTTACTCAATAGTCTCCTCTCTTGAAATAACAGGAAAACAATAAAAGACCCCTTGTGTACACACACACCCCAGCTGAACTCTAGTACTTCTTTCAGAAAAAAAAAATAACAGTGCTTTTATGCAGCTGTTGTAATAGCTTTTTGGACTAAATCAGCAATCTTTACATGGAACATTATTTTTATAAGACCTATTAAAATCTCACTTATTAAAAATAATCACTATTCACTTTGTTGAATTGTATGGAATAAGACCAGAAGGAAAGAATAATATTCACTAATCAATTCAACCATTTAACATTGTTTGCCTGGAGGGAAGAACACAGAGAAATAGCCTACTATATACTCCACCTTCTCCCAACGTGGTTTTTATTTGTCCTTTTTGTGCTGCAGTCTGCAATATTTTCATATACTCTGCTGGAGCCAGATATGAATCCATACAAGGTTAAGTGACAAAATATCTGCCAGTGATTTGAACTGGACTGAAACAAGGTAGGATCAAAGAGATTCTACCCATCCCCTCTCACATCACTACCATAGAAAATAATTGTTTTAGACAAAAAATAATAATTAAAAAAAATCTGATCCCCCTTTTATTGATACTGGTTTTGGGAAGGACATTGCAAAAGACATCCCTGTAAGGCGCTTGATGAGCAGTTGCCTGTTTGCCCTGCTCACTGTCTCAGCCCTCACTTCATGACATCTAAGCCAAAGCATGAAAGCCAGAAACCCTGATGAGTAGCATCCCTGCACTCTGCACAGGGCCTATACTCCTGTCAGGACTGGGAAGGGGATTCTTCCATTGCAGATCCATCTGCTGGGGCCAGTAAGAAGGAAAAGAATGGAAAGCTGAAGTGCCTGGATGAACAAGCAAGCCTCTGACATGAACTGAAGAACACAAAAGGTTAATAGGCTAAGTATGGAAACAAACTTCAGAATAAAGAAACAGACAAAGGTGTCTAAGATGGCACCCTGAGGTTAAGCCTAGTGAGAACACAAGTGCCTCTGTGCCGTAAGATCACAAAGCAGGAGTAGGTTGGGCTATAGCTGGTGACCCAGTCCACTCAGTGGTCCCCACATATGAGCTTGCTGACAAAGTACCAGGCAGCAATTCCACAGAAACATGGTGAGAGCTGTGTTATATCTGGACTAATTAGTCACGTCTCTCAGCAAGGCTTATTAGGATCTGCACGTGTGCTGACATGGTGATACTGTTTTGGATCAAGAGCTAGCACAGGCAGTGCTATGAACCATACCTCATCACAGGGTAGAAGCAGCACCTGAAGTAACACGAAGACCAGCCATTTAAAATCTTACAGGTTCCAATTAACACTACAAACCATCCTCAAAAAATTACAGAAAAGTGCAGGTTGTGAATGAGAGGTGCTGGATACCTCACAAGAGAAACATGCCATGCAAGGATCACCACCACAGGGAACCAGTTTATGATGCTTTTGTTTCTAAGTGCAGCACTATTGCCAGCCTGGAAAGTATTCACCCACAAACCCTCTGTGCAACTAGAATTAGACAGAGGAGCAATGCATTGGTATAACTGTGTGTATCCTATGCTTACCTATGCCATATCAGCCCAATAATTCAGACATAAAGAGCAAGCCCCCAGCAGGTACCCTTTGATGTTATGCCAAAGAACTGATGGGGATCCTTGGGACAGTTGAAGGCCCACGCTTTTAAGAGTTATTTCTTTTTATTTTTCCAAGTTGCAAAAGTTTCTATCTTTATCGTCTTGTACTGATCTCCCCTTCCTTCTCTGCCACTCCAGTTCTCCTTCCTACAAGTTATCCAGTTCAGGTTTTCTTTTAGCCTAGGTTTTCTGCTCTCTTCAGTACACAATACACCCACATTTGTAATGGTCACAGTGTCACAGCCGTACAACCCAGTATGTTCCAGTAGCAGCTGCTAAGTGCTGTTCACAGATTCATGGACAGTTTTCAGACCTTCTGGTCATGCCTCTGATGAATCACAAACCTCTTTAGTTTCTTGCACAGGAAACTACTGACAAACCCCAGCAAGCCACTGTACTTGCCTACACAGCAGCAGTATACTTCCAGAACAGTGGAAAGGCTAGGAATTTTTAACCTTTTCAATTCCACTTCTGGCTATTTTGGTTGTACTTTTGGGGGTTGTACATCCCTAAGGTAGGTATTCCTGGAGTATAAGTAATCCCCTGTATAGCATACGTTCTTCATTTGTGTACTTAGTCTTACTGTCACTGAATATACAACAGCTAGCTGAGTTAGAGAACACTTTCTATCCTACAGTAAGCATAGAGAAAAAAACTATGCCACAAATTCCTGAAGGGGAAAACACAGTAATTATTGAAATAATTCTGAGATGAAAATATGTGAGTTTTTTTTCAGTAAATTCTACAGAAGAAAGAATCTACATAGTAAGTCTAGTGCTTAACAAGCATATGCATTTCAAGTATATATACCTTTTTAAAAGATAGTTATAAACAAAAGGACACTAGGCGAGCAAATTCATATTTGCTTATTATGTTATTCTAAATGATGTGATCTTTCCAAATAGAAGCAATGGAATAATTAAACTAATTTTCCAAAATTATTCTAGTATATTCAATTACAGATTTTAATTATTTTGGAGAAATAGTTCAGTGTTAATGAAAGACATGGTAGTTAGAATCATGGCAGAGTATGGGTTTCATGTTTCTGCATTCCATAAACCTTATTAGAAAATGTAAATCAAATATTTGATGAATACTAAGAGCCTATTGGGACATTAAAACGAATATTACCATTGTGACTCTGAGAGTCAGGTTGAAGTATAACAGAAGTCAGTTAAGGTAAGTGGATTTCAGTGCCAAAGGGAACATTAGCTGTTTTAAAGAGGCCTCTGGAGTATTATCAAGTATTAAATATGGAGGAAAAAAAAAAAGAAAGAGGTGTTTAAATAACACTCAGGCTGTGACACAAACCAACAAAAGATAGCAGAATTTCAAAGTTTCAGCTGTTACCTCATATAAGTTAACCTATTCTCACATGTTGATAAAAATTCACTGAGGACATCTTGATGGTGGGGAACACAGAAGTCATATGGATGTTAATTTTGAGCCTTCTGTGTCACCATCTAATAATTTAATTTGGCCATTAATGATATCTTTGCCATTGCTTTTGGTCATGTCTCATATTTTAAAATGTTTTTGTATTTCACATTCTGTAAAAGCATCCAAATCTCACCATACTCTAAAAAAGGCATTTTGATAGCCTGAAAGTTTTCACTAATTAAGCCAATTCTACATATTTCATACAGTATACACTGTTTTTAAAACTATGCAAGCTAAAATTTATTCTTTCTAGGACATGGCATGCAATAAGAAGGGTTAAATGGAAAACACAGATGAGATACATTTCCTATGGCAACAAAGAGAAATACATGTTGTACAAGTTATTCCGTCTCAGGTTGTCAACAAAACACCATGACACATTACTTCTTGTGAACATTTAAGATAAGATCCACCTCAACAGTATATTCATCAAAAGGGATGGAAGATTTACACCAGCTAAAAAAAGTAAAACCATTGTGTGCTTAAATACCTCCTAGTTGGGGTATGCATATAAATACAATCTGTAGACTTGGGTCGAACAAATAATTATACGCTTTCAAATTTGTTTAGGTCATGGATGAAGTCTGAAGATGAGTTAGGAAGCTGCCTGCATTTGGCAGATGCAAGATTACAAATGGTGATCCTCCAAATCTTAATGAAATTTCTATCTGTAAAGATGGCAGATGATATGCTACTACGCAAAGTTTTCACTACTCACATGAAATGTCATTCGGGTGGTATTTGTGAAATTTTAATTACATACTAGCTGAACTCAGTAGAATAATTTCTTAATGTTCCAAATTGAATTTGGTACTTTTTTGCACCAAAAAGTTGATTTACTTATTACATTCATATTTAGACAGTTATGGCAGGTATCTCCATTTTCTACATCTTCCCCTTTCCTTGTTATTTCTATAATTATGTCTGTGGCCATTATGTGTCATAAGCTGTTATAGTAAGGTATCACTGACAATATATCTAATAGCAGAAAATGTGCGATTACATTTCCTCCGCATGAAAAACTGCTTGAACTATTCCATATTCAAGGGAAAGACATAGTGTATAAGCACTTTTGTTCCTAGTGGTTTCACAAAAGGCGGAGCCCCAGTTGACCCGGAGTCTACAGTTTTGAAGAGTATCACAACAAAATCTAAACATAGATCTATGAGCTTTTGAAAATCCCAGTTCTTCTGTGTACAGATGTTCCATTTGGACATGGAAATCTAAATTTGGATGACACAATTTCAAATGTTTAGATGTCTTAACAGAAAAGACACAATTAAGCCTGTTAAATTCATACGACAACAAAGTTGTTCTCACTGTTTCCTCTACAACAGAATTTTTCTTTCTTATCCCTTACTAGAAGGAAGTTTTTTGAAGAAAGCAGTTTTGAAACTGCCAATAAAATAATTATTGTCAAAGTACCTTTCCACATAATATCGGACCTTTTTTCTTGACTTAGAAATAATAATGAAATTGAAAAATCTGTGCAAAATATCAGCATTTTCCAGAGACTTCACTGCATTTTTTTTTTCTACAGATTTTAAAGAAGATTTACGCTAAGCAAAACTACATAATAAGCAACTCTTTTTTTTCCCCACAACAAAGACATAAATAATAATCTTAAAACTTTTTTTTCCAAGCCTGGACCATTTCTGTTATATTCAGTACATATAAAACAACAAAAGCAGCTTTGGTAACTGTATGTATTTACTAGCACAAGCTTAAGTTTTACAGAGATCTAACCTGATTGATATCATGAACTGTTTTTAAAAACTGACTTAAGTTTTTCTTAATTACTCACACATAAATATTTAACTCACTGTGACAGTATTATGCCATTACTTGAATGAGAGATACCCATATTTCTCTGAACCTACAGTCAAGCCAAATTTTTCAGTGATAAGCTTAATTTGAATTAGTACTTCTGTTGATGCAACTGACCTCCAGATTAAATCCAGAAAGTGAGGGCCTGTTTGTATATTTAAAAGAAAATACAATTTGAAATATCTAGAAAGAGTAACAGATACTTCATCCACTGCTATATTAAATTAGCCTATCATGCTAACTGCATGTTCTTGGATAAGAAACAAGAAAACCTAGAGAAAAGAATTATTCATTTTTATGTTTCAATTAACATGTATTTTAAGAGAGAAATGCAGAAATCCACTTTTTTTACCTTACAGTATTCACTTCTTTCTCTAGGGAAAAGAAGTCTGTTAATGGGTATCACAAAGTATTTGGTCATATGCCACAGATTTAGTAGATGCTGTCTTGCATTACAGTAGAGAGACATCTTGGATCTTATCATCCACATATGGTCCAGAGACCTTCTGTTTCA
This sequence comes from Pavo muticus, assembly GCA_016647715.1. Taxonomy (NCBI): domain Eukaryota; kingdom Metazoa; phylum Chordata; class Aves; order Galliformes; family Phasianidae; genus Pavo; species Pavo muticus. The sequence continues at coordinate 80,189 of JACDJE010000194.1, read as the reverse complement.
TGTTTAATGGTTATCAAAATAATGTACAAGAGCTGCTCTGAAAGTAACGCCTCCTGTTTTACTATGTTGGCTCACAACATCAGAAGCATATATTGGTGGTATGGCAGCAGAGGTTGAACCTTCCCACCAATATTCCATTACATTTTGTTGCTGTGTGACAAACATCAGCAGAGGAGCAGTCTGGCAAAATCATCTCTAACATATAAGTTTGTGTGAAGCAAGGATGTGCCGCCGAATTCCTTCAGGAGGAAAAAATTGCACCCATTGACATTCACTGATGCTTGCTGAATGTCTATGGAGATCATAAAGTGGACATTGATGGTATGGTGTGTTTCAGCAGCAGTGACAGTGGGCCACCTCTGGCACAGATTTTTATGAGCATGGCATGTAGGTTCTTCTTCATCACTGTTGAACATGCATAACTGTTGGTAGTGACTGCGTTGAAAAACTAGTGTTTTGTAGCTGAGAATTGTCATTGTCATACAGTGTTCATTGTATGTGTTATAGTTTTCATGAAAATAAATAGGAGGCGTTACTTTCAGAGCGACCTATGCATTAAGGTGTCCAACACCAGAGATGTGGTTTCAAACACTGGATTTAAAAAAACATATACAACAATTTTATAGTTTTTTTGCAATGGCCACAATGACAGATGTCTCCAATGCAGACAACACAACTTCTTGCCGGGTGACAGACAACATTAGCAAGACTACACTAAAACTCAAATTCAGATAGAATAATAGAAATGACATCAAAATGGGATCCCAGAAAGCCAAATGAGTTCTAAAAGTTGCTTATCATTAAAACTGACAACCAAATCTGTTTTCCTTAGGAGAAACACAAACATCAATAGCCAAATCACATGCTAGTAGAAGATTGGTAACTCTCAGGAGTCATATGGTTAAAGAGAATATGTTGTGTCAGTTTTGGACAGGCAGCTATAACAGATGACAATCAGACAAGCATTTAATTCTTCCACTGAACAGAATGCAGAAGATAATTTAGAGAAAAGAAACTAAGAACTTTCTAGGCTGAAAAATACTAAATCATAGAGAGTTATTACAGTAGAATGCCGAAAGACTTTAAACTGATAGGAAATATGGAAAAGATCTTGATAAGTGTTGAAATACAGAATGCCTAAGCAACAGCATTCATCTAAATATAAAACTTGCTACTTAAATTTTTTGTAGATGTGTGATTTTAAAACTAGATTTGAAAAGGGTAGAATCTTAACAACTTAGAACTTCAAAATATTTCTCTGGACGTGAACCTTATGGAAGTGGCTCATACTGACATAAATCATTTACATCACAGTTGTTTGATTTGATGATATTACACAAAATCATTTTGCTTTAGAATTCTTTTTTGCCTTCAGTTTGAAGAGTGAGTGGTTTTCTAGAGGGTTATTTTTCAAAAAAAAAAAAAAAA